>CM054179.1:119239720-119582220 GCA_028829895.1 Sinotaia quadrata
ATTTATATAATAATTTCAATATCCTATATTTTTTAATTTTTAATTTTTTTTTTTACCTTAGTCGTTTGCTGGCTTTGTCCGCCAGCAGGCTGGCTGTGAGTGAACCTAACATGAAGTACACCCCTCAAAACCTAGCCAGGGAGAGGGCGGTGAAAGCAAACCAGCCCAAAACAATCTCCAAAGGTAAAGGACCTGGTACCCCCTATCTATCTATCTATCTATCTATCTATCTATCTATCTATCTATCTATCTATCTATCTATCTATCTATCTATCTATCTATCTATCTATCTATCTATCTATCTATCTATCTATCTATCTATCTATCTATCTATCTATCTATCTATCTATCTATCTATCTATCTATCTATCTATCTATCTATCTATCCCTTTGTCTTGTCGAACGTTGGGGCACCACTGATGACCTGACAACCAGTTTCCTCCATTCCATCATACCACCACCCTAAGTGGCAAATATGAAGGTCAGGTCTTCCCTTCCTCTCTTCCATCACCATAGAAGGCCACAATCCCAACCGAAACATAACCTTTCCTACTCGTACAAAACTACTGGAGGTATTACGAGGGGGATCTCAGACAAAAAAAATACATTTATGAGCTATAGTTCTTCACATGCATTATAACCTTGGCATTATTATTCCTTAGATGCCTTGCAGTGGACACCTCGGACACACAACACCCTAAAGGGGTGCCTTGGTTCCAGTGCGAAACCTAACCCCAAACCTTTGATTTTTGTACTGTATTCTTATGTCTCCATCTCCACTAAACCGGTGCAGGCAATCTGCCATCATACAGCTACTCACCAACTATGAGTCAGTTTATAAATCACTGTTTGTTTAATCGGCGTTTACGGGTGGCGATCTTTATTTAAATATGGGGTTGGGGGGGTAACCCTTGTTCAGCATCATACAAATCTCATATTTATGCTAACCATTAATTGAAGAGCCTCTGTAGTGATAAGCATGGATTCAGTTTAAGACGTTATATTTCCCTAGAACTGTTTCAATTGAACAACTGAACCGATAATTGTTTTGTTTGATTGTTTGTGTGTGTGTGTTTTTGTTGTTGTTGTTGTAACGTCTGCATGTATAATTTGGCTGCAATTTAAAGAAATTTGTTTCATTTTCTTGTTTTAAATTTATGAGTAAGCGAACACTTGTGTGGCTTTGGAAAGAGATTATGGCTCTAATTAATGAATATTAGTAGAAGTAGTAATTCTTGTAGAATAAGTATTTATTTTAATTTTAATTTTGTGGATTTGTTGAATTTGTCCCAATATGCAGCGAGTCCAACGATTATGTTGCACTATCACACTCAGCAGAATTTTTGACAAAAAGCAATCGAACTTTTTCCTATCAGATGACTATCTACACTTGCGCATCAAAAAGAAGTGAGGTTAAAGAGATAATAAAGACACGATTCTAGACTTGGTATTTGTACAGACTTTGTAAATACTTACGCGAATTCGTGTAAGTCAGAGAGTTAGGCCCCTTAAAAGATAAGTACTAATGCAAGGTAAAATTCAAGGCATTTTACTGCTACACAGTACAAAATCAGGAAGAGCCCAAGCTTAGGAGTCATATCATGGGCAATCCTGCTATTTATACTAATGCCAGATAAATGATCTGATAAGTATTTATGCCTTATGGTTATCGTATCTGAATAGAGGGTGACAAAAATTTAAAACAGGCAGTCTGGAGTTATTGCCCAAGGAGTTTGTTCAGGAAGTGAGAATTCTGTCTCGTGATTATGTGTGCATTTCTGTAGGTATTGGCTGATATTGCGTTTTCACGTTGTAATCGCATTTATTAAGTGAAATATTTCTGATGGTGCTCCTCTTTACTAGATAATGTTGTTATTTTCCCATGTTGGCTGCCGGTTGCTTATTATAACTAGTGTGTTTTATAAGGATGCAGTTTGGTTTGCCAATAAAGTCAAAAGTAAGAGACCTTTTACAAATATGCGCATTTTAAAGTTTGTAGCTTAACGAAATGCTTGAAACTTGCTTTGTAGATTCACGGTGAAGATGGATGCGAAACGTATGTTTGATTATGCGTGCATTACATTCAAACAAGTAAACAACATTTTGTCTTTTTCCCCATTTTCTAATCCAGAACTTCAGCAGTGAATTGGGTTCAGATGGAGTTTTCGAAGTTTCGTCAGTTTGTTAAAATGTGAGCCAGAATGTTGCTGCCACGACTGAAACCACTGCGGCGATTTTGTGCGTGTGTTGGCTTGATTCTAACAGTTACTGGGCTAGCATTTATCTTGAGACTGCCAACTTGGACAACAAACTGGCACGGGCCAGAATTCAATTTAAATTATTCCTACACCCGCACGCAATCGACAATGATCGAAAAGGTAAGCGAGTTTTTGAACAATGCAAACATTCAAAATGGACGGGCAGCGACGCCCAGCTCTACACCGTACAACCTCTCAGCATTTACCCAGGCAGTTAATAATCAAGATCTCGAACTTCAACTCGAAATAATCGACGCTTTTGACAGCGTAATGAAAAAGTCGAAAGTGGAGTACTTCCTGTACAGCGGCACTCTCTTAGGTTCGTGGCGTCATCACGGAATCGTTCCCTGGGATGACGACGTCGACTTGGCCATCCCGCATGCGCAGAGAGGGGCCGTACGCACCGCGCTGGACGAGCTTAAGCCGTACTTTCTGCTGAACTCCAGCGGGCGAATGCGATGGAAGTTCTTCTCGAACAAATCACGAAAGATTGGATACAGCCCTTTCGGCTGGCCTTACATCGACATCAGCTTTTACAGTTTTAATCAGGAACATGTGTGGGACTACGACTCTAGGACGTATTCCATGTTCAAGTTCAAGTACGACACGGTCTTCCCACTGAGATTGCGCCCTTTCATGGGTCGATTGCTGCCTGCACCCATCAACGTGGAGTCGGTGCTAAACCAGACCTACGATATAAATGAATGCAGAATAGGGAACTTTATCCACATGACAGAGGAGGAGCGTAGTCCTTCTGAACGCCACCGAGTACCGTGCGACCTCTTGAAGCACGTGTTTCCGTTCGTTCGCCGAGACAAAGTAGGAAGCAATGGCTGTAACGAGACGCTAGTGAGGAACGGTGAGGTAATGAGTTGGTTTTTTCGTGAATTTGGAACGTGTTAGCTGTACGCAGAAATTTACCAGCGGACGCAGGGATAGGAGACTTGAGAGGCGACGTGTAAATAAAATACGATCTCAAGTAATGTGCAATGCATAGCATAATATTCTGTCAACCGGCATTTAGTAAATCTTCTAGGAAACAATGTCCTGGTGTTTATTTCATTTTCATTTTCATTTTATTGAAACACATCTACTGTTTGAGAATAATAAAACATACATGTTTTTAAATATCTGCTCTTAACACTATAAATATTTTTTGATATGAGGACGTCATAAAAGGGGAAAAAACACGAATGAGTACAAAATTAATACCGCATTGCTAATTGCATTGTTATGCTTTTGTATTTCTTCTTGACACAATTAGTGCTTTAAAAAAATCACAGTCTGCATTAGATATGTGATACACGCATAAAGATTGGAAATTGGGTCCTGGGTCCTGCAATAAATATTATAAAGAAAATAAACAATAAGTACGGTTATTAGAAAAAAATAAACTAAGTCAATAATTACGCTTATTAGAAAAAGCAAACTAAGTCAATAAGTACGTTTATTAAAAAAAAGTAAACTAAGTCAATAAGTACGCTTATTGGGAAAAACTAAGTCAATAAAATTATGAAAACAAATGAACGTATATTGATGCAAATTCTTGCTTTCAGTTGACATTTGTCTCTTTTGTCAATATTTTCTGTATATACGTCCATCTTATCTTGAAATTTGTTTAATAGGGCATCTTAGCCTTTTAGAAAAGAAATACAGATAAATGAGAATAGATATGTTAGTAAAATAATCTATCTTGAGCAGATAGTAAGCAAGAAATGAGAATATCAGTATCTAGAATGGGTTTAGCGCTCAAACCACCAAAATAGATCATCACTAAATTAGGACGGAGGCGGTGGGTGGGATGGTTGTCACGATTTCTGAACTATCGTTTCGTGTAATTCCTTCCCACAGAAAGCATTTCCATTCGCAATGGACAGCACGTTAAGATACGATCACATTACAGTCATACTGTGCCTTTTTTACACACTAGCTCTGGAGTTTTCAAAATGGGTGGGTGCCTGTGCGATGTTTCTGAACATTTCAAGGATTCCAACGTGTTGTCTACCATGACGCCGTTGGAGACCGTATTCGTGGAATGGTGCCAATGACGTCTTCCTAGATGCTGGTCATATGACCACATCCACGTTCCATTAATCATTCACTTAAGATCAGAGAGCATGTTGCTTCTCTAACCAAATCTTGGGATTCGTGACAAGGGAAGGAAACGGCATCTGCTTATCCACGTCGACTAATAGTCAGGCTGGTCAGTTTCATCAAAAGATGAAAGGGTAGAGAATCAGCATTATGGGATCGTAAGCTCCTGTAAGGAAAGAACGGGCAATCAACAGTATAGATAAGCAGTACAAATTAGTCTGGGCAAGCATTAAATTTGTGACAGTACACTGTAGAATAGACAGGCAGTAAACTAGTGTTGATAAAAAATAAAATGACTTAGACTGGACACAGTAGATTAGTGTGGTAAACAGCACAGCACACACTGGACCAATGGTATATTAGCATAGAGAAAGAAGAAAAACGGATTTCAGAAAGGTATGGTTAAGAATAGTAATCAGACTGAACGCACAATAAGTTAAAATGGGTAAGAGTAAAATTTACACTTGGTGGACAGAAAATTAGTATGGATAAACAGTATAACTTAGACTGAAAAGACAGCAGATTTGTATGTGTAAAAAATATGTGACAGAGTACACTAGATTTTCCCTGTTTTTTAAATTTAAATTGTTACGTAAATTGCTAATTGTCAGAGTTACCCGACCTTGGGCATTCCTTAAGGTGTTATTTTTGAAAGTGTCAGAGTTGAAATAAACAGCTCGAGGCAACAATATTCTAGATTGCTGACTAATGCAAACTGAGTGAGTAGTTTTCTATTATCCAATGATTATTATTTACGAGAGCGAGTCCAACAAATAGGCTGAGATTAAAAAGTTACTTGCTGTAGAAAATTCAGTTATCTGATCAATTTGAATTTGAGTGGCAAAGGAGAAAGTCTGGCTTTGAAAGGCAGTCGTTAGCATGATAGTGAGTTAAAACTGACTGAGAGAGAATGGACTTAGGAATATTGTGTAGATATGTACCATGCGGATTGACTTTTTTCTACAAATGTTTGAACTAAGCTGCTCACATATAGTGTGCTAACATTTGACATTGATATGTTGTATTTATTTACCATATGTATTACCATATATAATATTAAAAACTGTTGCAGGAAATTGTAAGTTGAGAGTGAGATATAAGAGAGAATGAAGTTATATTGTGATAAGCAGGAAACTTAGGTTTGCTTCTTAGATAGATAGATAGATAGATAGATAGATAGATAGATAGACAGACAGAGACAGACGGACGGACGGACATGCAGGCTGGTAGATGCGCAAAAGGACGGGTAGTACTAGCTAGATAGCTAGATGAATGTATGTTATATTTATTACTTCTTGGGCTTCTTTATTAAACGATTGTAATTTTTGCACAAGTAATAAGTGAACATTAAAATATCGCTTGCAACAGATGTAAAGAGATATAAAATGGGTCAAAATCGTATTGCACTATCCGATAATCACACGGCAATAAAGTCATTGATTTTTGCTTCTTATCAAATTTATTCTGCTTTGAAACGAAGACTCATGGAGAATATGATGAGGGTGTGTGGGAATATTAAAGGTTGCATTCCTTAGAAAAAAATCGTTATACGTTTGATATTAATACTTGTGAAAAGCCGTTCCTTCAAAATTATTTAAAATTTATGACTGTTTGCAGAACTCGAAAGTATATTTGTACCTCGTTTATGATGTTGATTTAATACTGAATGTATTGCCCTTTTCCTTTGATTCATGTGAACTAAATCTCAACCTATATCGGAAGAAATCGATATAAAATAGTTTATATGCTTTTAAAATATATTTTATAGAACTATGAAAGAGTAACGAGTTTTCATTTCTTAAAAAAATAACTATAGAATAATAATGTAAATTTCAATGTATAAACATCGATGTAATAATTATGTAAATTTTAATGAATATATATATAACAACTCAGTACATCTTAGGGAACATGTATAAAATAGATAGATAGATAGATAGATAGATGGATAGATGGATGGAGGGAGGGATAGATAGATAGATAGATAGATTAATGTAATTAAAGTGTAAATAATAATGAATAATTATCTATGTAACATTTTAAAATTATAATAAATAATTATGTATTTAATAATTCTGTATATTTTTGACTAAATATATTTGTAACAATCCTGTAAATTTTAAAGAATAAATATATGTATAATAGTTCTGTAAATTTAAAAGTACAGATATCTATATAACAATTATGTAAATTTTAATTAATAATCATATTTTATTTTTAAAAAATACTTTTAATCATGACCCCTTTCATTAATCCCGGAGATAGTACTACATTTGACTACAAGAAGTATTCCGACGTACTGAATTCGATTAAGCATATTAATTAAAATATTTGTACGTGATATTAATGCAATCATCCGTTGATCTTATTTTACATTACATGTTTTGTGTGATAGGTTAATCACCCCCTTCGTGATAATTTCAAAGAAAACTATTTTAATTACCTATACAATTATAGAATCTTAAGTAAATTTCCTTTTCATTGGAAAATATAAAAGCCAGTAGAGTTTTATCTCAATGGCTACTGTTAGTAAAGAAAATCGTAATTTTTTTCTGCTTATGATGGCTTTTGTCTTATTCATGCTTCTTTTGGAGTGTAAAATAATTTTGCCATCACCATAGATATAAACGCACGGATTACTATGACTTACATTTACACTTTAATCACTATTGCGCGGGTCAGAAGAGCTCGCTCTATTCGTGTTTAAAGTGCGCACTTGACCTAGATTGTCTCAATGAGTGACATTCGCAATGTGATGGTGGCACACGACCCATACACCGAGCTGATAACGCATCTAGACTTGTTGGCTACGTGTGTCGCTGAAAAAAGCATGCATAAAATCATATCATTATATCTACTACTATTGCATTTTACTCGCAGTTCAATATCTATCGCACTATATTTATGGGGATCAAATGATTCTTAAATCTTGAGTTATTTTTTTTAACAATTCCTTCTTTAAATGTCAGTTGTAATTATAATAAAAACATCATCATCAAAACAAGAAATACTACTATGAATAATAAACGATGCAATGTGTTGTAGGATTATTCATCATTCGCCAGCAATATTGCCAAACAACACAATGTCTGTCAACAAGGTATATACTTAAAAGTCTGCTGTCTGACTTTATTTTTGGAATACTCGTATTTCATATTATATATAACTAACAGTCACTGCTGTCTGACATTATTTTTGGTGTACTAGTATTTCACAGCAAATCATACCAACATTTCTCAGTTAGATGATATGCGTACACCCATTAACCGTTAAAAATAAAATGGAGTCTGCTGCACTCGTGTGCTTTGCAGATGTCATTCCCATACGCGCATATCATCTGCAAGTTGTCATTCTTTTTATAAATTGTTGTAATGATTTTATGTTTTAAAATCATTTAATTAACTCTCATTGTAGCAATGAAAATTTGCAGTAATAGCTCTGCTTTCTGACAAGAGTTTTATTGCAATGTTCACTGTCACAGTGTTCGTGTGATGGCCAGTAAGTACTCTTCACAGTGATGCACAGTCTGACAAGCAGGAAAAAAAATTTAATAGTGGCACTGTGTAACACAGTAATCATTCTTCAGCGTGATGTACTGTGCAGTAGACAATAAACATTCGTCGTAGTAGTACACTGTGTAACACAACATAAACATTCGTCGTTGTAGTACACTGTGTAACACAAAATAAACCATTCATCGTTGTGGTATACTATATAACAGCCTGTAAACATTCTTCGTAGTGGTACACGGTGCAAAACACAATAAACATTCTTCGTAGTGTTACACTGTGCAACAGACAATAAACATTCTTCGTATTGGTAAACTGTGTAACAATCAGTAAAAATTGTAAATATTGTACACCATGCCTTAGCTAGTCAACATTCTTCACAGTAGTGTACTTCACAATGCTTAACTGTTCTATTTCGCCACTGTTTTATTTTCATCACATCTTGTGTTCCTCAGTTCTCAGTATTCGAAATTTAATTAATGATGTATTCTTGTTTTTACCATGTACGCTAGGATACACATTTGGTAGAGTCTTTAAACTATACACATTATAATCATATGTCAGTATTCCTTTAATACACACATCAATACATTTTATGTATCTAACGATTCTCTTTTGCATTCATTTATTATATTTCGGATGCACTCATCCATAAAATGCACGAATACATATAGTACATCAAAGACACGAAGGAAGGTGTAATTAATTAAGTGGGCAAACACCGTTTTGTCTCCGTACACACAGCATAACAGTGATAGGCAATTGAAATATTTCTGTTCACTATTAAAACCACATATAAGTTATGATAATAAAAATAATACTATTAAAACTGCAAGTGGCAACAGTACTACTATAATATTGAGTTCTACTATTAATGTCCAAAATTGGTAGTTTTTTTTATTTGCTTCGTTTTAGATAACTGACTACCCAACTTTCCCAAGCATGACACTCAGCCAGTATATCAAGCTGTTGTCCAGAGTGCGTATAGTAAGTGCGAGTGTGTGCGTGTGTGTCAATTAACGAATATGATATTTTCGAATGTGTGAACGTCTGTGTATGATTATGTGTGAATGTGAGTGCCTTGTGTGCTAGTGTGTTTGTGACTTGTCGATCGGTAGAATCTCTCTTTCTCGTTTAGATCTCTCGTCCACAACAATCGCTACAGTCTAACATAACGAAATAATAAAATGAAGGATGCAACTGATAGGCATGAATACTTAAGGAAAATTCCATTATCAAGGTGTCAAGGTCAATACATTCTGTTTCACAGGATGGCAACCCAACTACTCTATTTCTTGACCAATAGCCAAACAAAAGGAGTGCGTACACATCCAATCACACATGTTCGTTCACTGCGCAGTAGGAATGATGTGTTCTCCATTTTAATCAAATGCTTGCGCGTTGGTTTCATCTCCTCGGTCGCGTCTCGAAAAAGGAATGTGTCAAACAGACAACAGATGGTTTGAGAAGAGCTGCGCATGCGCTTATGACGTACATGCACTAAGGCGAACGTCTCAGCATATCCCTTACTACTGAATAGGTATAGGCCTAGATTTATTCTGCTGACAATACAAAATAAGAAGGAATTTGTCAATTTGTTTCACGTATAAAAGAAAAGCAATGCCCTGCCTTGTGCAAATTTCTCTTAACTTAGTTCTATTTTGCAACACGTCAAACATTTCCAGCGTCACCCCCCCCCCCGATTTTAAATTGATAACCATTATCATTCACACGCCTGAACAGACGAAGAAGTGAGAAGGACAAGTACAATGTTTATTTTTCTCATTTCTCTCTCATTAAAAGAATTTCAACCAAATGTACAATTCAAAATGGGACCAGTGTACGAGAAGAGCTACGGCCTATTGGGTCTGTGTACAGTGGGAATGATATAATGGTATAAGTAGTAAGGGTAATGAAATATACAAAATAAAGTAAAGACTACGGTCTATTGGGTCTGTGTACAGTGGGAATGTGAGAGATATAATGGTATAAGTAGTAAGTGTTATGAAATATACTAAATAAAGTAAAGACTACTTAGCATTACCTTATAGTTGTTGATTTAAATATATGCATCCATTAGGAAAATGAGAAACACTTATTTAGCAAATATAATAAAGACTGGTCTGCAAAATGAAAAAATAACAACAAACCAGTGAACATGTAAATCAAAACGTATATTTTATTTCTATATTTCTTTGGCTTTAAAAGACAAGTACAATAAGTATACATTCTACTCAAGGTAGATAGAATATATTCTCTTTGTTGTTTAATATTTACTACTTAGCTTGTCCATTCTATCTATCTATCTATCTATCTATCTATCTATCTATCTATCTATCTATCTATCTATCTATCTATCTATCTATCTATCTATCTATCTATCTGTCTAGCCTGCTTGCTTATCTATCTATCTGTCTAGCCTGCTTGCCTATCTATCTATCTATCTATCTATCTATCTATCTATCTATCTATCTATCTATCTATCTATCTATCTATCTATCTATCTATCTATCTATCTATCTATCTATCTATCTATCTTCTATCTATCTATACATCTTTGATTTTTGTTTGTATGTTTAGCTAAACCAGTCAGCAATATACTTAGTAACTATCTGCACTGTGCTTTCAATATTTTCCAACAACTGTGGAGCAAATTTATCGGCGGCGTTATCGAAAAATGTTATTTCCTCATTCCAAGGACGATAGTGGTTAAGTGTGGCCACTTTAGGATCCACAGCAACTCTAATCGATCCTTTCACCCTGGATACGGTAAAGTGAATACCCATCATTTTCACTTTCAGCGGATCTACTATACACTTGGAGCGATAAGTGGGAAGGAGAATTTCTTGACCTCTAAAGTGGTTTAAAACAGTCTGCATCTTGAACTTTCGGGCCTTACGTAACTGAGGTTCGGTAAGGTTTGTAGCAACATTTCTCCCCGTCAGTGGGTCTGTGGCGTTTTGTGCCAAGAACGCGCTGAATGGAGCTGAATAATAGAAAACGTTGCGAAACTGAAATTCACCGATATTTGAAGATTCGTTGCCCGATTGATTCCGAACGTACTGGAGCATTTCGACCCAAGAGTCGTGCATACGCGGTAATATGACCTCATCCAGGTCTGTGAACACGACCAACTTGGCAACACGGCGCATGCGTAATAAGCAGTCACTTATGGCTCCAATCTGTCCATTGTAGTGCAGTGGCTCAGGTGGCTCGAACCAGGGGTACAGCAGCAGAAAGCCTTGTTTGACATAGTGTTGCAAAACCAGGGCCACCTCGACACCGATGTCTTTGACGTAGGCCACAACTTGGTCCGCGCCGAGTATTCGCGCAATCTCGATCGCTTCAGCCACCTGGCGCCAGTTCCAGTACGGGCCGTGCATGGGAGATATGCACATCGCCAGTTTCCAGCACGGAGGATCTTCTCTTAAAAGAGGCATATTTACCGGAAGCTGACACGACTCCTGGTCGGTCATGTCCACGAATACTGACACGTGAGTTGGTCGACTGATTCTTTTGGGCAGGCGACAATGAATGTAGATCGCTCCATACCTTACAAAAAAAAAGAGAGGGCTACAGTACTGAAATCATAGTTATTTATTTCATATATGAATACATATATTAAGGTACAAATGCATCAGAAAGTTAGTACTCGTTAGCTAAGTGAGTGTAAGCTCATCGAAGTATTCCCCCAGGTATGATAAAGTAAACATTAATAAACGCATGAAAATACTTATCTAAATGTAACTCTTGTCTTCGGACAGACAATATACTTGTTTGTCTGTAGAGGGTGGGTGGGTGTGGTAGTTATTGTTGAGTGGTGTGAAAAATTGTGAAATTTGTTGCAAGGTATTGCAACATGAACATCTCTCGCGGCTTCTGAAAGATATATGTTGGACTCATAAACAAATGTGTTCATATCTTCATGAATAAAATCTCACTTACACATACACATACTCACACAGCATGAACAACAGGACAGCAGTTCAGAATATACTTTCAGAAACAAAAGTTAAATCAACACGTTTCAACTAAATTATTTCTTACAAGAAACAGTGGAATGAAGCATACTTGAGTTTTATTTCAATAGAAGAAGGTCGAGTTCTGAACATATTTAGAGATACAAATAAATAGTTATGTATTTCTCTGTTTTATTCGACGATTAATAGAGTGTAGGATATCGTTAAAAAATATTTCATATGCTAAAAAAATCCTTAATCAGTACAAATATATCGGCAATGAATCCTGACAATGCGAGTTAATATTTTACTCAAAATTTATTGGCAGTTTAGAATTAATTATAATTTACTCTAAATATGTTTAATGAGTTATCTGCTTATAATTCAATGATATGAGTGAGAGAGAAAGAGGGTAGAGAAAGAAAGAAAGAAAGAAAGAAAGAAAGAAAGAAAGAAAGAAAGAAAGAAAGAAAGAAAGAAAGAAAGAAAGAAAGAAAGAAAGAAAAAGGCAGACAGAGAGCGGGGAACAGTGCAAGAGACTGAGACCGACATTCAAACAAACAGGCAGAGGCACAAGCAGCAGGACAAACATAGGGAGAGCGCTGTTGAAAACAAGAGAAAACCTGACATTCCACACACTTTTCATCGTGATGATCTGGCATAACGATAACGTCGCCAACGGTGTCTGTTCCCATTCTGGAAGACGGTGATGTGATGTTGTCTTTACTTACACCGGAGTTATATCGACATATCACGCGTTTTTTCACCGTTATAACATTTCCGAACCCTACAATAGTTACAACTGGTGGCTTCTCGACCTCGTTGAAGTGGGCGGAATAGACAAAGATGGTGTCGTTTGCGTCACAGCTCTGGAATGATGACATGTTTGTTGTTGAAGTCATCAACTCTCTGATAATTCCGAATGATGTGACTGTGCTGGCATCCAGATGTTCCTTACAAACTCTTTGGTACTTCGCGTGCGGGTCGTCACCAAGCGAAACCTGGACTGCTTCTCCAGTCGGTGACCCAATATCTATCGCTGGCATTCCGTTGTCATATGTTGAATTAACATGGCGGAACGGAGCTTGTAACTTCATACTTCTGGTGAAGTCGCCGACGTAGAGAGACAACCAGTAAGATGGAAGGAGCTGGGTGAATGTTAAACTTGCGGCGATGTATACAACCAAAACCAGCACAAGTAGCTTGAGCTGACCAGACGTCGTGCATTTCATGGTGGGTTTATCTTTCACATCCCTACGCCTTTGATGCCGGGGACAAATATAAACCTCTCCAAGCCCGTCCTCTGTTCGTGCCAGATGTTCATCGATTTAATTAAATCAGATAATTTTATGAAAGCCCCCCCGCCCCCAATGCGCACTAAAACTGTATACGCACTAGCCATCATCAGAGTAAGGCCGTGTTCTCTACATAATATGCGCCCTGGGGAGAACATTTTTCATAGTACTCTATCATGAAAAGAAACAAGAGCGTCACCAAGTTAAATGCTATCTTCGATTTACGATTTCTGAGATGTTTACAAGTAATACCACAATAGCACAATGCAGAGGATCGATCAGTAGACTGAAATACTAATTGTTAGATCATTGGACTGAAATTCTAATTGACTGTAATAAATGTTATAATCACCAGACTGAAATACTAATTGTAATATTCCCATTCATGGACTGAAATACTATTTGTCTGTATGAAATATTATGATCATTGTACTGAAATACTATTTGTCTGTATGAAATATTATGATCATTGTACTGAAATACTATTTGTCTGTATGAAATATTATGATCATTGTACTGAAATACTATTTGTCTGTTTGAAATAATAAATTAATATTCAGTACAAAAGCACACCAACAGACAAGCATAGACACGTGCATAAGTGCAAATCTGTTTACTGTAATGCACGCATGGATGTATGTGCTTGTTTATATGAAAGTAATGTAAGTAAATGAAGATATTTTAAAATACAAAAATAACATCAACATTTTCATTTCTTTAACAAAATAATACAGCTTCAGATGTTGGATTTTCTAACAGTTACTGGCATGGTGACGCAAGAAACAATCACTTATTTATGATCACAGTTTTACGTTTCCAAGTTTATACACACTGTCATCATCGTCATGGTCGTGGTCGTCGTCATCTTCACCACCACCACCACCACCATCAACATCATCGTGATCATCACCGTCACCACTATCAGTTGAAGGCATAAATCTTGCCCAGACTTACATCAATAAATATTTTTTTTAAAATATGGAAATAAATTAAATACTGATGTAAAGGAAGGTTAGCACAAGCAAAACAAACCTTTGACGTGGCTATTTACGTCACCGGTAATCAATGGGATGTTTTGCTAGATCACAGAGAAGAGGGTTAGTTAAAGTAAATGTATTCTTTTTATCTCCAGTAATCCAACCATCGTAAAAACAAAACAAAACAACAAAACACGTCAATCGAAAGGGCAGGCAGACATCCATCTGGTCAGTTGTAGTAAACACCGAGAGTATAAGTATACATGAACGAAGATGTGGGGGTGGGGGTATCTCTTATGGCTGAGCACTTCAATGGAGAACAGTCTTTAAAGAGAGCAGACAAATTAATGAAAGGTACTTTTCTCATCGTAGGGCGCATCTCGATGCATAACGAGAAGCCCAGTGTGAGTGTAGAAATAGATCCAGATCTGTAAGAATGTATAGCCTAAGAAAGGCTTCATTGAAAAAAAGCAAATGTGATTCTGTTGGAAAACCCAGATGACGTGTTGGTCCGTTTGGCTTCACTGAGTTAAAAAGGTATGAGTTGAGCTTTATGAAACTTTATGATTAATATTATGTGTAAAGTGTAAGGAGGATAATTTGTTGTGTATAATCAATCCACGTTTATTTTATCTTAGTGAAATTATGCTCAGAGAAAATAGATTTAGCCATTGCACAAGATCACTTTATAGCTTGCATATAGCAGTCTCTGATTACTTCATTTTATTAATTGTAGGATCCATCCATCTACTTGTTTATCTATCTGTCATATTGCATCACACTCTGTTGTTTGTTGGCCCTTTTGGTACATTGAAGCATCGACCTATTAGTTTGTAAGGACGCCATACTATGTTTTCTTGAGAACCAGGGGCGTGGTCCCTAGTCGACAGGTCAGAAGTACAAAGAGAATCGATGATACCCTGAAACTCCACCATTGTGACTAAAGTTAAGTGGGATAGTTACATTGGTCAGGAGTGTGAAAACTGTTTAGAAACTGTGTGAAAACATTTTACAAATAATGAACAGTGAGAGTACCCGAGAAAACATTTTAGAAAGAGTGAACAGGAAGATTAACTGAAAAAGATAGTTTATGAACTTGTGAGACTTTTTCAGGGGAACACTAAATGTCTAGGGAAGGATAAAGTTTCTTTGATTAGATGTTGTGGAATTGTAATTGGTGACATTTTTAATTGATTGCTGTTTCATTTCTTTTATTGTTTACTTTCTTTTATTTAAATATTTTATTAATTTTTCACGGTGTCCTGTGTCATTTTTTTTTATCATCTTCACTTCGTGTAAAATTCATTAATTGTAGCCATCGTACATCTTTCGGTCTTTGTCTATTATATGTATATGTGAGAAATTCCTTCCTAAGGAGGGGGTACTTGAACGAGCTACCGGAAGTGGTTGACCTCACTTGTTGTGTTGTTCATATTGTCCCTCAATTAATTGGCGACCACCATGTTGTGGGTAATCGTCCGGGTATGAACATTACTTTGCATAGGCAAAATTCGTAGCGGGACCTATTTTTGCAAGACACCACTCAAAAGAGCGGGGAGATAAAACTTGTGCAGGATTTTCTTTTTACTAGAAAATATGTTTACACACTCCTAGACAATATTTAAGAAATATTTTGATTGAAGTGCGTTCTTATACTTTTATGACGTGTTTGCTTTGATACACCTTTTACGATTTACTTGCTTTGATATAACTTTATGACTTGCATGCTTTGATGTAACTTTATGACTTGCTTTGCTTTGATATGCTTTCCTTTGAAATGTGCATGCACCGTTAATGTATGAATGTATTGATTTTGCTTTGATTACAAGCAGTAGAGTATACTTTTTCTGTGGCAGATGCGAAGCGCCTTTATGAACGATCTTTTAGTTACATCAAAATCAAAGTGATTAGAATATAGAACTTTCCTCAACAAAGTAAATTTCAGTCTATCCCTATTGGATGGAATTGTTATGAACAAGTGTGAGACTATTAGTGAGGAAAAGTACTCATCTACTTGGAGCTTGTTTGGATTGCATCAGTTAGTTCTAGCAAATTCTTTGCCCGAGTTGTTGTTTTAACTCTGGTATTTACAAAATTATCATCAGTACCCGAAGGTCAAGTGACGTTGTATTGTCTAGTTATATAACAATTACATTTAGAAATAAGGATAGGCACATTTACTCCACCGCATGCCCATTCCTTCCTAGAATTAGATTCCTATACTTTTTGCGTCAGATCATCACCCGGTTCTATGAAATTAATCTACTTTAGCTTATTTTAGTATTCAAAGAATTACGATTATTTCCGTTGGCAGAAACTGTCGACTATTTATGTACCATGATCGGTGATAGTTATTATTGTTCTGACTCAGGTATTGAGACGACATTTCGATGCTTGTAGTACTTTATACGCACAAAATTATTTTGTTTTTTTGTTCTTAGTTTTTTGTTTTTTGTTTTGGTTTCTTGTTTTGTTTTTGGATTATTTCATTTATTTATTTTCCATGTTATATTAATAAAGTGCCTCAAGTAGTCAGTTTGCACTGGAATCAAATAAAACAAAATAGAGTTTGATGAGTGTTCACAGTGTTATTCCGGTATACAAAATGACATCATACGCACGATTCGAGAAATCAAAAGTAATATTCAATAAACAAATTTCCGAATTGAACTTTCGACATCACGAGCTATTAAGTGAGGACAAAGATGCGCGGGGGTGGCTTGATAAGAACAGGAATACAAATGTCAAGGCGCTCCAAAATTTATTTTATATACGATCCTTCAATTAGTAAGTTTGTTAATTTTGTTTATATGCATCTCGTGCGTTCTTTATTTTTCTTTGTATTGTGTGCTATGTTTATACATGCATTGAGATGCTTTATTATTTTTAAGTTAATTTTCGTAAGCTTCGTTTATGTAAGTTTTCTTTAGTTTTATTCAGCGCTATGTACTTTTGTCTTCAAGGCTAACGTCCCCTGAAAGTTGTAATTTCTTTATTTTTCAATTATTGATCAGCTCCATCTAGGAAGGTAATCGCACTTTAATCACTTAACGTCCGAATATTTGTTTATTTAAGGTGACAATTTTATCGCTGTGTGCGGATTGTGACTTGTCTTATCATGGCTCTGAACATCTCAGTGTACAAATGAGCGTTTGCGTGTGAAATGTGCTTCTGTGTCGCGAACAATGCTATGTCCAGGAGCCGAAGGAGTGGGTGTGAGGGGGAGCATTTTCCTTCGGAGCGTTAACGCTTTTCATAGTATGGGATTATCATCGTTTTATATGAGTTACGTTTTCTTGAGTGGTATCCCTGTTTTCGTCACCAAAACTGATGACATTGTAGATAAATGATGTATAGTAAAAGCGCAGTACTCACCACTATAGTTCGAACGTTTGCATAAATGTTCACATTAAAATCGATTAAACAATTAAAAATCAAATGGAAACACTTGATCAAACCTGGCATCGATCTTACGTTCGAGAGTGACGTATCTTAACACTGCACTGATGACGTCAGTAGCACACCTTCTGAAGAAACAAAGAAAATACTAGAAATCTACACTATATGAGAATAAGAATAATTTGGGACAAAATATGGATATAAGGATATTCAGGTACTGAGAATTTAACATACATGGCAAACTGTCATAAAATGAGTTTTCATCATTGTTGAACAATTAAATTGGAAGTAAATAATTAAATAAAGTATTCAGTGTGAATGTGTTGTTAGTCGAAGTGCGAACTTCCGGGAAGAGTAAAGAGGGATGGGGGTTGTTGGGCATTTGTGTGGGCGTAAAACGAAACATCTGGGTACAGGGTGGAAATCAAAGCAGCATAGGCAGGTCAAGTTGTCTAATTTTTAGAAAGATGCCTGGGTGTTGTGATGGTATAAATACCTTTTTGTGCCATTGACCATTACACATGTGCCTACTAGACGAAGCTATGAGATTGGCCATTGTCCCCTATAGCTTGGCAGAAGAAGCTGGAGAAAAACCCTTTTTGAAGGTAAATAAATGACTGATGAATGAGAGGAGATTTTTAATTATAGATTTTTATTGTATTGATGTAATATTGAAATGATAGTCAGAGATCGATCGGTATGTTTAAATAGGATAACGTATCTAGTCTTGAGGAAAGGACTTAGGGCTGCTTAATTATTAATTTCAGGGGCTCAGTGAGAAAGGAGACTTGGTGTGCAAAGTACAAGTACACTTTCGTTAAAAGCTTGCGGCGAGAACATTGACGCGCGCGCAGTTTGGGCGTGGCAGAGTTTCACTGAACCGCTACAGTTAAGTTAAATGAAAGAGGAATTGTGGCCCTTGTCTTCCTTGGTTGTTCCTTGATCAAAGAAACAATACAAATTGAACAGTTTACTAGCGATAATTTGGACAAATCGATCAATGAAGAGAGACTTAAGAAAAAAAAAACACGTGTCTATAAATTGTATGCCTAATAATTACTTCTTTTCTTTAAATTAAAGTTTTATTGTTAATTGTTCACACTTCTTACGCGTCTTATTTAATGTTAAATGTAGCTGTTGATGTACTGTAAATTCGCGTCACCATTGTAGTGCAGTGTCTCTTGTAAGTTAGGTCATTGTTGTATATTGTTATTAGTTTCTGCAGTTATTCTGCTGGGGGCTGACGAGTCAAGTAAATAGGACAGATCGTCGCCCCATAAGAAGTCTTGTTGTTTGTATCGGCATTCGCAGATGGATTAGTGCGCCAGCTGAAATAGATCTGAACTAATCAGCATTAATACGAATCACCCCGAGCAGCATACGACACAAACGCAGTTAATGAACCACACACAATGTGTATCATTAATTCCCAGTCCAT
The DNA here is from genome assembly GCA_028829895.1 of Sinotaia quadrata. Classification (NCBI taxonomy): domain Eukaryota; kingdom Metazoa; phylum Mollusca; class Gastropoda; order Architaenioglossa; family Viviparidae; genus Sinotaia; species Sinotaia quadrata. The sequence goes on from CM054179.1 coordinate 119,258,650, forward strand.
TATTTATAATACTGTTCTAAAGCTACACATAAACAGGTGTCAATGCTTGAATATTAATATGAGTTAATATGTTTTTTTTTTTTTAAAAATCACATTAACAGTAAAGCCGTTCCTTTTATTACATCACTATTGATGTGACGCAACATCCTACGTCACGAAATCGAACATAATCTGTTAAATACAGATGTAACATAAACACGACTTTCATTTATAAATATAATTCATAACGAATACTAAACCATATTTCATAAGAACTTGTATCAAAAATATTTGTTCCAGTATGACCGAATGAACATTCTGTATAATGGTGTATGTTATTCTAGGTATTAGTGTTGTAGAGCTTACTGCCGCGGTAAAGATTATGCATTGCATAAGAATTGTCTTTAGGCTTCTCTATGTGAAAACATGTATCCAGTAGCCAAGGTGATGAGATAGAGTACCTACAGTAATGTTTACTACACGAGAACTATTTTGTATGTTGTAATGTAAACATAGACATGAGTACCAAATGTGTGCGGAAGAATCAAGTCGATGTAGAAATAATTTGTTTTACAAATACTTTTTTAAATTAAAATCAAGTCGATATAGAAATAAGTATGATTTTAAAAAAGAAATGTTTCTTTACAGTAGACTCATGTCGATGTAGAAATAATGTGTGGTTGTTTTACAAATACTGCTTTACAGTAGAATCAAGCAGAAATAATATGAGTGTGGTTGTTTTACAAATGTACTTTCCACAGGGGAATGGAAAGCTGTACACACAACAATAATTCTATCTGCTTCATTTACGTCAGCTGTTGCACGCCCCAGCTTAGCAGCCTAAAGAAAGCATGAAATATGGAGGAAAAGAAAACACGTACACACTCACAAAAAAAATAAATTAAAAACATATGTAAGACTTCCAGCGCACATTGATCTGCTAGCGTTTGATGGTGCTATATAATCAATTCCGAACTGTACAGAAACATAACACACAAACAACATGAAAGAACTGCTTCTGTAATACATGCATCTCGTGTTTGTGGCAAAACGTGCACAATTTGAACACAATCTCCAGAAACTTCAGCAGAAACGGGTTTGTAAGGTGCATGCCTGATGTTTCGCCTTCGTAACAAGGAATCGAAGCCAGAAACTAGTAAGTGAATTAGTTTTACATTCAAATGTAAAGTACTTTTAAAAAAAATATTGTTTGACTACAAACAAGTGTTTCCTGTGTTTTTGCGCAATGGAACAGTCTTACTTTGAAAGGTTTCAGTGAATTTATGTTGACGATCAGACTTACAGAAGAGTACTAAGATGACGCTACTACTATCACTACTGCCACCACCACCACTATTACAACTACTTCTTGTTACTGCTACAATTACTACCATTAAAATACATCAATTTTTATTAAGGGTAATGGCCTTTACTGCAAGCATATAAATTAATTTAATTCAAGATTATCATATATATATGTCGCACAATTTGGTAGGAAGAACTCTACTGGTGCCGTGGGTCACTCTTATTCCATTAGTATCAACAGATTAGATATAGTAACAATTACAAGTCAGCGTGAGTGGTCGCATGACACAGATGGATTTCAGGGCGTAGGCTTGCTCTCAATCACGCTTCGTAATGCCTAGACTGGTGTAGACAGCTTGATAAAGTTAATAGAAGAGCCTGGTGAAAGAACTGTGGGTACATGCAGCAAAACTGAGGATTGAAATCACTTTCTACTTGGAGACGCTTAAACAAAGGCAAAATAGAAATGCGCAATATGTGTAAATAATACTGCAACTAACTTGACAATGTTTACGAAATTACTATAATTAAGTGCACACAAATTGACGAGGGTCAGTAAGTTTGAACTCTCTCGTTATAATATGCAGTATGTTGTTTCTGATAGGGACTAGGGTTGCTTCTAGAACTGAAGTCTGGAAGAAAATGTCTTCCCAGGCAGTATTGCTGATATAAGGAAGGTGGCTGATAGGATAGTGTAGAATGAGAGTCTCTAATATTGGTGCAGGAATGGGGTGTTAGCACGTAGCCTTGAACTAGAACTGTGGCATAAAGCAATTAACTTTCAATATATGAATGTTAAGAATGTCTCAAAACCCTTGTAGGCACGTACAGACTCACGTTCAATGACATTCTCATTTGATGCTGCACTCGCGTTCCGCACTGCACAGTTTGGAGGGCGCTATAATGTGTCGTGATGACGTCATTCACGTTCCGCACTATACAGTTTGTAGGGCATTATAACGTGCCGTGATGACGTCACTCACGTTCCGCATTGTACAGTTTCTAGGGCACTGTAATGTGTCGTGATGACGTCACTCACGTTCCGCACTATACAGTTTGTAAGGCACTATAATGTGACGTGATGACGTCAGCTGATAGTGGTTACATTATGATATAACACAATGACCAATGTAATACCGTAACATATTTGATCTTAATAAATGTTCCAAAATCGATTAATGAGTTAATTAATTAAACTAGTTTTGAAATTAATGAATTTAAATGTTTGACTAGAGGAAGTGTGAGCTGTAAGAGCAAAAAAGGAAGAGCGATATCAGTGTAAGGATAGAAACAAAAATTCATTCGTCCCTAATGTAGGGAAGTCAACGATGGATTTTGGAGTCAGGAAAATAATACAATACAAGTATTTCGAATGTCCGATTATACGAGGAAAGACATATGCTTGCCACAGTGTTGAGCAGAAGTCATATAAACGACTGACAATAATTAATTAAAACAGTTTACAGATTGTGATACATTTTAATTTTGTTTTTTAATAGTATTTAATTAATTATATAGAATGGTAGCTTTCACTTTATAATTTTATTGCATGCTGATGGTCAATAAGCAATAAATAAACAAGTTACTTGCACATGCAGATCCATCAAAATAGGATGAGTAGACCCTGTTTATCTTTTATATGTAGATCCAGATTTAACCAGGATTAAATATAAAGCGTCCAACCAGACTTGTACACAACTACAATGTAATAACAGAATGGCCAAGAACTTTAAAGCCATTTGCTATGCATAGCAGCTATCGGCTGTGCTGGGAGTAGGGAAGGGGGTGAGTTAAGAATGCTTCTCCACTATGTTACATAATTAATTCTTTCATTTAGAAAAAAAAGGTTTTCTCCCATTGATGTTTTTGTGTGTTATTTGCTATTTATATAATGTATGTATAAATAAAATAATTCTTACATATATTTTTAAAATTTCACATGATGGAATGCTACAACATTGATAACTGTCTATATTTCAAATAAATCCACAAAACACCATCCCTGAAATGTTCTCTTTATCAATCAGCATCGAATTAGAAAATTCGAATTAATATATCGGAAGCAAATAAAAACATGTATTCTTGACAAGTCATTTATTTTCACTCATTACTAAAATGTATTAGATTTATAATCACGTCGCACAGTTACCTATTAGAGAGTGTGAAAAGAGATGCGCGTACTGATGCAACAAGAAACGTATTCCATTTGCAATAATGAGTCCAGCGATAGGTATCAGCATATTGTGTGCTCCCCCCCCCATTTTGCATGTTCACCCACTCACTAATCATATTCCCCAACCCCCATCTCCCCACCCAACCCCGGTATTGTCATTCAAGTCAAGCTGTCGGTCGTATGTGATGACTTCAGCTCGACGCTATGGCGATCAGTTATCTTTCCTTGTGTAAACTGATACTGGTCATGTCGTGTTGTATTATTTTATTGACTAGTGCAAAATCCATTCCTGACATCCAGACATTATTAAGGAGCAAATCCATGTTTCTTCGACTTATATATATTGTGCACTTTTTTTGTTGCTCTTGTTGCTCACACTTGCTCTTGTTGCTCACACTTGCTCTTGTTGCCCACACTTGCTCTTGTCAAACAAAGAACCCTGCTTCAAACAAGAAATGACGTAACAAGTTTAATTCTTGCACTTTAATAATAAATCTCAGCGTAAACATACCAATCCCGTTTGGAGGGAAAACGTGTCTTCGTTTGGTTATTAATCTAACAACGTGAACATGCACAGTGCACACCTGAAAGTTGCACAAATCACACTCTGAATAACACGTTACTTTTCAGGCGTACGCACTACCAGCACGGTCGAAAGTGCAATTAGAATGACGTCAAATGTTTGAGAAAATGTTAGTCTCGGCCGATTGGTTAAGGTACAATGCAGAAGCAGCTTGGATTGTCTCTGTTTCTGTACAATCTAGGCAGTGTATTCTCGCGGTTTCTAGGTCACGAGGAGTAGCACTCTTATCTCCGCTAGTGCTCTCCCTTTCATCGCGTAGTGAGGTGCTCGATACGTCCCACCATCGTACGACACGTGTCTACGACTTATCAGTTATCCTTCTGTGTCCTGCAATGAGTACTTCTGTTTGTCTTTCTCCTTCTCAGGTGCTCAAATATAACATTGTCTTTATTTCCTCTTTTCATTCTATTTCATTTCTCTATCTACACAACTGTTCTTCCTTCAATGTGTTACAATTCGCGATTGATTTAAATGTTACCAGAAGAGGATGTAACTTCATTTAGGAAATAATAATTAATGAAGTGATATTTGGGTGCGTAATAGGCAATAAAGTTTATTTTCTGAATTTGGATCTTGTAAAGGTCAGTGAGGTTTCTGTATATTTCAACATTTTCCAATTGATCACGATTGTAAGTGATTATTACAATTAATAGGTCACGGATGAATGCTTGAACTTAGTATAGCTTATATATTCTTCCACTTTCATTGTGCATTAGATTTGTACCCAACAGTAAGCATATTGAAACTGTCAACCATTGCTGCACTACAAAAGTAATTTTAAGTAATCGATTTCTAAGCGAAGACATGAAAGTGAACTGTACTCCTAACCTACATTACACTGCAAAATATACTTCTTTGAACCTAATTTGTGAAACATAATTTGCTGTTTTGAGGATTCAAACTTTTATTAAGAAAATCGATACTGTTTGCGTTACGAGATACATCGTTGGGGGAGGCGTGGGCGCAGTGAAGGGAAACTATAATAACAGTTTACCGCATAAACATTAACTATAGATCCAACTGTGTATAAAAATGGAACGTGAGGTCACCCCGCCCCTCGCCCCGCACTCACTGTAAGTAAAGAACGAGCGTTATCAAATAGATTTTCATAATTATTATTTTTCAATGCAACATTAATATTGACGGAATAGGTCTGATTACAGAAAACACGTTGAATTTACTGCCACATCATTCCTCTGTTTACAGTCGGAAAGTGAGTATCAAGGGAAATCTTGAATCAAGTACGTTAATGAACAACCGGACCAACATCACCAGAACTGCGTTAGAAAGTGTGAAGTCAGTTTCAAGTAAGTGGTGCATAAAATTTGTAAATTGCTGTAACTGTTAGAAATGTTTGCCATGAAAAGGTCATCTTCTGAACAAAATGCTTAATACGCATTGCTTGTGCTGCAATGTTTAAATGTTTTAAACGTGACTGTCACTTAGGCATCCGTGATTTCGTGTGGTAGCTATGACGAAGACGTTTGAACAACATGCGTGTAGACAACAGCTGAGAGACAGGCAGGAAAGTGGCGGTTACCATCTGCTCTGGCATATTTGCTAAGACACTTAGTGTCGTTTGAGTGAGCAAAAGTGTTTGCTGGAAAAGGTTAACTCTTGTGAATATGGAATTGATTCATCCCCCACCCTCTCTCGCCGCACACCTATCCCTTTACCACCCTTTACCAGAAACGAAAGCTGTGTTAGAAAAGGTATTTCAAACATATGAAAACAAAGGCTAGTTCCGCATTAGCTCCGGCCAAAACGGCTATAGTTTCCAAAATTAATATTCTCGTGCATTAACTAAAGGACTGTAGATAGCCTTGGGCTCGATTTAATTCTGTCGCTTAAAGGTGCAATTTAGAATCAGTAATGTAATTTTCTTAATGTGAGACAAACGTACAACATATATACACGTGTGCGTGTGTGTATTTGCGCGCGCTAGTGTGTGCATATATGTGTGTGTGTGTATTTGCGCGCGCTAGTGTGTGCATATATATGTGTGTGTGTGTGTGTGTGTGTGTGTGTGTGTGTGTGTGTGTGTGTGTGTGTGTGTGTGTGTGTGTTTGTGCGTGCGTGCGTGCGTGCGCCGTGCATGCAATTTATAAAAAAATACTATTTACAATTCTAAGATATCAGCGAAAAAAGTCAAAGGTTTCAGTTTATAGCAGTTTAGCACAGGGTTACTCAATAGGGGTTCCGTGAGAGGTCGATATGGGGTTCCTAGACACCTTGATTGAAAAATATAAATAATGTAGATATAATAAATTTATGCAGTGTTTTTTCTGAGATCTGAAGATTATTTTAAGGGTTCCTCGAGGGTGAAAAGGCCGAGTAAAGATAAACTTTACTACAAAATTATAATGCGAAATATCTCCATATAAAAATTTTATCACTAACCATAATTCAGTGCTTTTACTTTCCACTACATATGCATTCAACCGAAAGTTGTATAAATAAACATTTACTAACATTTATTTTCCGTGAAAGAGGTAAATTGCTGAGTTCAATTGTTTTTGTATATTAAGAGGACTTCTGCGACAAACTCGTGCATTTACTAATTCTGTTTAGTACCTTTGAATAGTTAAAAGAAAGTATTACAAACAGGAGATAAACGTAAAATTACTTTTAAAAAGAAAAATAGAAAGCAGTAAAAAAAAAAAAAAGGCGATAGTACTACATGTTTTGTCTCATTTATACATTAAAATGGTGTTTTCAGCTATAATTTAAAACTTAAATATATTTTAAAGTTTAGTCCCGGAAATGGCAATTCCGATCACGCACGCACGCACGCACGCACGCACGCACGCACGCACATTTCTCCTTCTGCATACGCGACATACTAGACTGACTTAGCATTCACTTCACTTCTACAGATTATGGCTGGAGAGCAAGACCGCGAAAGTAAAGCCTTGTGTATGATATCTGCAGTATGGTGTATGGCTTTGACTGGAATCTGTGCACTCGTTCACCTGCTCGTGTGGATCGGATGGCAGTCGATCTGGTCAAGCGTGCATTTCACCCTGAGTAAAGGTAACCATGATAAGCCGAATTACTTGACAAAGGTAACCATGTGAGATGATGTAAGCTGAATTACTTGACAAAGGTAACCATGTTATTTGATGTAAGCTGAATTACTTGACAAAAGTAACCATGACAATATAATAATGTAAGCCGAAGTACTTATCAATAGTAGCTATGATGATATGACACAAGCTAATTATCATCAATGTGTAAGATATTATTCCTTTGTTGGAACGTCACGAGTGTCTCACTTACTGTGTGACAGTGTAGTCCTTGTCTGTAGTATTTATTCTTATATCCATCTTGACTTCAAACATATCGCGCGGTTATAATAAGAATGGACCAGGTCCTTTAGATCTCTAATCCGATTATGAGAAATGTGTGATACGCAATTTTGGTCCCTTTAAGAAATATGTTAACATTAAATTAATTATAATAAAATTATATTAAAATTTAATTGGGGTGCATCATGATTGCATTTGTGGTGTTACAGGTAGCTAATAATTTAATCTATCTATCTATCTATCTATCTATCTATCTACTATCTATCTATCTATCTATCTATCTATCTATCTATCTGCCTATCTATCTATCTATCTATCTACCTATCTATCTATCTATCTATCTATCTATCTATCTGTCTGTCTGTCTGTCTCTCTCTCTCTCTCTCTCTCTATCTATCTATCTGTCTGTCTGTCTATCTATCTATCTATCTACCTCTCTCTCTCTCTCTCTCTATCTGTCTGTCTGTCTATCTATCTACCTCTCTCTCTCTCTCTCTCTCTCTCTATCTGTCTGTCTGTCTATCTATCTATCTATCTATCTATCTATCTATCTATCTATCTATCTATCTATCTGTCTGTCTGTCTCTCTATCTGTCTATCTATCTGTCTGTCTGTCTGTCTGTCTCTTTATCTCTCTCTCTCTATCTCTCTATCTATCTATCTATCTATCTATCTATCTATCTATCTATCTATCTATCTATCTATCTATCTATCTATCTATCTATCTATCTATCAATCTATCTGTCTGCTATTCTTCCATATAAATGTCCCTTGAAAAATCAAAGGATTTTTCGTTCTATGGGTTCGTCAGCTGAAAATTATAAGTACTAATTTAGAGTGGCTGTAAATGTGTTTTGCATACTTTAAAGCAAGCATTATGTACATATTTGCTTTTCTAATGCTTAGAAACTTCAGAGTTCCTAAGTGACTGATGTTTAATAGCGTGCACAGCTGTCATCATACTAGTGAATAGGGGTGTAAATGTTACGTTGTATTATGCCATTTTTGAATTTTTAATATCTACCCATAAATAGATATACCATTGATCTGTGGTGGAAGAGCGTGAGTTTATGTAAACTCATTCATATATATATCAAATTAAACTCAATCCCTTTAAATAATATTGTCATAATTTACTTTATGAGACGTGTTGACAGCCATTAAGATCCAATTATTTATTTTAAACAAATCCTGCGCGCAGCTGCAATTTTTATTCTTATTTCTGTGCACAAACCGGTTCAAAAGTAATATAAGAAAAGTCAGTTAATGAAATAAACTCGTCACAGACATTTACAAACGTAATAAGACAAAGACAAGTCAGGTAATGAAATAAACTCGTCACAGACATTTACAAACGTAATAAGACAAAGACAAGTCAGGTAATGAAATAAACTCGTCACAGACATTTACAAACGTAATAAGACAAAGACAAGTCAGGTAATGAAATAAACTCGTCACAGACATTTACAAAAGAATTAAGACAAAGACAAGTCAGGTAATGAAATAAACTCATCATACAAAATATGTATCTAAGACGTTCCATTACTCAGGATAGTAGAAAGAAATGTCAGGAATTACCTTCATATAGTTGGGTGTATCAATGCCTCTTGAGAATAATTAAATGGCTAGTATTACCGTATCCTTAGCTGCTGCATCCTAAACGCATTAAAAACATTTGGCCTATTTTGGTGTGACGAGAAGACCTAATACCGACAACCATCTTAAGACAGTCACAACATATACATATATTGATTGATAGATAGATAGATATATAGATAGATAGATACAGAGATAACAAATTCGATTCCTTTGATTTGTTTTCAAGTGAGGAAAATAGAAGTATTCAAAAGACCTCGTCTCTCGCACTATTTATAGATAATTAATTATCCCCAAGTTTAATGTTTCTTATATAGAGCTGATTGAGAAAAAATGAACTCTTTAAACGCCCGGCTAAAGTGTTTGAGTGGCGATTAATAAAACTATAAATATAAAATAATAAGAAAGAAAGTCAGAACATTGATTAAGCTTTATTACTTGGAGACTAAATTATGCAACCTATTACTGAGTACATATTGCTTTTATAAGATGTATATGATAATAATATACAGCTTAATATTAAGTATATTGCTCTTGCAAAGGATTCCTACGCTAATATTATACAACTTATTTGTAGCGGAGTAAGTTTGCCTATCTTTATCTCTAAACATAATTGACATATAAATTGTTAAAATGTCAAAGTGAACCGACCTTGCACACACTTCTTGTGCTGATAATTTTAAGTGTCAAAGTTGGAAGTAAGCAATTCATGTACAGAATGATGATGTAATCTAAACCAACTCTTTAACTGTGTGCTTGAATATCGGTATGGGCTTTAAAGATCTCCTTCCATTTTGTAAGAGATTGTCCAAAGAACGAAATTTCCATTTGTCATCTTTTACATATCTTCCAGAACAAACCCGTAGAATTTTCATACGATTTCCACTACTTGTCTTATTACTTTCTTGTATCAACTGCAAACGGTGCTGTTATTTTCTAATTACAACTACTGACGTCTCTTCGCCTACACCTGCACGCATTACATACAACTTCTACATGGAAGGGGGGAGCACTGTGTCAATGGCAATAATATAATTATCATGTGGCGGTAACGGTATCAATACACTTATCATCATCTTTAGCTCCAGTATCATCCTTATTATCATTATTTGTATTATTCTCAGGAGAATAAGACTTTTGATGGGGCAAATGTTAAGCTTGTCAATCCCCATTTAATGAATAAAGCCCCAATGACGACGCGTCTCATTTTAATTTCAAAGATGTATTTTAGTATCTAAGGGACGTATCAGATACATCCAAAATCTATTGCTTGTGTTACGCTGACCCGTTTTTCGCTGTAGCAAATATATCCTCTACCGCCCTGCGCACTCTTTCAACAAGTTTAGGAGCAAACCGCAGGGCAGCCTTGTCATACAACCTCCGCTCTAGCACGGACGTTTTCAAACGGTAATGGTTCAAGAGAGCCACGCTCGTATTCACCACCACCGACGTGTATCCCCGGAGTAGAATCCTGGAGTAGTGTATGCCCATCATGGCTACTCTCAACGGATCAATGATGCATTTAGAACGTTTGTGTGAACGATAGACGTGTTCACCTCGGTACAGCATCAACACAGTTCGCAGGTTCAAATCTCGAGCTAGGCGCACTTGCTCTTGGGTCAGGTTCTCTAAAGATTCGACAGCAGCTATTTCACTCAGTGGTTCTCTGTCTGCGAATGTTCCTGCAGGAGTCTTCGAAACATTGCTGGGCGATAAGTAGTAATAGGCGTTTCGAAACTGATATTCGCCTAGATTCGATGAGTCGTTGCCGGCTCGGCTCTGCACATATCGCAACATCTCGTCCCAACTCTTGTGCATTCGCGGTACTATCACCTCGTCCAAGTCGGTGTAAACTAGCAGCTTAGCTAGGTGGCGCATGCGCAGTAAGCAATCATTTATTGCAGCGATCTGTCCGTAGTAGTGCACATGATGCGGTGGGGATCGCCAGGGGTGCAGCTGCAGAAACCCTTGGGTAACGTAGTGTTTCAAAACCAGCGACACGTTATCCGTGACGTCGGTGACGTAGCCTACGGCATGATCTGCTCCAAGAATTTGTGCCAGCTCAAAGGTTTGAATGATTTGCAGGCTGTCGCTGTACGGTCCAAACAATGGAGAGAGGCACATCACAAGGTTCCAACATGGCGGATGTGGTTCCAATGGCGGTAAGTGAACAGTGAGATGGTTCGGGCTGTGGTAACTTGTGTCTGTCGCCAAAGAAATGAAGTCCGGCCTAGTACTGTTTCGGGGCAAACCACAGTGAACGAACACGGCTCCAAATCTTTCACAACAAAGACAAAACAAACAAAATAATAATAATAATCAATGCACGTATCTCCGCAAGGTATTAGGAATTACATTTTATTACGATGATTTTTTAAACTGAGACTTAAAAATAATAAAGATTTTGTGTTTAATTTTAATATGCTAAGAACATAATTTTCTTCTCCACTTCACGCTAGAAGAATCGATGATAATAAATATAACGATGGCAACGATAATGATGACGATGATGATCCTGATACTTTAAACTACAACGCTGTTATTTGGAAAACTATTTCTATATGAAGACCTACAGAGAAATGGTTTTATGTGGACAAACTAGTTCCACATAAAGGATCTAAGCAAAACGGGTTTTGTGAACAATACTGTAAACTTGGCAGTAATGTTGTCAAGAATATTCGCATCGAACGGCACATACAAAACGATTAAAAAAGAGAAAATAATAACATAAACTCTATCTATTCACCAACAACATTAGCAAATCAGCCAGTCAGCAGACCACCTAGTGAGCTATCTATCAACCATCCTATCAATCCAATCAACCAACCAGAAAATAAAAGCCAAGTCAACATTCAAGAGAAAGAAATTATGCATATGCCTTGCGCATAGTGACACAAAAGAGCCTGGAAAAAGTTCTATTTATGCTTTTGTTAATTGTTGACATTTTTGTCAAACAAATGGCTATTTCATGCCCATTTGAATGCTGTCTTCTACGGAAATGTATTATATTAATAAAACCAAACGTTTGGACAAAGTGCGGCGTACCTGGATTCTTCACATGAAACCAACGACAGACGTTTGACATTAATTGTCATGCGAACACATTGTTCTGTGATCTAATCGCTCTATGATATTATTTTTTAGTAGACTTCTTGTAACTTCGTCAGGCAAAACAACAACAAAAACTTTTATAAAATACTGAATTTTTATATCGTATCTCTTGTTAGAGGAATGTTGTGTATATTGTCTTTCTTTCGAAGTGAATGTTTTTTCAAATGAAGTTAAATGTTATCAAAATCAAGAAGACATACGTTCTCCCTTACAGTAGTTTTCCTTTCTTGACATTTAATTTCTATTTTTGTTTGCAAACTTCCCCAAACAAAAGAAGACAAAACAAAAACAATATCCCTCCAAAGATAGATAGTAAGAGAAAGAGATAGAGAGACAGACATAGATGGATAGTTGGATGGATGGATAGACAGACGGACGGGCGAGGGCGGGGGGAGAAAGCGGACTTTGGAAGTTGGTATATAACCTAACTATGTAAATGTCCTTTTGACAATCATTACTTTGAGACAGGTTTAATTAGAGGCATACAGTTTGAGGGATACTTTCACTGGTTTAAGTTCTTTATGAAAAGAACACAGCGAATTAAATGTAAACATATTTGTTTCCCTCTTTCAGTTGAAACATTTGCTCCCTCATTAGTACTGCTATATATTTATATATTACCCTTTAATCGGGTTCTGGTTTGTCTAGCTTAATATTGCCTAAAACGGGTTACTTAATTTTGCTTAATACGGGATATGTGAAATTGCTTAATACACACTATTTAAATTTGTTTAAAACGGACTACTTAATTTTCCTTAATACGGGCTACTTAATATTGATATAGACAAAATACACAACGCATGACCGATTAATGGTTGTTAAAAGAATTGTTTAATTCTGCTTAATAAAGACATCATTTATGTGTAATAGAAACTTAAATGTACGCAGAACACGTCTGCATAAAAGTGGCTACTAAACATGGCTTTAAGGCACTCCTTACTGTTACTAAATGGGGTTTGTAAGGCACTCCTTACTGTTCCTTAAGAGACATTGCTTAATATTTCTTGGCAAGGGCTGCAGGAAATTGCTTTGTAAACAATAACTTGATCTGATTCCGCTTAACAGAGACTCACTTTATAGGAGGTGTATAGTTATGCTTAATAAAGACGGTTGAATTAATCTTAAAAGAGGCTCTTTAGTATTATTTAATTCATACATTTTAATTAATAAAAATTGTGTTATTAATTTACCTTAATAGAGGTTTTACTTTTTCTTAAGGATATATCTTTATTATTGCATAATAGCTAGCTACTGCTTATATTTAATTCAAGAAGGTTCATATCTTTGTGTGGGAATAGAGGTTCTTGATTCTTGTTATAATGGACACGCTAGAATGGCTAGATCATAATCAAACAGCTTAACGAGGATAATGTTGTAGGCCCTTTAGACTGAAAGGTGTGTATAGCAATTAATACTTAGATCTCAAACAGGTTACTCATGGCCTCTCTCTAATTTGTTAATTTGCAGACATACGCTGCTGCTTTCACACACCTTCACGTTGGCAATAAATAATGAAATGAATATTAAATTATATCATATCATGTGTTTCTAAGTATATCCGAACTCACTGTTGTCCGTGATCATCCGGCATTGCGGTAACATTCCCCAACGTTTCTTCAAACCGTTGGAACGATTTTGTGGAATTGTTCGTCGCGTCCAAAACGGCACCGTATCGACATGTCACCTGTCCCGGCAATCGCTTCAGTTCTCCTAGCGCCACCACTGTGACTACCGGGGGATTCTCTACATCGTTAAGGAAGGCTGAATACACGTGCAGAACATTTTTTGCGTCCTCTGTCTGAAATGATGACACTTTGTCAGTGTTAGATGACAGAACGCTCAACGATGCTGCTTCACTAGTCTCTTGATATCCTTTGCACTGCTTGTGTGGGTGGATACCCCAATTATTACCCATTGTTTCTTTCTGTGCGTAATCAAGGGCAGGTAACCATGATAATAACTTCGCTTTTCTGAATATACTTCCTATGTTGCTAAACGCGTCCAGAACTACGTAGTCGGTAAATAACAACGACAACATGACGTACAAAATCAAGCACAACACGGTTACTTTCAAAAGTTCGAACTCTTTCACTAATTTCAGATTCATTCTTAATTCAGACAATTTTTGTTCCCACGCAAAGGTGCTTTTGTTCGAAAGGAAGAAATTTCAAGTGCATTCTTATCTGCACAACATGTCTGAGAAGACGTAAGGTGGCATATTTACTAGGGAAAAACATGCCGAAGAAAAAGGATGACGTATGCTAGTCAATAATGCACTAACCTTTCCACTGCACATGCTTCCTATATCAAGTACAAATAAATTACCTTGAAGTGCACTTCGTGTTCTTAAATAGACGTATAAACGGTTCAAACAACTGTGCACATTCGCTCGTTCTAGTTTACAGAGAATTTTTAATTTACTTTCTTTCGTCTCTTTTCCTCCCCACCCAAACGTTTATTATTCTATTCTTGTGTTGCTATCACTAATGCAGCACTGCACCTTTATTAATGCGGTGCGATGTTGATCTGATTATAAGTTATATCATATATCGTGATTCGAAGAATAATGTATTTTGTCACACAAAATAAATGTGCCGTACCCTTTCTAGCAGTTAAACGAAAAGATGTCCTGAGGTTCATATTTCAACAATAACGACAAGAGACGTTTTTATCTAATTACGAAATGTTTTCCCAGGAGACAGCAGAGTTCAAGCAAATTAGAACTAATAAGTGATGATAGAAAATATTTATGCAAGAAAACCGTGATTGGCTAAACTTGACACATTGATCAGCAAAACAATCTGGTGCTGCATTTCAGATTGGTGTAATCGTCACAGCTTGCTGGATTTCCCTCGTGTGACTGACTATAGGTTACAATTCACAACGGTAATTCAGCGAGTGAACACGTTTCACTTCCAGCAGCTGACTACAATTCAAATAGGAGTTCTTGGGTTACAGAAGTTTAATAGAAAACATCTGGCAATAGTCAAAGCAAATTATTATAATTGCATTCAACGAATTGTTAATTAACTGCAGCATAAAACGATATGTGAAATTTCAAAAATTAGTAAAAGAGTGCAGTTTGATAAGAGCGAAGTCTTAGGAATTGGAAATAGGTTTTCAGTCTAAAGACTCTACCCATCCTGACATTGACTAACTTTCTCAATCAACTGAATTACAGGACTTAGCTATCATTAATTAACCTCCATGGATGATATTTTCACATTTTCCACACTCACTTCTTGTCACTACACGCCGTTTCTCTATAAGGAAACAATGTACATATCACTTACTCATCCCACTGATCTGAGCATTTTCTACTCACCTTCAGTCAAGACTCCCTATATTTCTAAAACTTTCTGTGTATTTTCAACTCATAAACAATGTTACCATAAAATTCTGACTGATTAAAATTGGAAATAAACATGTCAACGTAAATTTAAGAATTCAATTTAAAATGTATATTAACAAATATAGAAAAAAATCATCATACAAGGAAGGTAACAATTCATGAAAGATGAAAAACTTTAATTAAAGTGATTTAGCAAAGAATCATGAAATTATAAAAGAAATAGAATAAGCATTTTCTTCTGGCTGTGATTAGGAATTAGAGGTAAGTCTAGATGAGTTTTCGGCACACGCAATTATAAATGTTTATTAATTAATTTTCATTTAATTTTAATGAATATGCATTTGCTTATTCTCATCTGGAACCTCTTGTAATCTCGATAATGTGGAAGGTTGTGGCTTGTGGAGAGAAATCGGACGCAGTTTATGAAGAAACATTCTGCTTTCTTTGTTCGTTTTGACAAACATTGACAACTAAAAGTTTATTAAAACTTTGATCTTCAAATTCACTCTCATATAAGCAAATAAAACTACAGGTATTTCTATGTAAAGGGAGAAAACACAGTGGAAATTTCGTTACTAAAGCAAACAACTTATATGCAAATCGTACGTACAACACTTAAGCACACACACACACACACACACACACACACACACACACACACACACACACACACACACACACACACACTAATATATATATATTAGTGTGTGTGTGTGTGTGTGTGTGTGTGTGTGTGAAGGTAGAATAGTAACGAATTGACCTATAGTACACAACCCTAATTGAGATCAATTGTTCATGCTTTAAGGCGTTTGTTGCAATTGAATATCGAACGCGGGCTCACACGCAAACACACACACACACACACACACACACACACACACACACACACACACACACACACACACACACACACACAAACACACACACGCAAAAGCACGATCACACTTTCACGAAACATGAACAGTCATTTACTCCCGGCTGAATCAAACATACTGCTCACAATAAGTATTTACTTAAATCAGTGTTAATGTTACTTTCAAGGACATTGATTAGGTCAGACGTATGGTCAGTGATAAACAGTGGTGAAGAAAGGGATAATGTCAGCGATATGGTCACTGACATGGTCAGTAATAAGTTAATTTTCTTCGTGCCAGCTGCAGCGTTGTCCTAAAGACGTTTGCTACTGCTACAACCAATACTGCCTGACCTACATCTGTATTTTCAAATAGGATTAATGTATGTTTACATGGGCACGACCTAAAACAAATCGATGCGTTTTTCGTGCCAGTTGACGTTTCTTAAGACGGGTGTAAATCTCTCTCGTCACACTTAACTCTTTAGTGCCAGATGATGTCGTAACTAACCGTACAGTGACTGCAGTTTAGTTATGTAGTGATAAATTAATCTGTTGTCAAGGCGACGTGGATACCTTATTAAACTGCCTACTTTTTTGCATTTATTACAACTCACTTTCAAAACTTAAAGAAAAACGACGAATGGAAAAACATAAGATATTATTCATGCACATGCCACGTGATGTACTTTGATATATTTTATGTTCCTCGAGTTAAATTTTAAAATGGAAGCGTTTGGTATTGTTTTTTTTTAAAAACAAATCATTCCGCAAGAATGGGAAAGAACAAGAAGCAAGAACTCATTACATTATAGAAATATTTTTTTTTAGAAAATTCCCGTTTTTTAAAATAAAATAATCCTTCACATTTTATTTTTCTTCTTCTTCTTTTTGAAACAGAGCCTGGGAATGAACCGCAACATCAGCCTTAAGAGTTCGATCATTGTCTGAGGCAATCCAGCGAGCAGGCGGATACGGTGACACAGCGTGATTTGACAAATGTATGTGTCACGTGTCATAATGCCATTAAAACGCGCCAGATTGAGACCTTACCAAGATCGGACTTGCACGCATTATTATAGGTCACGTACCTAAGCAGTGAAGAAGGGAACACAAATTATTGTTGTGTTATTTAATGATAGACAACATAGCACAACGTGTTGTAACTGGCGTGCACCTCAACCACATGTGTTTATCAGACGCTTCAGTGTTTCTACAAACGTTAGTGTAGGATAAGAACACGCGACTTTAAAAAAAACCGGGCTGAATGAAGAGCGACAGCACGTAAATACTTTTCTAAACTGAAATAAACTTTTGATTTCTTATAACTTCATCATTCAATACTTGTCTTAATCTGACACTTGTATACCATTGCTAAAACATACGAGTTTCAGGTACATGTATTTTTATCACACCTGAAGTTTACTAAAATGCTCCAATTATTGATGCGATTTGTGATTTGGGCATTTGTATCCATTTCTTTTGCGTATCAGTTTTAATGTAGTATCTGAGTTTTAAGAAAATTGACTTAGTGTTAAGGTATGACTGCTTCATGTCGACTGCGACCGTTGAATGTAACGTTCGATGTAACGCGGAGAAAGGGAGTATCTATAATGTGATCGAATTGCTCGCATCACCAATCAGTGAAGAAGCAAGAAGTGTTTTGATGGGGGTTAAGACGTACTGGGGGACTACTGAGAAGTAAAATTCAACAAGAGGACATGCTTTCGGAAATATTTTTATCTGTTCTGAACGTATTTCGAAAACAAAAATATTTTGAACGGTCAGTATACATGTGCTCTCGACATGATGACGCGTTCATGAGATCTTTTGCTGCACGCGGCCACAAGTCACATTGAGAGGCATTTAGGTGACGTGAATTCCACCGCTCAAAAGGTAACACGCATCAATAGCTACTGCGAGTTTAATATTATATTGGAAAGGGGAGAGCATAGTAAGGTGAAAAAACAATTATTAATTAGTGCATGCATCACTTGTACATATCTCCAAGTAACCGATGCATTCAACACAGAATATTATGATATGACTAAAAAGCAATATTTGCTGTTGTTATCTTCATTATTCGTCATGCTATAGCAATGTGTCGTGAAATGACACATTGCTATAACATGACGAGTAATGAATGTGTCTTTCATAATTTCAATCTATGGTTTTCTTTTTTGTTTTTCTGTTGCACCCTTTCATTACTGTTAGAGGACGAATAGCAAAACTGATTAAGAACGTTTGTATATATAGAATATTGTTTCGTAGTTATTGTATGAGCAGTGATGACATGCATACTTATCGTTATCACGGGGAATACCCTCTTCTCACTGAAAATGACTTTAAGAGGAACATCATTAGCCATGAACAAAATGATTTTGTCAAGAGCGTGCCCAGGGAAATGAGGTGGTGATATGTAATGAACGTGCCCGCCTCCTCTTCTACAATAATGATTTGTTAAAGGAGTGCCGACTGCTCTGAGAGGATTAGTTTTAAAAGGGTGTGTTGGTAAAGATTGAGTTCACTGCTCTGAACAAATGAGTAGTTAAATAACCTGCCCGCTGGCTGACCTAAAAAGATGATTTGGTAAATATGAACCCACTGTTCTGAAAGGACGATTTAGTAAAGGACATACACACTGCTCTAAAATGATTTAGTAAAGGACATGCCATTTCTTTGAAAGTTGATTTAGTACAGGAAGTGCCCACTGCTCTAAACATGATTTAGTAAAGGACGTGCACACTACTACACTCAGAGGATGATTTGGTTAAAGAACTGTCCATTGCTCTACAGGACGACTGAAAAGGTAATGCTTAGTTTTTGTGAAAGATGAACGAGGAAACAGTGTGTCCACTGGTGACAGGAAGGTTTGAAAAAGGACATGACAACTTCCTATTCTGTAGATTGTACCCACATCATACCCTGAAGGATTAGATGGTAACTGATGTGCCCACTTGATGCTCTGAAGGATGATATGTTAAATGATTTACCCACGTCCAACTATGAAGGATGAGATGGTAAAGGATTTGCCCACTTCCGATTCTGAAGGATAATTTTGTTATAAACTTTTAATATTATTATCAGTATTGCAATTTTAATTAATAATCATATATGCTTGAAATAAACATACACTATCTCTCAGTCTCTTTTTCAAAGAGAGGAAATGATGTTTTAGAAAGGGAAAATGTAACTTGATTGAAGACAGTTTTAAAAAATGAAAGAACAGAGTAAATATAAATTATATCCTGTTGGTTTTCCATTATGGAATGTGTGTTTAAGGACATTAATCGTCATGCATCACAGAACTACAGCATATGATGTTATGTTTCTCATTTATGTAAAATATGAACATTGTTATTCTGATGTAAATTGATCAACTCTAAAAGTTTGTGAAAAGAGACATGAATGTCATTGGAAAAGAAAAACAATTAAAAATAAAGATTGTTTATGTAAAGTCAACAAAACTATAGTTATTTATATGTATTTATTAGTTATTTATATATATGTTTGTGTGTGACTTTGCTATGTGTACAATAAAGTTCGTTGCAATTAATTACTCGCTGATTAGAGATTGGCAAACAAATGAGGTCGTAAATATATATTCTTCACTTTTCTTCACGTTAAAGTGAACATGTTGCTTTGTGTAGATATTAGTCCAGGCAGTAATAAGTATAATAACAGTAGAAGTAGAGGCAGTAATATATATAGGAAAACAGTGGAAGTAGTTGTATGATGGGGACTTTTCCCATATATTTTATATAAATTTTCAATGTTGCATTTCAATTGAATATTATTGTAGTTTGAATGATGTATGCTTATTGCGTCATGTTGGTTTAGAAGTGAGGTTCTGAACAATGAGTAATGTATGATGGTAGAGTTACTGACCGGTGTTTGATGATAGTGTCAGATAGGTGATCGAGTGTTTGTTGTTTAAATGTGCGTGATCAATGGAAAATAAGCGTAGCTAGAGATTACTTTGTTATACAATGGGAAGTGTTGTTAACTGGATAGGAGTATGTGGTAGATAGCTTCAGTATTAAATATAATTTCTCACGTGGAAACAATAATCATAAAGTAAATACTGTATATTATGCAACACAATACAGACATACGATAAATAGGCAAACAAATAGATAGATAGATAGATAGATAGATAGATAGATAGATAGATAGATAGATAGATAGATAGATAGACAGACAGATAGATAACAAATTCGATTCCTTGATTTGTTTTCATGTAACTATATCACAATTATAAAATATAATAGAAACAAAAATATTTATATAATAATAATAATAATAGTTGTAATAGTAGAAGTAGTGGTGGTAGTAGTGGTAGTAGTAGTAGTAGTAGTAGTAGTAGTGGTAATAGTAGTAGTAGTAGTAGTAGAAGTAGTAGTAGTAGTAGTAGCAGTAATAGCAGTAGCAATAGAAGTAATAGTAGTAGTAATATTCAATAATGCAATACCTTTACTAGAAAAACAAAAGCAACAAAGTGGCAGCATGATTAGCCGTAATAGTAGTAGTAGTAGTAGTAGTAGTAGTAGTGGTACTAGTAGTAGTACATTTACTAGTACTACTATTACATGTTAATAAGATTATAAAAGAATGAAAGATAATCATTCTGCCACTTTGTTACTCTTTTATATTTCTTTCAGGTGAAATTAATGCATTACTGAACATTACTTTTTAGCGATATTTTAAACGACACTTTTAATTTTCAGTCAAAGACATGTGTGAGTTTCATTCATGGTAATTCACATACAAATCTACACAATATTCGTTCGTTCGCACACACTCAGTGATCATGCATAAATAGTTGATATTATTAAACGTTTGTATTAGTAAGTCTCATTCTCAGCTCTGTTGTTACATGTAACCAGTAATATTACACAAAACGACATTCTGATGAACAGCGGATCTTTAGTGCAAACAAAGTATATCAATACAAATGGCACAATATTGTTTGGCTTTTAATATTTTATCTACTTCAAATTCTTATAACACCAATTGACGCATTTGCATTGTTATATTTTTTCTCGGTTATATTTTGGGGGGTGTTTTTATTTTGAGGGGGTTGAGACAGGAAAAAATCTGTCATTAGCAATGTCATTAAAAAAAAAACGGCAATCCAGTTTAAGTGAAAATATTAAAAACAATATACTTTGAAATAGACGTCACTAAATCAGACACCCCAAACATGAATGCCATATGAGCAACATACAAAAGCACACAAAATGTGAAGCATATACATGCACACACACACACACGCAAAAATCTTATTTGCGTGCGCACATGCACATATAAAAGACATTAGATAGATAGATAGATAGATAGATAGATAGATAGATAGGTAAGTAGCTATGTAGATAGATAGATAGGTAGGTAGGTAGGTAGGTAGATAGATAGATCGATCGATCGACAATTAGATAGATAGATAGATAGATTAGATAGATAGATAGATAGATAGATTAGATAGATAGATAGATAGATAGATAGATAGGTGGGTAGATATGTAGGTAGGTAGGAATGGAGAGAGAGAGAGAGAGAGAGAGAGGTGAGTGAGAGAGAGGAAGTATTTTTGAATGATTGAAAAGATGTATAAAACGTAGATAAATCAAAGTAAACAAGTAAATAAAATAAATTGTATAAACATAAAATACGTTTATAACAGTAAGAGGAAAAGCTCTGTTAAATAACACAAATATATTATAACTACATGTAACTAACAAACATCATATTTATTGAAATACCAGCTGATGACGTTAGAGTTGTACATTAAAGTCTCGTTACAACCTAGGTTTTCAACACGGGTACGTCTGACAAAGGGGTGCAAATCTTCCAGATTTTTACAGGGCACCTTGTCTCGATCAGTCCCTGCACGCCACTGCTCTTTGCGATGATCCCATTTTCCTCTCAGACACATACTCAGATCATAAGTTTTTCTCAGCACGTCCCCTGTTTTCGCAGGAGCAGGAAACATTCTGTTCAGAAAAGGGCGTTCTCGCAAAGGGAAAATCATATCAACTTGAAAACAGAACATGGAGAATGTATGGTCTGAATCACAAACATGCGTTGCGTTAGATGAATAAAAACTTATATCAATATAGGGCCACCCGTGATTTGTCAATGGAATGATCAAAGACTGATTGGAGTAGAGTTTCCATCGAATCGCAAACTGTGTATCGAGACGAAAGGCAGGGCTAAGGGCAAGAAGTGCATTTCTCACTCGGGTTTGCTGTTCAAAGGGCACAGCTAAGTCCACGTCATCGTCCCAAGGTATCTGGCCGTGATGGCGCCAAGATCCGATTAGGGTTCCACTGTACATGAAGTAAGGTATTGAGGCGTTTCTCATTGCGGCATCAAAGACATCCATTAACTGAATCTGAACCTTCATATCTTCATCTGAGTAAACGTTCCTGAATGTGGCCCAGAATGGGCTAAGTGTGTTACCTAACGACACGACATTTTTTGTTGTGGAGAAATTGGTTGTACTGCTTACATCCTCTTTCCGACGAGGATTAAAGTTATTGCTGTGTTGAAGCCGTGTCTCGCGTATTAACTTTGCTGTCGATGACAACGAGAAAACTTTAATGGACGGCGTCGAAAATAGTGAGACGAGAAGAATAAGAAGGAAAATCGCTCCCGTATTAATCATGAATACGAACTTCATGCATTGTTTAGTTGACAGTGATGCTGCTGTCATTCTGTCTTCGGTGTAGAACAGTCTTAGACTTTCATAAATGTAATATCACAATCTGATAACACGAAATGCTGAGTCCAGTTTGGTCTGTAAGAGAAGTATGAAGATATCGACATATGTCATACGTCAAAGAGTATTGACTAAATATATATGTTCGCCCTTTGACCCAACGAAATTATATTAGGCATGATATGATTGTATACATTAAACGATATAGTATAATTGCAGAGAACCCACCACCACCATCACCACCACCAATTTTATGATTAACTACTACCTAAAAAAGAACAGAACTATTGTTACAGATAGCAGTTCTCTCAGTACTACGCTTTATTTGATGAAATGGGAATTTCATTTCTTAAAAAATATTAAATATAAATATATTAACGAGCAATAATTATTATTTGAATGATGTAAGTTGAAAATACAGAGATGTGTATTATAACTGATTTTGCTGGATATAGCCTAAATTGGTTATGAACGAAAATACATACTTACACACAAGTGAGGGAGTGCTCCAAGATGGGAAGTGTGTGGGCTAAGTTGCTGATTGTGATTATTATTATATGTTGGATGTGTGGCGTGGAATCCAGAAGGATGAAATAGATGTAAGCAGGACGTAATCAGTGATAAAGAGATTAGAATGGTATATACACCTTCTTGGGTCCAATGTCCATCAAAGTCGCAAAACGCGAGGGCAAAAATTAATAACTTTAATTTGTTTACGAGTTTGGTGACCGGCGGCAAATGGGCGGAGCCAAAACTATCATTGTTTCTGACGAAACCAAATCCACGCTTTACAATGTTGGACTGAGAAAAAGACTTAGTCGTGGAATCCATTTAAGGCTATGAGTATTGGAGTTTAAGTTTGAACCTCTTTGGGAAGGTAAATATGAGTCTGTGAGAGAGTTAAATTTATGATTTAAATTGTATTCTTTTATATTATATATAATTTATATTCTTGTATAATTGGTAACTGAGTATGGAATTTTGCACTAGTATTTTAACGATGATTTTATTTAAGAGATTAGTAAGATATATTTAAAATAAAGTTAGAGAATTTTAGACTTCGGACAAGTCCTTTTGATTTTTCAAGGTTTTTGTGTACAGTGCTGGAGTTTATGAATCTTGAGTCATGACGATTGATGACCTTGTTGTTCTAAATCTACACTTGAATCAGGCCATACTTGAGAGAGCGACCTCTGTCTGTATGTGTAACGTAGACAATTCATTGTTAGGTCACTTATCTGGGAAGAGAGGCATTTCTATAATTCTTTGTCTTTCCTTTCACGAAGTTTCCTCATTTTATTAAATTTAATTGTTAATTGTTAAACACTTCGTACATATCATTGCTGCTGTGGTATTGCTAGATATAAATGTAGTGTCTCTTTCGCATTAGTCTTAGTGTAGCTTCATTACTAATTGTAGTGCAGTGTTTTGTTGCAAAGTTTGTTCAGTACACCGTAATTGTTTCATACTTGTTTTTTTTGTTTCCATGATTTACTGCTTGGTGGTGGTGGTGGTGTTGGAGCGGCGAGCAAAGATTAAGCATCACGTTAAATATCGGGTTAACGCCCCTTAAATAAGCAATGTCGAATGTCTGCATCGGCACCTATAGCAATAATCGTTCTCTGATGTCCATGGCACATATCCAAACTTATATTATTAAACTTATATTGAATAACCATATGGCGCATGATTTAAAGCTCAGGCCGTCAATAAGTGCATAAAATGCCTCATACAAGTTTCTGCAAAGTTTGAAATATACCTCTTATCTTGGAGATTTTACATCAAAACTCGGTCACTGTTGTTCCGGTTTCATAATCCATAAAATGAATGTGTGCGTGAAAGCGAAACATTTTTCTTGAGTGTCGATATATGCGTCATCGCCAGTCAACCATTGTTTGTGCATTCAGCTGAATCAAATGAAAAATCTCAGACAATGTGTGAATTGAACCCTGTTTACAATCTGAAAAAAGAGAGTAGAATGAGGGCTAACTCAATGTAATTTGTAATTTTTATTTTTAAAATTATTTTATCATTAAATTATTGTTACATTTCTTCACATCTTAACTAATTCTTTGAATGACTGTTAATTGGGAGTGGGTGTAGTGAGCTGTTTACTGGCTGATCGACTGTCAGTTAAGAGCAGCGGATAATATTCGCTGATCCTAGAGGCAAAGTTTAGCTAGTCTGCTCATTGTTAACCGGAATAAATTTATTTTTACAAGTAGATCTTACTGATAACAGCTAACTGGAATGACGCAGACGGAGACAATGTACAGTTATTCTGGATCAAAGCATCTTACCTGCTTACATAGTTTACAATTTGACCAAAATCAAGACATACTAAACAATCAAGAAACCTATCCAGACTAAGTGGTAAAAGGGGAAACAAGTCTGATTGTGAAACATCCAAAGAAATGCACACCAAATAACTATCTTACAATCACATGCCTTTCAACAACCTGGAAATTACTCTCGGGAATTATATCGGATAAATTCATGTCTTATTTTGAAACAAACAAAATTCTAACTAAAAATGTCAAGGGTGCTAGACCAGGGAGCAGGAAAGCAAATGACAATTGGAAATTAATAAGGACGTAGTTATTGACATAAACGAAGAACATATCTTGCAGTGTCCTTGATTGACCTTTGACTTTGACTCATTTCCACATTCATAGATGCTTGAAACAATATACAATGAACTGTGGAGCACAACCCTAGAAAGACAATGGATGCACCAACCGGATGTCAAAATATTGTGCAAAGAAATGCCAAAAGTAATAGATAGAAACATGTGTGAAATATCAAAACCAGTCTAATTCTTCATTCTTTGCTTATAAGTAAACAGTATTGTTACGTTAAACAGCAGACTGATGAAAAAATGATTTTTTTTTTACTGCAATACGAAGTGAACTAAAGCGAGTAATACGTACAAGCATACAATACGTATTGAACAGTCAGTTTTTCTTTCTTTAAAACACCTATATTATTACTCTCTAACATTCATCATGTTCATTCAAATACCAGCTGATGACGATAGAGTTGTACATTAAAGTTTCGTTACAACCTCGGTTTTTAATTCGGGTACGTCTGACAAAGGGGTGCAAATCTTTCAGATCTGTACAGGGCGCCTTGTCTTGATCAGTCCCTGCAAGCCACTGCTCTTTGCGATGATCCCAATCTCCTGTCAGACACACACTGAGATCATAAGTTTTTTTCAGCACATTCTCGGTCTTCGCGGGTGCAAGGAACATTCTGTCCATAAAAGGGCGTTCCCGCAATGGGAAAATCATATCAACTGAAAAGCAGAATTGGGGAAAGCCGGGCTTGTCTGCATCCCAGACGTGTGTTGTGTTACAATAATAAAAATTGATGTAGATGTACGGCCATCCGTGATTTGTCATCGGAACGATGGAAGATTTGCTAGAGTAGAATTTCCATCGAATCTCAGACTGTGTATCGATGCGGAACGTAGGGCTAAGTGCAATAAGTGCATTTATCACTCGGGTTTGCTGTCCAATGGGCACACCTAAGTCCACGTCATCGTCCCAGGGTATCTGGCCGTGATGGCGCCAAGATCCGATTAGGGTTCCACTGTACATGAAGTAAGGTATTGAAGCGTTTCTCATTGCAGCATCAAAGACATCCATTAACTGAATCTTGACCTTCATTTCTTCATCTGAGTAAGCGTTCCGGAATATGGCCCAGTATGGGCTAAGTGTCGTTCCTAATGGCTCTGAAATGTTTGCGATTGCAGTGCTTATTTCACCTCTCTGATGACGATTAAAAATATCGTTAACCTGAGGCCGTGTCTCGTACGCTATATCTGCTGTCTGTGATAACGATAACAAAAGCGTTACAAGTAAAATCGCTCCGGTATTAATTATGAATACGAGCTTCATGCATTGCTTAGTCGACATTTTGTCTTAGAACTATAACAGTCTTAGATTTTCTTGAATGGACCATGGCAAGACCATAAGACCTAGTGCTGATTCCGGCAGTGTGTAAAAGAAAAGTACGAACACAACGACATGACCATATGCCAAAACGCATTGACTGATTTCACTTGTGCGTCCTTTGACAGAATAAAATTACGTTAGACATGTTGTCAGTGTGTTGATGAAACGAAATAGTACAGTTACAAGGAAGCAACCATGAGCAATAACATGATTAACTACTACTATCTACTAACAACTCTATTGCTAAAGGTAGCAGCTCTATAGTACAATGTCTACTACAAACTATTAATTCATAATTAATTAGAATCACTTGTAATAATGGCTGACCTGTGCAACGAAAGCTGTGGTATGTCATGAAATAGAGATTGCAATACATTTTTATGGTAAACAGACATAAGATATTGATTTAAGTCCAAAGTATAAAGAGGGATTTGTATAATTCATAATCTAATTCTTATCCCGTTCTTATTCTTCACATTATACTTTAATTGTTAATTGCTAAACACTTCTTAAGTGTCTTTGTTAGTTTTAGGTTGTTAATTGTAAGTGTTCTCTCTTTTACTTTGTGCTAGTGTACATCATTTATAATTGTAGAGTAGTCTCTCTTGCTGCAAAGTTAACAGCATTGTTGCGTAATGTTTCGTTTTTGTTTTAAGATTTTACTGTTCGGGGGTGGGGTGGGGAGAAGTGGAGGACGACAAGCAAACAATGTCAGAACGTTGTCACGTAGATAGCCAATGTCGAATACCTGATCAGCACTTGCATTTATCCGAATTGCGGCTGAATTATGTACATGAATATTCGTCACCTAGGGAACGTACGACAGTCATCTACTAACTAGTAGTTCATTAATTACAAGAAGCATTTTGAAATTAAAAACAAAGAAATAAATCCTTTCTTGAAGTTGACAAACGTTTCCACTTGACCAATGCGATTGAAATAATTTAAGTTTAGAATAAAGAAGAAAAACAATGAAATATTATTATCTTTATAAACGGCAGCATGTTCTGAAGATCATGGTAAATATCACAACATAAATATGATTCATAGACATATTAAATAGCCAGATGGCGCGTGATTTAATCCGCCAACTGTGGATATATGTATTCATAGGCGAGAAACGAGATTTTGCGATGCTTGACATTGCCCTCTTATCTTGGAAATTTTGCACACACTCTCTGTCAATTGTGAATTGATATCGCGCGTGAGTCAAACATTTTTTTCTAGAGTGTCTCGATGTGTATGCAACTTTATATTAAATTTATGCATATTTTTGTACGAAACAACTACAACAGAGCAACGATAACAAATAAAAAGTGTACTACTTCTACTACTACTAATACTACCACCACTACTAACAATACTGCTACTACTACCACTACTACTACTAATTTTTAATGATTAATGTAGCAAGTATTTGCGTTGACCATGCGTTTTATTGCCATTGTCAGATCCTATACCGTACACATTAGTTAAGTGCATAGCTAGCATGGTGTGATAGAACTGTAACCATGCATACCTTTTACACGAGTCAAATGTACAACCAACATCCTGCTAAAGAACTGTAACCATGCATACCTTTTACACGAGTCAAATGTACAACTAACATCCTGCTAAAGAACTGCTTATGATAATATATACCTCTCTACAATTCACTCTTTGTCTGTCCATCCATCCGCCCATCCATCCATCCATCCATCCATCTATCTATCTATCTATCTATCTATCTATCTATCTATCTATCTATCTTAAGCGTACATGTAATAATCACGATATAAATGGAATTTAAACTGCACAGCTTTCGATATAATCTGAGAAAGAATAGTTGCACGTGTTTATATGAGAGATCATCACGATGCTCTATCTATTACATGGTAAGGGAACATAAAACAACAAACCATACTTACTTGGAAGAGCAAACTACGAATTGCAGTATACTAGACGTTCTCTTAGTCTGCAAGAATACTTTCACGACTATCACGCAACAGCTTAATATGCATGCATTTTCCCAACTTTTTAAAGCCATACCTTGAATGATTAACAACTTCTGATGCAGACTGATCACACCATGTCTAAGCGTGTAATAGCAAATATTTGCACTTAGATCAAAGCGATGGGCTTCAAATCTTACGGAAATTAACATTATTAAATAAATTAATAAAACTCAAGGGCAATGCACACTGACAATATCAAATCGCGTGCAGCCGTGTCACCCAGCCTTCGTAGATAGAAATACATTCTCGTAAGTAACTGGCTGGTATTATTCACGAAATTCCTACGACAGTCAATCTGGAAGATTATTCTTTTAAAAGAGCAGTTGTCTTCTCACTTAAGAATCTGAAATAATAGAAATATGTCTCAAGGGCCTTTTTGTGGGCCAGTCAAGTTAAATTTACTTCTTTGTTTAATAATGGAGTTAGATGCATACATTTTTATATACTTGTCCAAAATTGTGAACATACACTTGTCTGAGATTACACGTCTAAATGTGAGGTTTGTTTCGGTTAACAACACATTAGGTATGTTTGGAATATTTAATATTTTTGTGTACTTAGAAAATTATAGAATTAAACATATCCTTAACTGTGACTCTAAAAGGATCTTACTGTAATTAAAATTTGTTAAGTTGTATACTTTTATTTTCCATTTGGTGAATCAAACTATCTTCTTATCAAAGCATGGTAGAAAGAAAATGATTACATTCATTCTTTGACCAGCATCATCATATTTGTCATGTGACGCCTATGACACAACCTTGATCCACGAGTCACGGTATTTTCCATATGCCTACTCATTCAGGGATGGAATTAAGTTAATGCTAATTCAATCCATGGCTAATATTGACTAATTTTACTTACAACTTCCATTGATACTTGGGTTTTACTGACATTTGAAGTCAGGGCCAAATCTATAAGTTTAGATAATTTATTTTAATTATTTCCATTTGCCCCACACTGGAATTCAACTAAAAATCATGCAGTCTGCCTTTCCTTGTACATTAATGTTTAAACATGGCATGTATACAACCTTTCACTTTTATTACATTACTTCTTGTCTTGTTTGAATTTCTTATTTAATATTTATGCGGTTTGATTGGGCTAAATTAATAGCCCTGTCATGGGAGAGACTGAAACTCTGATGTAATAAGCATGACCCTGCATCGTCACTAAAAGACTCCCCAGAGTAGCCAATAGCTTCATCTTGCAGCTCATTTAAAGAAATATTAGAGTCATGATAAATAATTCTCTTTTATTCCATTTTCATATTCCTATCTCACACAGTCCTTCAAGAAAATGTCCCGTCAACCTTCTGTGCAAGTCAGTCTATAAACCAAGATTTTGTTGAACTTTGACCTTTACTCCAAAGGTCTAACAAAGCATGTAATTATGCTGGAACCATTTCACCAGCACTTTGTTGACAAGAGTAGAACACCTGAATTTGGTCCACACTTTCACTGTTACCAAATCAAAATTGTAACACATCCAGGATGGTAGTTTTGCTGTTGGGAATTGCATCGGGGTCAATATTTTATCTGACTGCATGCCTCTCCAGACAAATGGATGTTTGTTGCTAATGATTACTACTATTCTGACTGACGTGTGCAAAATGTATAGTGGAGGGGGCATAAATATTGTGGACGGATAGTGAATAATATGTTTTACACCGAAAAATAATTCACACCCAAATGCAGCAGATTCTTTAAGAATGCGATCTTTTCTTTTCTTTATTTATTAATTGTAAATGTACACTTTGATGGAACCAGGGCAGTAACAAGAAATATAGAAATGTAACAAGAAAGTAACAAGAAATCATTGTAACAATATTGGACATCTTGATATACATAAGTTACAAAGAAGCACATTTCTTACTTCACACAATTAGACTATGGCTAATGTATATGTTCTTACTACTCTATTTCTCCTATGACTGAAAACTGCCTCACTTATAAATCGTCTTTTTACTTTTCTACAACTCTAGTTAATCTAAGCCCTAAACCTAACTACACCAATTTCCGTCACCATAAAGATTCATTATCATGCATTCTGATCTTCCATGTTTGGTTCTCATGTATTTAAGACCGTATCTTGGAGGCAGATGGGGAAAAGGAATGCTGTGTTTGTGTGTGTGTGTGTGTGTGTGTGTGTGTGTAATTACCCCTGTTATGGGTCTTGCTGAAGAGGATGATGGTGAAGTTTGGATGATAGCAGCTTCTGACATAGGTCGATTTTGCTGCATGGCATGAGATGTGTTGCTGTTGTTAGAATTGTACTTTGAGATAGATTAGAGGGTAATTAATAGGAATATTGTAAAGTGGTGATGATGAATGGTGGTCGGGATTCCATGGTGCTTAATGTGTGGCCAGTAGAGGCATGTAGTAGCCCAGGTTTCCGTGGGTTACCGGTATGATGGTTGATGTTGCTTTCGTCTTGGTTGTTGTTGTTGTCACTGTCCCGATGTTGGAGGGGAGAGGGTGGGTGAGGGTATCTTAGGGAGTCCAGGCTCGTACCACACCAAGTCTATACCCAGTGTGTACACATGCCTGGGATGTTCACCCCCTTGTCCTTCTGACTGGTGTTGTCACTGTCCACAGAGTAGTCACTTGGGATGTGCATAGACAGGAGGGCTAGTACAGGTGATCAAGAATCAGTTGTATCATGTCGACAATGGAATAATTTTAAAAAATGATTTTTTTAAATTATGGATTTTATTGTTCTTTCTACTTCTGCCATATGGATTTTATTGTTCTTTCTACTTCTGCCATATGAATTTTATTGCTCTTTCTACTTCTGCCATAAGGAATGAAATACATTCTACATGGAAAAAGAACTAGAGGGACACAACTCAACATACTGTGGATGATTTTATACCAACAGTATTCAACATGATATTTCAGTGATTTACTTTACTACAACATGCCAATACTATAATCCTACAGTACTAAAACATGAATTATACTGGAATACTACAGTAAAACAAAGACAATATGGAAGACAACATACCTACAACATGCTATACTGGAAACCTACAATACTACAACATGCTATACTGAAATACTACAATACTACAACATGCTATACTGAAATACTACAATACTACAACGACAACACCGGAAGACTGCAATGCCACAACATGAAAATACTAAGATATTACACTTCTACAATGATAATACTGGAATTCTACAGTGCTACAACTATAATACTGGAAGACTACAGAACTATAATATGCCAATACAGGGCTCCTAAAGTACTACAAAGACAATACTGGGATACTAGAGTATTACAAAACCTCTGCTCAGTGTGCAAACGGTCAGGAGATCGGAAGTGGATTCTGGGGAGGTCAATCCCCAGACTTGGATGGGAAAAGGCTAAAGGAAATGTTGATATTGGAAGCGAGAATAATGCTGAGAGTGAAGCCCAGACTTAAGAGAGAATGCAGAAAATGATAAGTGAAAAGAAAAGAGCCGTGATATTTAACCGCAGACTTCGATACAGAAAATGATAACGCATCTTAAATCTTCAAGTGGAAACATAAGTGACAGTAAACTTCCAGACTTAAGAGACGTTGAGAAAAATAAGGCATATTGAGTATGCAAATTAGAAAGAGCGGTAAGATTAAAGCATCAGAGTTAAAAGAGTTGAAGAAAATTATATTGCAGGGCAAGCAAATAAAGCAGGAAGACAGCGTCCAGACTTAAAGGAGGTAATGGAAATGATAGAGCATCTTGAATTGTAGAAGTGAGTTGTTTGAAAAGTAAAGTGGGGTGAAGAAATCTTTTGCATTTCCATAGATCCATGATAAGGGCATTAAACTAACTTTAAGAAACATTGCGTCATAGACGATCCATGTAGGCGACGGGATAAGTTCATTTCTTACGTAGTTAATTTCAGACTAATTATGCACAGAGTCTCACAATGAGAGTACAATGATTTAGATCACATCATTTTGAAAATGGAATCATTAGAATCATTGATGTCGTTTTTGTCTCGTAGGCAGAGGACTCAAGATAATCAAACATGTCTTTGAAGGAGAATTTATAAAACCTTTGGATTACATCTGGAAAACCAACAAAGATGAGCCACTGATTGGGAGTACACATGAGAGTGAATTATCTAACCCCCGCAAACATACAAAGAAACATGGAAGAAAACAAGAGAACGGGTATTAGCAAACAGATGAGGTCAAAATCTTCGGCATGTTCAGTATGTGCGACAAGTTGATGAAATACCAAGAGAAAAACAATAGACATGGTGTTTGAAAGCAGAACAAGAATCATTCATAATAGTAGATCAAGATCAAGGATTAAACAGGAAATTACACAAAAGCAAAACTACTAACAACAAACACAAATAATGGTAACACTCCCCGGATCATGGATCTCCAAGAATCTTGGTAATATTCCGTGATGTTAGTAACAATCAAAGAGCGGTTATAAGGAGATACTATCACTACTACTACTACTACCACCACTGCTACTACTAGTACTACTACTACCACCACTGCTACTACTAGTACTACTACTACCACCACTGCTACTACTAGTACTACTACTACCACCACTGCTACTACTAGTACTCCTACTACCACCACTGCTACTACTAGTACTACTACTACCACCACTGCTACTACTAGTACTCCTACTACCACCACTGCTACTACTAGTACTACTACTACCACCACTGCTACTACTAGTACTACTACTACCACCACTGCTACTACTAGTACTACTACTACCACCACTGCTACTACTAGTACTACTACTACCACCACTGCTACTACTAGTACTACTACTACCACCACTGCTACTACTAGTACTACTACTACCACCACTGCTACTACTAGTACTCCTACTACCACCACTGCTACTACTAGTACTACTACTACCACCACTGCTACTACTAGTACTCCTACTACCACCACTGCTACTACTAGTACTACTACTACCACCACTGCTACTACTAGTACTACTACTACCACCACTGCTACTACTAGTACTACTACTACCACCACTGCTACTACTAGTACTACTACTACCATCACTACTAATAATAATACTGTACATGGACGATCTCAAGATCTACGGTAAATTGAACGCGACACTACATCCTATAATCAATACTGTCAAAATCTGCAGTGAGGATGTTAAGAGAAATGTGGAAGAGATATTGCCAAGAAAGGCAAGGTCAAAACAACAAAGGGCTTTGCAATTCGACATCGGAAAAATCAAAGATGTTTCAATGGAAAAAGGATATAAATACTTGGAGTTACTACAACATTAAGAAAATACGCAGACTAAAGTCAAACGTTATGAGAGAGTATGAAAAACGTGTTAGACAAGTCCTGAAGTTCAAGGTAAATGTGGCTAACAAAATACAAGCTCTTAACTCATACGCAATACCTGTAGTAAGCTACACTGAATGTGTCATGGATTAGACAACAAAACTAAAATCGTGAACATAAAAAATGATTCCAATGCAGATTCTGCAAATCCATGGATGAAACAACACAACATATATTATCTTGGTGTCAATGTCTAGCTAGGACAAAATACTCCAAAAGACACATATAAATGGCAAAACTCATTGAAATCAATGTGAAAACATTTGCGTAAAACACGCAGAATGAGCAGAGGTGCACCAACCAAAAGCAGTCGCCGAAACAGAAGTCAAAATATTGTGTGACTTCGAGATAAGAACAGATCGAGTGATTCATGTGCGAAGATAAGACGCTGTGTTTCTCAATGCGTCCCACAGAACTGCAACAATCATTGATGTCGCTGTTCCAAGTGATAGAAACATAAAAACAAAGGAAAGGGAAAAAATAGGAAAATACCCCAAACTCAGATTTGCCGCACTACTAAAACAGCTCGCCTCCAAAGTACCAACATCCTCCGTAAAACCTTGGATCTCCCAGAATCTTGTAAGATTCCGAGACCTTGGTTCAGAAATGTCAGTCAACTAAAGTTGTGGAAAATATGTCACAATAATAGTAATAATAATAATAATAATAATAATAATAATAATAATGTCAGGTTCTGGCTGGAACAGAATACACCAAACGACACAATGAAGTGGCAAAACACATACATAGAAATCTGTGTGAGAACTATGGCATAAAAACCCCAGAAAGAACATGGATACATCAACCAGAAGCAGTCATCGAAACAGAAGAAGTCAAAATACTGTGGGACTTCGAGATAAGAACAGACCGGGTGATTCCTGCAAGACGACCAGACATTGTAGTTCTCAATAAGACCAACAGAACAGTAACAATTATTGATGTCGCTGTTCCAAGTGATAGAAACATAAAAACAAAAGAAAGAGAAAAAATAGAAAAATACCAAGACCTCAGATTAGAAATCCAGAGACTGTGGAATGTAAAAGCAGAAGTGATACCAATAGTGATAGGAGCCTTGGGGAACATAACATCAGAATTGGAAGGCTACCTGAATAAACTCCCTGGAAACCACAGAATCGCTCCACTACTCAAAGCAGCGCTCCTCGGAAGTGCCCACATCCTCCGTAAAACTTTGGATCTCCCAGAATCTTGGTAGGATTCCGAGACCTAGGATCTCAGCCGACAGTCAAACAGAAGTCGTGGAAAGAGACTGAATAATAATAATAATAATCATCATCATCATCATCATTATAAAACTTGCAAAATGATACAGTATAATTAAAATATACGCATTGTATTTTTATTGTTTATAAACTATACGTTATATTTGCATTTTATTTTTTACTTTCATCCACTGAAATAGCAAATAGGCTCTCCACTAATCATCTCAATCCCGTAGAAAACCCATGAAATTCATGGTCATGAAAGAATCAAACTACTACGAAAAACAAATAAAAGAGACGAGAATGTACAGTGCCCAAAACATTCATCACTAAGGTAAGAAATTCATGTATGTTTGTGTATGTGTGTTCGTGTGATTATGTATATTGTATTATGTTAACAGGTTCCAAAATCTCTCAAGAACCAGCCAATAACCTGTGCATTTAGCACTAAAGTCTCACTGCATGTATTATTTCCAAATTTCATACGATGAACAAATGCATGCATTGACTCTAACTCTTTGCACGGTAAGGTGAACTGCTCAGTTTTCGCTCTAAATCTCTCTTGTTTGTGGTCATACGACCTTGTGCTGCAGAGGTCCAAGTCGTACGTTGTTTTGAGCACCACCTCCGTGTTCACAGGAGCAGGCAACATTCTATTCATAAAAGGACGTTCACGTAATGGAAAAACGTCTTCATACCTGAATTTGAAAATTTTCGCGAACCCAGGGTCATTGTCCCAAACGTGTGATGTATCAGATTTATAAAAACTAATGTCGATGTATGGCCACGCCCATTTTTTCTTGCGACTATGTGACCTGCTGGAAAAGAACTTCCAGCGAGTGCGTTTTGCATGAGGGTTTAAGCAATACCGCGGGCTCAGTTCATCCAAAACCTGCTGAACTTCCTGTTGTCGACTGATGGGTACGGCCACGTCAACATCGTCGTCCCAAGGTACGAGTCCATGGTGACGCCACGAACCCAGGAGTGTCCCGCTGTAAATGAAGTACGGCACTGCTGCTCTGTTCATTGCTGCATGGAAAGCGTCCACGAGTTCCAGCTGAACTTCCAGAGATGTCCCGTTCAACACTTGCGTAAATTTCAATCTTATGTCGCTGTTTTCACCATGTGCCGATTGCAATAACATATGAAAAGTCGTTCTATGGTAGGAGAGGAGGAATATCATTAGCGCAATTAAAAAGAGTGATACATACACAAAGAGGAGATAAAGACATGTTCTCTTTCCTGCAGAACATGGCTTTATGAGAACGGCCAGCCCGCACTCCATTATGTGTAAATGGTTAAGAACCTCTCCTGTCTCTTGTTAATGCCACGCCTCTCCGCTTTCTTGCCTTTGTTACATAGACAATATGGGAAATAGTATGCTAAGTATACAGAAAAATAATTATAATCATTCATTATATTAGAATGAGGAATGCAGCTTCCTTATTTAGGAGCAGATATAAGGTGTTAGCAGACAGACTAACACACAGGGAAAAAAGATAGATAGATAGATAGATAGATAGGTAGGTAGGAAGGTATGTAAAAATATAGAAAGCAAGATAGATAGGTAGTTTGGTAGATAGATAGATAGATAGGTAGGTAGGTAGGTAGGTAGGTAGGAAGGTATGTAAAAATATAGAAATATAGCAAGATAGATAGGTAGTTTGATAGATAGATAGATAGATAGATAGAGAGAGAGAGAGAGAGAGAGAGAGAGAGAGAGAGAGAAATAGAGAGATAGATAGATAGACAGATACATAGAGATATGGATAGATAGATAGATAGATAGATAGAGAGAGAGAGAGAGAGAGATAGATAGATAGATAGATAAACAGACAGATATATACAGAGATAGATAGGTAGGTAAGTAGGAAGGTATGTAAAAATATAGAAATATAGAAAGATAGGTAGTTTGGTAGATAGATAGATAGATAGGCAGGTAGGAAGGTATGTAAAAATATAGAAATATAGCAAGATAGATAGGTAGTTTGGTAGAGAGAGAGAGAGAGAGAGAGAGAGAGAGAGAGAGAGAGAGAGAGAGAGAGAGAGAGAGAGAGAGAGAGAGAGAGAGTTAGACCGATAGATACATAGAGAAATGGAGAGATGCATAGATAGATAGATAGATAGATAGATAGACAGACAAATAGATAGAACAATGAATTAAAAACAACTCTGCGCATTGCTTGAACGATTAAATTTATAGATCTAATTGTATTCTCTGTGTGAAAAGAGTACAATAACTGCTCTGACTGCTGTTTAATAACCGAGCGGGATTGTGTAAATTTGTATAGAGACGACTAATGCTAAGATATACACTTTGTATAAAATATGCATTGATAATGCGTGTACTAGTAAGAAGTATTAACCCATTAGTGGGCAGGTTCTCAAAATGTATTCATCTTTTAATATGTTGTATGATTTAGTGCAAAAGTGACTGTTTTGAATGATTTATTTATGAAAATTACATTTTAGACATCATTTGAATGGTTTAAAGTTGCGTCCCAAAAGTGGGACGCTGCCCACAAAAGGGTACATGTTTTTCCATGTGTATCTGACTGAGTTATTCTAACACATTTATTCACTGTCTTTAAAATATTTAAAACATAAACAGGAAATGGTTATGGTTTTATTCTAAACAAATAAAATAAAAGTTACAACACAATTTTAAGTACATATTAGGCTACTTAGCCTAGGGTTTTAAAAAAGTAATATCGTGATCAGCACAGCGAGGTATGTGGATACTGCAATAGTCCTGAAACAATTAAATAGATTTATTTTGTGTGAAACGCAATGAAGTAATCTTGATGCAGGGGTGCACTTGGGCATTTTGAGCAGAGTTTCATTGTCTTTTTCCCACATTGAACACATCGTCTCTGGCTTGACATCTTGATTGTCACATAAATGTATATGTTTATTGATCTCCTCGAAGCGTTTCACTGGCATAGCTGTTGCAATAAGCTCATTTCGAACATCTGGCTGATGCTCCCAGTACATTCGTTTTCGTGGAACAGGGTTGTATCCTGATATGAACATGATTCCAAAAACTGTTTTCAGTTCACCAATTGTGACATCAAAAGTTAAACCTTTTTGTCTGGCATAAAGGTTGGTCATGTCCTTTATTAGCTTGTATGTGTCATCATCAAAAAATAATTCAAAGATTGCCAGAGGCGTTAAATCTCGATTTGAAATCCAGGGGTATCTTGTTTCAAAATTCATTTGAAGTTCAGGATGGAGATCGGTATGTCGCCATACCCTGTTGGTGACACTTAACTTCTTTTTCTTTCTTAAAGGCATTTCTTCTATCTCTGTTGTGTCTTGTTAATCTGTCTCAGTGGAACTACTGTCTTCTTCCACATCATGGGAACATTTACGACCATCTCTTGTATAAAGTGTAACTGAGCAACCAGCTTTGAGTTGATTTCCAGAAAGATTGTCAACAGAAGCACCAACTCCATCTTCATCACCACTGTCACAGTCAGTATCTTCAGTAACATCTGGAGGTTCCAAATAAATGTCGGCGGAATCAATATCATAGTCTGATTCCATTATCTGATCAAGGGCTTCATTGACAGTAAACATTCTGAAAAAAATAGCAAAACATATCAGATACGGTACCAGTCATTATATTGGTTGTCTATACAAGATAATTGATTGATGGTTATTAATTGGGGTCTTAATAAAGGATGTATTATACTTTATTGTTGATCATAAGAAGAAATTGATGTTTAAAACAAAATGAAACACCCGAAATGAACTAAAAGTAGTTAATAAATATTAGCAGGGAATAGAACTGTAAGAAAAAAAACATGGGGCCTATAGTGGGCAGTGTCCCAGTTTTGGGACGGTTGTAAAATTACATAGAAAGTATGGAATAACGTAAGCGATTTCAACTTTTCTTTCATATTGCTAAAGTTAATATTTAAAACAGCATAATCAATTGCAATAAATCGATCAGTATGTAAATTTTAGTCGTCTAGCTTACCTTTGAACTTTGCTCTTGCTGGATGAAGCGCCAGATGCTTTGAGTGCCGCCATTTTGAAAAGATAGATAATGCTGGAAAGTTAGTGAGGAGTAATTTTCTATCAGCAGACACTGCTATTTCCCTTTAATAGCAAAATTGTTAGCTTTCTTGTTTGACAGATGTTAAATTTTGGTCATATATAACTGTCCCAAAACTGGGACGCTGCCCTCTATTGGGTTAAGTCTTAGTTGCAACTGTAAGCCTAATGACAATTACTGTGTTGGGTGGGACTCTGAATTTGTGCTGGTGCTGCAGATGATTGTTTCATGCATATGTTGAGCAGTTTGGTTTATCTTGGTTATTATTATTTTCTTCCTAATCGAATTAAATTATATCTAAGAATTAATTCAGAACGTTTCCAACCAGACAAACATCCTTAGACAATATTTTTCTACTAGGCATACATTCACCCAAATTGATACTTGAGGACTTCAAAATAATATATACAGAAAACGTCACTTTACGGAAACTTCAAACTGTTTGACAGTCTGAGTACCCTTCTGTGAACATGACATCATTCTTCTTGACTGATTTTCAGGAATTTCTCATCTACAGTAACTACATACCTTATTGCAGTCCTCTCTATGATGGTCATTCTTTAGGTACTACTGTTGCTGAAAATGTCAATTTATTTTCCGGCATGCACAGAAGTATACATATATAAGCGGCGAAGATAATATTTAAATTATATCCTGATTGTTTTTGTTTCTTTACTTAACAGTGATTGGTTAATTTGCATTTATTTTCTTCTTAATTTCGTCGTCCATGTTCTTGTGTAGTTCAACCTGAAGACATTATTCTATTTGACTTTGGTAATTAGATAGATTTTTAGTCTAGATTACGTTAGTCATCTTAAATATATCCATTTAAATAGATGCAAATATAATAACAAAATTAATGAATAAGATGCAAATCATTAAACTCTAATATAAATTTTAGGTTTTAAACCAGCTTCTGAGAGTCTAAATCTCACAGATAAACATGTAATACTTTTCTTAAGATCTAGAGAGAAAAATAAACCTCTTAACAGCAAACTGTGACTTACCGACTGATTAATTACCAGAGAAAGTACTAGATAAGATACCAATGACTATATCCAACTCTAGGTACAGTCAATCAGCAGACTGAGGCATTGATGATAACAAATTTCCACGGAGTTTGTGTTAATTTTGCTCAGTAATTGCTAAAAAGAAAGAAACGCTTTCATCCCAAGCCTGCCCAAACGAGTCTCAACAAATAAATTACGTAATCACACGTGCACAGTTCTTTCGTCGACGAGAGCACTTTCTCAATGACGCTGTTTGGGATCTAAACAGTCAGCTTGGAATGATATTCACTAGGTGAGGATTAGATCATATTTAATAATCTTATTTACTTACATATTCACGCAGCAAATCAGCATGGGGTGATCAATACAATATGAAGAACGTTTTCTATTCAATGTATTCTTACTTAAAATTTCTTTGCTATATTTATTCACTACTAGGGACTCACATATTTAGTCTAAGAAATCAATCGTATTTCGGTTTAATTACTGTCTCTCGGTTAGCATAGAAGTAAATCACTTGCGCCTATTGACATCATAATCGGCTGCTATACTTTCTGACGTTCCTCTTTTAGCTCTTCTCTTCGGAGTCGATCTAATTATAGTAAATGGCGGTGCTCTCATGGTTTGCTACGATCTAGTGTTCCCAGTGTACATCTTTTAGATGTTAACATGTTGAGCTAAATATAGTAATGAGAATGGTAATTAAGAGCAATTTCTGTGTTCTACATCTGAACACACGAGCATAGATCAAAAGGGTAGCGGGTTTATATTAATGAAGGATGTCTGTATTTCGATCACATGAGTTTGAAGCTGACTATCGTATACATTTGGATAAAACCTGAAAAGTTAAGGTAAATAGCAAACGGGGAGAAAATGTAGGTAATGAATGATTTCTGAGTTTCAAGCCGATGAGATACAATCTGACTATCATTTGCATTTGGATGAAGCCTGAAAAGTTATGCCCAAAAGCACATTAGTCTGTAGTTTTTATAGCGTGTTTTATTGATTGTGCTTACCACAACTATTCGTAATTATCATGTAGCTTGTTAGTTCACTTCCTGGTCTGAGTTTAGAAATTCTTGCTTATTTTCTTCTAGTGCCATTTTAGAACATTGGTACAATATTTCTTGTTTTATCTATCTGAGATCTCCGCCCTTTTCTACTTTTAAAGTTTGGATATCCCAGATTTGGTCGGTTTGTTTTTCAAGTTTACTTGTGGCGTGGTAATAACGTTTAGGTCTTTATCTTCTGTCAGTCCCAAATGAGATTTTCTGATTTGTCATTGCCTGGTATGTTAATGTGGACAGCGATCAATAAGAGCTTAATTTAATATCAGTTTTCGCACTTAGTCTACTATTTAGGTAACTAATGGCTGGTCTGCCCCCGCCCTCACCTGCGTCATTTAGCTTTAACTTACGAGAAGAGTCGTTAGCTATAAGATATGTAGTGTTTGTGCAACATAAATCTATGGACAATGCCCTGTGATCATCCACCCAAACTAATCACTGCCCAAACATCAACAATTAAAATCATCACCAATGAAATATAAACAATAACGGGAAGAAACTGATAATTGAACTGTCTTGGAATATAATTTTAAAAAAAAATAATATTGGTGAATCACTGTTTGGGGGGACTCGTACTTA
Source organism: Sinotaia quadrata (assembly GCA_028829895.1). NCBI lineage: Eukaryota > Metazoa > Mollusca > Gastropoda > Architaenioglossa > Viviparidae > Sinotaia > Sinotaia quadrata. The sequence continues at coordinate 119,300,855 of CM054179.1, forward strand.
TGCGATTAATTCAAATCTATTACAGCTTGCACGCTAACCCACCTCCGAATGCCAATACAAACAGTAAGACCTATTATGGGATGACGGTCTCATATGTATATATAATATATATTTCTTTGAGAAGTAAATCTTACACGAAATTTTGCAACATATTATATAATATTACTGATTATTATAAATATTACTGACCACAGACGAGCAATTATAGTAGAAATAGTACAAGAGTTACTGCTACTCGAAGTAAAAGAACTATGTTAATAGTACATTGTGAAATAATTGCTAGACTGATTTCTTGCAAGAATAACCTATTGAATAATGAACACTTTTATTTCGTGTAATGTATGATTCATGGTCTAATGCAAAAAGGCGCAATTTTTTTTTTAAAAATGGTCTTCAGTGTTGTAACATGTTCATATTTTCCTTCATTTGTTCCAGGCCCTGACCCATGCAGCGTTTTATGTTATCTCCACGTTCCATTCATTGAAAATAATAAAATAAAACCTTAGACTATTCTGATGTGATAGAACGGCACGGAAAGTGAAACCTTCATCCAAGGAAGGCATTAGACTCTTTTGCCTATGGAATATTGTAATGATTTTAGTTTTTACTGTTTATAGCATCAAGTGGTCATTAATTAAAATGGCACCTTTCACAAAGACAGCAGAAAGTAAATACTTACTACGGCGTCAACCGGGTTATGATTCTGATCATTATCTTTCGGACGTTGTTGGCATTCAAAATACCACATCAACAAATATGATTACATTGGAGAAGACAGTAAGTATACTGGACCATGTTTAAGAACGCTTTCTCCAGAGGACAAAATGAAGGTCCCGCTTCAATTAATGGATGTCTTTGATGCCGCAATGAAAAACACCTCACTTCCTTACTTCATATACGCCGGTACCCTAATCGGATCTTTGCGTCATCACAGTCAGATACCTTGGGACGATAACGTGGACATAGCTGTACCTAGTGAACAAAAGGAACGGGTGAGAAATACACTGACTGCCCTTACACCTGCCTTTCGTCTCGATACCAAGTTCGAGATTCGATGGAAACTCGACTCTTACCACTCCTCGATGTTTCGGGGGACAAGTTACGGTTGGCCATTCATAGACATCAACTTTTACCGTTCTAACAACCCACATCTGTGACGAGGACCAGGCCGCATTTCCCAATTTTTGCTATCCTATAGACATTATTTTCCCATTACGGGAACGTCCTTTTATGAACCGAATGTTCCCTGCACCCGCGAAAACAGGGGAAGTGTTAAAACTGACATATGATCTCAATATGTGTCTGATAGGAATATGGGATCATCGTATCGAGACGTGGCGTGAAAAGAAGGACCAGCACATGGTGCCATGTAAAGATCTGGAAAGTTTGCATCCGTTTGTCAGACGTACCCGTGTTAAAACCCAAAGTTGTAATGAAACTTTATTTCATAATTCCAAGGCCACGAGTTGGTTTTTGAATGAATATGAGGTTTGTTAGAAAGAAATTGTACCCGATGTACATTCACGGTCTTCGAAAATATGTGTAACCCACGAGTAATGCTTGCTTATTAGTAATGTACAGAACGTTGTTGAATATGTTAATAATGACTGTGCACATAAGAGGTTTCTATGAATCATATATACACATGCGTACGTATTATTTATACAGCAAATATCGTTTGTCAGCATATTCTATCAATGCATAATATGCAATCCATCTTTTGAACATGAACTTTGAGAACATATATGGTCTCATAGGTCAACTGTGTCAAGATATTTGTACAAAGTTTGCAATATAAAAATGACTAGAGAAAAGACAAAATTGCAAACGATAATCTATATTAAAATATGGTGACACCTCTGCCCATGTTTAAGTGTAATCAAGCAATTGGTGGAAATAATTCTACACTGCATCATCTAACGTTATATCAATAATAGAGATTCCTTTTCGCCCTAACCCTACACTTTACACTTTGGAGAGAGAGAGAGAGAGAGAGAGAGAGAGAGAGAGAGAGAGAGAGAGAGAGAGAGAGAGAGAGAGAGTGAGAGAGAGAGAGAGAGAGAGAGAGAGAGAGAGAGAGAGAGAGAGAGAGAGAGAGAGGAAGAAGAAAATGATGTAGACTGAATTAAAACATTGCACTTCAGTATTCCTAGCGCATGTTCGTTTGGGTTCCTCGATGCTGCTTCCTCATTGTTGCTTTGATCCTCATCTTTGGCAATTCTCTATGATTGACGCATGAGTCATCTTTGATTGGTTAATATCTACCATGGAACGTCCAAATGGTGGTGAAAGCGGAGACACAGACACATCATCGCTTCTAAAGCCAGCTGAGTTTGAGAGTTCTCACACAATTTCCAGGAGTTGGAAATGACTCCTGGTATCTTATCGACTTTTATGAACTGTCCGTGTGATGTAACGCATGTGTTTCTCCTACGACACAACATATGGTGGCCCAACAGAACAGGTCATGTGATCAGTCATTTATCTTCTATTTCTCTCTTTTTCAGCCTTGTGAAAAGAACTCTAAACCTTAAATGATTGTTTCCTCGAAATAACCATTATCAATATTGACTGTATAAGAGATAGACTTGAACAATTATTCAATAGTATATATATATGTGTGACTGTTTCAAATCTTAGTTGTATTTATTTATGAGAAAGTTATATTTGATAATAAATCTTTATTTTTATGTTAATCCCTTCTTACACATGTTAATTTATATATGTCTTGAGTAGTCAGTGGGTGAATGTGGGCGTGACGAGTCAGTGATTGGATGAATGCTATTATGTTGAGAAATACATTACTCCTTAAGTAAGAAGTTCCACAGGCAAACGGATAATTATGTGTGAATAGTACTTTTATTAACAGTGGTGTATAAATGTGAAATTCACATGGGAAAACAGATCCTAAATTAAGATTTAACCACTGATAAGTGATTATGCATTATTTAATAATAAGATCTTCAAAGTAATAATCATAACGGAGGCAGGCTGTATTATAGCGCCACACTTAGCTACCTATAATTGTATTATCTCTAAGTCATTTTGCCTATTGCTTCTTCCTTCAATTCTCTCTAAGTCTGACTCTCTCCTTTGTCTCCTATCCTCGGTTTGTACCACTGAGCTATTTCACTACAATTACTACTGTATCCACAGCCACCAACAGGAAAAAAATAATCCAAAAAGCACACTGATTTTCATTACAAAAAACAAGCACAATAGACCTTCTCTAAAACATTTGAGGTAGTTACTAAAAAACCAAATAAACTAATTTTAAAAATAGCACAGCTACCACCTGCTTTATAGGGAACTAACGACCTCCACATGAACTATTACAAATAGAAAGCCATATCGAGAATAACTTGAGAAGAGGAAATCCTCACAACCATGAACCAAGACAGAGACCATCAATCGATGGAAAGTAAGTATGTTGTGGTTACTGTGAAGGTAGACCAGAGGTGGGCAAACTTTCCTGTGCAAAGGCCGCATTCGTAAATGTACACCTTGTCACGGGCCGTATAGTTCATTAAAATAATTAGTATTTGAAATAGCAAAAGCAAAGGTTTTGTTTTTCTAAATAACATCATAATTAATTTTCAGTTGTAAAATATTTAAAAACTTAACTTGGAAAGAAGCACATTTATTTGATAAACAGACTAACATAAACAGAGTCAGTGCGAAGGATGCAGCTGATCACATTCATTGACCAGTTTGTCAAAATTTGGCGGGCGTAGTTTGCCCAACCCAGAGGTAGACGTTATCGAGAAAAGAAGAGCTAAGCTACAAATTAATATGAAGATAAAGACACGCATAATTTTTTAAGATAAAAGATATCTCCCAGTACGTAACTTTAAGATTACGTAAATTATTTCATCAGACCCAAAGCATCTAAGAGTAATGTTACAGTTGTGAACTAACCCTGATTTCGAGAGCTGAAGGCAGATGCAAAGACCTAGGGACGAAACAAGCTGTAACTGTTGCACGGTTTGTGATAAAGCATTTCTTTATTACTGAGCAAAAATTAACAAAAGCTTCGTGGAAGTTTGTTATCATCAATGCCTCTGTCTGCAGAATTACTACATGGAGTTCGATTTAGCTATTGATATATTATCTGTCCCGCCGCTATACCCTCGGGTGACTTTGTAATAATGAATTATATCAAATATGTGTAATTATTTATGAAAAAAGACATCTACAAGTGCCGGTGCAGAGTATGGGTCACTGGTTACATATATGTATATCTGTTACTGTCACATCGATATACTTGTACTCCCCCCCACTCAGGTCTCAGCTGAGAATCAATGTTTATATAGATAGATATATAGATCACAATAAAATAGAAACAACTCCATGCATTACTAAAACGATTACAATTGTAGTACTAATAGTATGTCTGTATTAACAAAGTATGTTATCTACTCTGACAGCTCTTTCATAACAGAGAAGGATTTATTATGATGTGCATAGAAATCCACTTTTAAGATAGAATCTTCATTTGCATAAAAGATGCAATGATAATGATAGATAGCTAGCTAGATGGATGGATGGGTGGATGGATGGATGGATGGATGGGTGGATAGTTAGATAGATAGGTAGATAGATATGATAAGATAAGTAAGATTATTAATGAATAGATAGATAGATGGATGGATGGATGGATAGATAGATAGACAATTGAGACCATTTAATTTAATACTAATTAAAACAATTAAAAAATTAAATTAAATTAAATTAAAACTAATTAAAAAATTAAAATTAAAAAAAATAATATTAATATTTAATTATCTAATGTCTGCTAACTGATTTAGGATATTTTGCATTTCCTCTTTGGATTACAGTAATAGTTATCCTGTATACGTTCCATTAGACTGTTGATATGAATTTCTCCCGGGCTAGTTAGCGCGGCCGCTAAGAAGTGTAATCAATCTTGTTGAGTACACAGCCTGCGATAATCTTTCCAACCAACTGGGGCATTGCTGGTGTCGCGGTAAAGGGGAGGTGATCGTTTAAATTTATTTCTTAATATTTTAAAAAATATATTTATCTCCCTTGTAATCGGTCGCAAGAGCACTTATTTTTGTGAATGCTATTATAATATCGTGGAGCATTGTATTTATGTTGCTAGTATTTATGTAGTGAAATATTTAATGCTGACTTCGTGCACTGCACGTTAAAATTAACATGCAGTGAAATTTGTAAGTATCATTCTAAACAGTAACTAGGCGATACCCTGATATAGTTGAAAGAAAAGAGATACCCAGTATCGCTCATTATGAGCTCAGCACAACGAATTATCTGTGATGCCAAACGGTTATATAAACATGCAGACAGCACGATGCATCATAACTGACAAATGGCCTAATACTGGCCAAAAGTAACTGACTAATACAGATTAGGTAACGATTAAACGACTTGTAGAAAGTATTCTTCTTTTTTAACCACTCTTAGAAGAACAACCCTGATGCAGAGATGTTTTCAGAGGGCCGAGACGTTTTCAACACATGTTCATGGTGGATGCCATTGTGAGCAAAATTCAGAAATATAAATCTTTAACATGTAATTTTACGCTTTTCGTCAGCTAAATAGAAATATGTAATTTTCATGAATAAGTGTGTGTGTGTTACGCCAACGGCACTTAGTTAATGTGTGCATATATCAACACGAAATATCGTGCATACTCATAGAACTCCTGTGGTGTTTGCATATATAAAGACGAATTATTGTGGATACACCTAGAGAACTCCCACAATATGTGCATAGAGTCATTTTGCAAAGAATGAGGAATAGAATTTCTATTTTGGTTTTATTACTCTTAAAACCACACCCATCTCTACCCATACTCACTCCTGATCCAATAAAATTCAAACCCATCACTTTCTCACACCTTCCTACCTATATTATGTCAGTACACATATGACCTATCCAAAAGCAAGTTTGTGATTATGCCAGCATAAAAAAGGAATAACACCCAACCAAGGCCCAAACGAAGACTCCATATCTAATGTTTAAGCTAATGCAATATTGCCTAGAGATCAGGGCGCCAGTATTCTACCGGAATATAATAACATCCTACCCTGCATCTACTGCTCACCCAACAGAATAAATTCTCTCTTCAACTTTGTCCATTGTATACATCACTTCCCAAAATAAACTTTATGTAACTTTTTTAAATGATACAAATCACAAATAGCATTAAAAAATTATAGATATGAAATGAAATATAAAAAATATTTGGGAGAATTCCACGTCATATAACCACTAGTGCACAAGACTGTCGAGAAATTCGTTCATGTTGTGACATGTTCACTTACATCACACATCTAATGTTGTGACATGTTCACTTACATCACACATCTAATGTTGTGACATGTTCACTTACATCACACATCTAATGTTGTGGCATGTTCACTTACATCACATATCTAATGTTGCATCTGAAACGCGCGCAATGTGTACAGCTGCTTAATCGTGTATAATTTTTATTTAAAAGAAAATGAATACAAACCAATTCTTGATCAACATGCAGCCCATGCTTTGAAAACTAGCTATGACAAATGACACGTGTATGATTGCAAAACAGTGTGAATATATATGCATGCAACAATGAACTTCTTCTAGACAATGTTTGCTTAATGTGCGAAGAAGGATTATTTTCCAAAATGTGAATTATGTAAACAAACCAGTGGTTAAGAAAGAAATGAGCGATTAATGCAAGAGAACAAAAGAGTTTGCATGTTATCGTTAAGTTCATTTTGTGCGTTTAATACAAATAATCTGCCTGTCCTCGTGTAAAAATTCGCTCATTTCTAAGGAAGTTAGACAGCGTGTTATACTGAAAGAGATTAGAATGAAAAGTACATATTTTCTTTAGTGGGTCAGCTATCAGCAAATTTGCACTTGGGGCGAGCGCACTTTTGTTGAAGATCACATGCTAACAATTCTGCCAATACACTTTCATTTTTATCAGAGAGGGTTATGCTAAACGTCTTGAGGAGTCCAGACCGCACGCGGTAGACATTTCTGTCTTGCACGACATTTCTCGCAAAATATGTGTTACTGCCGTCGAGTCGTTTGAAGAAAATTAACACGTAATTTAGCTTTCCTCTGAAACCAATATACTGCCAATTGTTTTGCTGCAGTGGAAATGTTTTCTTCGGATGTTATATATTTCTTTGAGAAATTAATCCTATACAACCTTTTACAATATTTATCGCTGATAAATGTTACTCATTATAAAATAGCGATTGTAGAAGGAGTAGTACAATTGCTACCAGAAATAAAAGCTCTGGTAAAAGTTATTATTTAATTGTGCAATGCGAAATAACTGATTGGTTGATTTCTTATAAGAATATAATGAACACATGCGTCTCGTGCAAGGTATTATTACTGGCTTATTGCAAAAAATGGCGTACACATTCTTTCCTAAGAATGAACTTCAGAGTTGGAACATATTCAAATGTTCATTCATTTATTCCAGATCCTGACGGCCGCAACGTTTCCTTCTGTCTCTAAATTCTATTCATATAAAACTAAGACTATTCTCAAGTTGTGGTACAATGACGGGAAAATTTACACTCTCGTCTCAGAAAGGCATGCTAATTTTATGCATATTAAATATTGGAATGATTTCAATTTTTACTATTCTTTGCCTCAGGCCGCAAATAATTAAACTGTTTCCTCTCACAGAGACAGCAGAAAGAACGTACTTACTACGGCTCGAAAAGGGCGATGACTCTCATCATCACTCAGACGACGTTTTTGGGATTCAAAATATCACAACAATAAACGCGGAGGCATTGGGGAAGACACTCAGCCAATACCGGACCATATTCAAAAATTCTTATTCAGAGGACGAAATGAAGGTCCAGCTTCAAATAATGGATGTGTTTGATGCCGCAATGAAAAACGCCTCAATCCCTTACTTCATTTACGGCGGTACCCTAATTGGATCTTGGCGTCATCACGGCCAGATACCTTGGGACGATGACGTGGACATAGCTGTACCTAGTGAACAAAAGGAACGAGTGAGAAATACACTGACTGCCCTTACACCTGCCTTTCGTCTCGATACCAAGTTCGAGATTCGATGGAAACTCTACTCTTACCACTCCTCGATGATTCGGGGGACAAGTTACGGTTGGCCATTCATAGACATCAACTTTTACCGTTCTAACACAACTCACGTTTGTGACGAGGACAAGGCCGCATTCCCAAATTTTTGCTATCCTATAGACATTATTTTCCCATTACGGGAACGTCCTTTTATGAACCGAATGTTCCCTGCACCCGCGAAAACAGGGGAAGTGTTAAAACTGACATATGATCTCAATATGTGTCTGATAGGAATATGGGATCATCGTATCGAGACGTGGCGTGAAAAGAAGGACCAGCACATGGTGCCATGTAAAGATCTGGAAAGTTTGCATCCGTTTGTCAGACGTACCCGTGTTAAAACCCAAAGTTGTAATGAAACTTTATTTCATAATTCCAAGGCCACGAGTTGGTTTTTGAATGAATATGAGGTTTGTTAGAAAGAAATTGTACCCGATGTATATTTAAGATGTTCGAAAATATGTGCAACCCACGTGTAATACATGTTTATTAGTAAAGTACTGAAAGTTGCTGAAAATGTTAGAGTATTCAATGAATCATGTGTACATATTATTTATATAGCACAAGTGGTTTATGAGCATATTTTATCAGTGTGTAATAAGTAACCCATCTACTTTAAATGAACGATGAAAACAATTTTGGTCTCATAAGCTGTGTCAAGATGTTTGTACAGATGTTGGTTAGTTAAAAGAGAAAAAGTTTCTAAAAGCTAATGAATATTGAAAAATGGTGATACCTCTATCCATATTTAAGTGTAACCAACATATTTGCTGGAAATAATTTCTTGCACATCTTTCACCGTTTTATTAATGATAAATGCCTTTGACCCTATCTGATAAGGCGTCCGTAAAAATTGTAGTCGTTTGCAAACTGGCAAATTGAAAATCTTCCGCATTAAAATGCATACACACTCCATCAAAGTAAAATGAAAACTGCAATTGTTTGGTAGGCATTGTTATATTGTCTGCACATTTTGTTCTTATACACATTAACTCAACTAACAGTAAGAGTTGCAGTTGCATATTTATTACTGTAAACGAGAGAGAGAGAGAGAGAGAGAGAGAGAGAGAGAGAGAGAGAGAGAGAGAGAGAGAGAGAGAGAGAGAGCACTTCATATCAATATACCAATTTGTTTATTTATTTTTATCTACGACTATGATGTCACACATTTCTAAATATTTAGATTTTTAAAAATCAAATTGTCGAAATGATTTAGTTTAGAATTCAGTTGATATATGTTGTATGCCGTAATAATTTGATGGATGTATAATTATCCGTGTATTCAGATTTTCACGGACATTATAATAAATATTATCAAAGTAGAAATCGTGACATATTTCTTTATCTACTAAATTAAATGCTACTACATAGAAAATGTAAACTAATCGGTTTTCAAATACGAAAACAAATTACTGAATGCTTGCATATCTAATGGTTTCAACTGATTAACTTTAATGTGAACCTCGTTTACTGATTCCGAGTGAATGCAGTTTTGTACATTCCTTTCAGTATATTTAAATGTGAACAAAAAAGAAAAAATAGTACGATTGCTACTAATTGTGTCCTATTGCTGATATTCGAAGAGCCGATTGCTCTGATCTTTATTATATAGAGTGGCAATACCATCCCGGAAGCCATCAAAGAGTTTTAAGCGTCGGATCGCTCACCACAGTTGTACCTCAGTTAGTGCCTTCGTTTACCACAGCCAACCAATTGTGTCTGTTCTATGAATCGAAGAAAACAACAATCGAAATTTTAACAAAATAATGCTTTTCAAGCCAACTTAGGAATGCTTATATTTTATCCTTAGTTCGCTTTTGCTTTGAAAACAAGACATCTTGACATTTGTGATGTATCTTTCTGTCGTTACATTTTTTTTTTTTTTATAAAGCCCAATGGCTAAAGAGTTTTAAGTGTCTGGTTGTATGTTCATGCAACTGCTTGTTTGAACTTTATAACAACGTATCTGCCTCAGAATATTTAATACTAACATTCGGTGGGGTTACTATTGAAAATGAAAGTCAACTGCTAAAAATGATTATGGATTGCGATAACAAGAAATCTCTGTTACTTTTAATAAACTAGAGTATTGAAATCACTGATACTTATGATAGTTTTTTTCACTTCTATACGTGAGTAAAGAAGTGTTTTCTTTTTTTAATATCAGTATGATGTCATTAACGCTGAATCCATATTGTCATCAATACTGCTGCATTCACTGCTATTAGGTATGTGGCCTGATATATTTTTTTTACACTTTAATGACTGATATTGCAATTATTCTAGTCATCAGATTCAGTTATTGTAATTTAGAAAGATGAACCTTTACAATGTTCAATGCAACTTGGTTTTTATTATTTAGAGTTATATTTTTCAAATTGAATTAAACTAGTTTTCATGAAAACCTATGGATATGTTGATTACAATGAACACTTTGAAATGATTCGTGTTACTCAATAAGACTTGTAAATGTTTGTTTACTGATGTTTCTATTCAAAATTTGATAAAATAAAATTATATTTGACAGAGCACATAACAAATATTATATAGGCTACAATTCATATTATAGGTTCTTAATATTAAGACTGTTTTATAAACACTATCCTAAATGTGAAAGTAATAGTGATTATCAGTGTGATCTGCAATTTAAAGAAAGTAAACTTCGAAACATTTGTTTCAGCCCAGGTAATTATAAAACATTTTAATTTGCAAACGATAAATTGGAAATGATAGCAATCAACTTGCTAATTGCTTAAAACGTAATTTTACAAACTTATTTCTGCAATGCAGCGTATGTTTAGTAAACTTTGTAAATCTGCAGTTTGTATGTATTATGCAAAATGTGTCTTTCAATAATAGTGTAATTCTAATTTTCATGTAAAAGTTTGAGTGCTGTTTACAATTCTAAGATATCTTTTGTTGTCTTATTCTGTAGAAATGCCAAGCAATTAATGTTGGTTGATTATTTGTAACTAACATGCTAGTCATTGTTGGAACATTGTAGCGAGTCGGACCCAACGAATTTATATTTCTGTAGAATAACGTCTGTTATTCAGCGGCCTTCTTATCACGACTTTCATCCGTAAAAGAGTGTTTATAACATAGTGATTTTTCAATTTCCATTGTTTGGTCTGTTAACTTTACTTCATTAGTACTGCATAAATGTATCTGAAAAAGTACATAACTTATAGATTTTTCTATTTCCATTGTTTGGACTGTTAACGTTACTTCATTAATGCTGCATAACTGTATCTGAAAAAGTACATAACGTGTGAGAGGGCAAGTGGCCCGAATTCATTGATCAATTGCATTCAGTAATTGTAAAATGAAGTTTGAAGGGGTATTAAGGAAAGAGGTGTCCAGCTGAATTTCTACAGAAGAATAAATGTTGTGTCTCTCCAGCCATTGGCACCTTTTACACCTTTCTTTGAAAGGACCAGAATGCCAGTGTGTTTTGCTAGTCTGCAAAGTCAGCTGGTAAAGTCATGATATTATCCACTGCAGTGGGAAAAAACAAATACAAAACGTCATTCAGGCCAAGATGTCATTTCATGAAACATATTTGAAACTTCCGATGCACAGCGATGTGCATTATTCAGTGTTCTATGAACCTCAAATATTTAAAGTTACATTGCTAGTGAATATTGTTTACTCTAGTTGTCTCTGTCGAGAATTAGAGATAATTTTCAGAAACACTATTATGAAAATTTAAGAAGAGAGCTTTTTCAGGCCTGAACTACATTGAACAGTCTGCACACATATACATTTGTTTGAGAATTTCTATATGTCTTCGTTGTAAATGTCATTATTTGTATTTGCTCAATGTTGGATTGCTGTGTAGTGTGTAGTTAATTATATCTTTAGTAAATTTATTTCTATTTATCAACACACCCTAGACCTTGTGCTTTATAACCAGGTTAAAAGGTTAGGGGGAGCAGTGGGGGGGGGGAGGGGCTAAATAATTAATAAGACGTGTGCAGAGCTTTTTTTTTTTTTTTTAGGGTTGTCTAAACTCTGTAGGACGTTTGCCAGGTCAGAGTTTTTCTGTAGTGTTCATTTATAATACTAGGGATTACTCTGCAATGGGTAGGATGTTACTCTTTCAGACCGTTGCCGCGAGTCGAGTGGTATGTGTTATAGACGTGTAGAGATTGTAATATTACAATATTAATATTGTAATATTATAAATAATGAGAAAATCGTCGTCGTTTCAAATAACCTGTCACACTATGTTCATTGTCCAAGTTTATACATCAATTCACCAAGCATTTAGGAAGATAGAGCCGCAGACTTTTAATGAATACTCACCTTAAAACGAATTTTTGTGCTACTATGGTCACGTTCACTTGCAGATAGTGTATAGTGTATAGTGTATAGTCCACACATGTACGCATAACGTAGCATTCACGTGATACAAGCATATATATAGATAATAACACACTGCCATGGATTGCAGTGATTTCTGTTTCACAACTCTAGTGCTGTACACATAAACCCTGAAATATAACGAAGACTGGCTTTATGTTACCTCTCTAATTTTCTCTCATTATAAGCCTCGGAAATAGAGATGTTTTAAAAATATTATTGTAATGCATTATTTAATGTTATTAATACAGATTAATATAAAACAATACAATTTAAATCATGGATTTGATTCACTCACAATTGCTCAGTTTTGCCTTCCAAATAGTTTAAAACTTAAGCTGCAATCTGCAGACTTCTCTCCGTAAAGTATCCCTGACTTTCTCTCAGCTCATCCTTGAATAGAGTGACGTACTTCGGTTCTCAAGAAAACAATGTTGGCATTTACCCCGCTCATCTTCCCTTAGTCACTTAACTCGACCACTAAGTGTCACCCATGCTTCCTGTGACCTGATGTACAGCTGAACATTTACATGTAGGCATTGGGTAATATCCTGCTCAAGTTTCAATGTCTTCCTTTGACTTGCTCGCAATGCACCTGGCATTAAATGCCAATTCAAATATACTTCACCACATATACTTTCCACAGTCAGGCATCCACTCACTCGCTCGTGAGCATCATACACAATAGGCTACAAAACAAATTTAGAAATGTGCATTTCTAATTGCATAGGTCAGATAGTTTTGATTCATTAACAAAACTAAGACTTCATAATACAAACTACTGAAATGAAATGCTTTCAAAGTTGTTTGGCATTTCGTAAAGATCATTTCACGAATGAGAAAATGAGAAACAAAATTAGGCAAGCCATTAGGCCCTATGAAGAACTACTGGTCATTGTGAAAAAGCGCAAACTGAAATGGTGTGGGCATGTCACACAACAACAGGGCTTGCCGAGACAATCATATAATGTACTGTGCAAGGAGGGCGAAGGAGAGAAAGACAAAGGAAAAGAATGGAGAATAACATCTCAGAGTGGACAGGACTGAAATTGAGCAATACGGTAAGATTAGCAGAGAACAGAATGGAAAGTAAAGAAAGTGGTTGTCAAGTCGTCAGTTATGCCCGAGAATTAGATTTCTTTATTATTCGACTGAATGTATATTATAGCAAATAAGATTTCTTTCTTCTATCGTCTTACTTGCATTAAAATTATATTTCTTTACTTGTCTGATTGGGTGTACTGTCAAAGCGGTCTATGTATTTATTTAGTCTTATTGAAATTAATATCATAATATCATAACCCTTACTAGTCAGATTTAATGCATGCTATAGCGGATTAGCTGTTTTACCGGTGTGACTGAACGTATTTCATGGAAGACTAGATTTCATTACTAGTCCCATTTGATGATTACTATAGAGGATTATATTTCTTCAATAGTGTGACGTAATGTGTGTCATGGTGGATTAGATTGATTCAATAGTCTGATTGGATGTGTGTGTGTGGATGTAAACCGTACACTTGTCAGTATTATTTGATTTACTCATGGACTGACATTTTTATTTATGTGTTGCTATTTTCTTCGCATTCGGTATGACTTCGTGACTGTAAAATATGTTTAGTCTACAACTAGGAATGCATTCTTATAACTCCATACATGATTATGGTAAATCTCTAATCCCGCTCCAGGCCTCCCGATGAGCAAATATTGTGATAGGATTTTCAATATTTCGTAATTATACCTTTATCACACTCACGAGTTACAGATTAGCTGTTATCTATGGAATACAAATAATGCCCCTACGCGTCTGATCCCATAGCTTAAATCCATATCTCCGATTTACGTCACTCCAGACTGACACTGATACAGGAAGACATTATGACATCACGACGTGGAAACGAATCTGAAGCAATCGCTACAGATGTTTACGAGTAATCAACCAAATTGATATTTAGTGAGAATTGAAATAAAATTTAAAATAGAAATATTGTATAAAGTACAAAGAAAATAGTTTTAGAACTACACAACGCATTGATAAAATAGCAATGCGAAGCTGATACGTGTTAAATGTTTTAGGACTAAATTGTCAGAAGTTCCAGAACAATTATGCAGCAGTCATTATTCAGTTTCATATCTGATAAGAGTCTTCATCTCAAGTTAGTTGCTGTATTTAGTCTTAACTAACTACATTAAGTGAGAATAATCAGTACAACGTAGAGCATGGCTTTAATGTTTAGCTGGTCTAACTAGCAGTATCACAACTGACAACATAACGCAGGCTCAAACATATATCTCACTCACTTTAAATACTCTCATTCATATCTAGCAAGAAAGAAAGAAGTCATATTTATCTGCTATAAGAATAAGAATTTCCCAATAAAGCATTTTCTTGCTGCTTAGCGAACTAACTATATTTCCATCAGCTATTGAAATAGAAATACTAAATTGAATGGCTATTAAATCACAATACCTGCATTATACAGAGAAAAGGACCAACACTTATGATACATATGTATCAATAATATATCTCCTTTGACACCACTTTCATGTAGCATGAATCTAATCTTTATTAAGCACCCTGAACTCTACAATTGTTAATATATTTCTTATAATGAACTTAGTAAGTATATTCATTATCCCGTACTTAATCAGCAACAAATCAACTCATAAACAATAAACCATTTCTCATCTGTTTCTGGAAGTGTCATACTTTGTGAACTTAGTGTCCTGACGTTCCGAATTTTCAGGCCCTGGGCACATACATTCTTGCAGAACCTGAAAGTCTTGAAAGGCAAGGTCCAAAATAAAATTACACAGTCCCAATACACCACGAGTTCAATTGTGCAAACGCCCGCGCAACGTTAGCAGTGAACGTAACCTCTAGCTACTGTAACGTTTTGCAGGGAGATGGGCAAGGTGTTAATTCTCCACCAACATGGGCCACAGGTAACCTCTAGCTACTGTAACGTTTTGCAGGGAGATGGGCAAGGTGTTAATTCTCCACCAACATGGGCCACAGGTAACCTCTAGCTACTGTAACGTTTTGCAGGGAGATGGGCAAGGTGTTAATTTTCCAACAATGGGCACACGTAACCTTAGGCTAATCCTCAAGAAACACCTGTTGTCTGGCCACAAATGTCAGAAAGATGAAGTGTAGATAAAGTAGTAAAGACGAATGATAGTTCTAGAAGACAGCTCGATCTCTCGTGATACATAAAACCAGGATAGTAAATAAATACATGTGACATACTACAACATATAACACGTGAGTCACGCTAACGAGTGGTGTGTGTATCAGCAATAAGTGAATTAAAAAAGAAATAACTTAAGACAGCACGGTTACATATTACAAATATTTCAACAGTTACAATTAGAGATTATATATAAATTTGTTGGCACCCCTCATAAATAATGGATATCTATAAAAGGATAACAATTTGAGATCGCTAATTCCGGCAGATCGTACAAGCCACCAGAGGATGGGTTCATCACAGATAAGACAGACAAAGACAAATTCATGACATATATTAGACATATGTGATTATTACACTTATGAATGTCATACTAGATGAAAATGATAAGAAAAATAACACAACAATGGATGATTTTATAATGTAATAAGAAACCTTATATAAACAATCAAAGAAAATTAAAAAAAAGAACAATTGCTAAAATAAATTCAAAGGCAGGTTACAATACTTATTTCCTAATCTGATTCAGAGAATTAACAGCCACTTCAAGTTCGTTCTAGAACAAACTTTACTGAATTTCAATTCTTCCTAAATCTTCACCTCATTTGCGTTATTGATAAAAACTATACACTCGAGCAGTATGCTATCAGTTTACTGCTATCACAGTGAACATCCAAGAATGCAAATTTTCCATTCTTGATTGTGTAATATAATCATCGAAGCGTGCTAAGATTCGTCTATTGGTACAATCGAACAATTTTCAATGGTAGAACAATTCTCGTCTGCAATAGAATAAAGATAGTTTAATCTGTGTTGGGACAGCGTGACACACCCAGCAATCACTGGTAGGACATTGATTGAGAATGAAAAGAAACTTAGAAGTGTTTTGTTATATACAATTCAAATTCTTTGTCATATTACATCTTTCTTGTGAGAGAATATTATTTAGGTATGGGGGTTAGGTTTTAGGTAAAGT
The DNA here is from genome assembly GCA_028829895.1 of Sinotaia quadrata. Classification (NCBI taxonomy): domain Eukaryota; kingdom Metazoa; phylum Mollusca; class Gastropoda; order Architaenioglossa; family Viviparidae; genus Sinotaia; species Sinotaia quadrata. Next base: position 119,317,499 of record CM054179.1, read on the forward strand.
TGAATTTGATTATCGATAATATTTTTATGTTGCAAACATGAAGTTTAAGAATGGAAGGAGAGAGAGAGAGAGAGAGAGAGAGAGAGAGAGAGAGAGAGAGAGAGAGAGAGAGAGAGAGAGAGAGAGAGAGAGAGAGAGAGAGAGAGAGAGAGAGAGAGAGTGTAGTGATTAGCCTGCAAATGATTTATGTGAGCCACTTTCCTTTTCAGTGGAGCATTTCCCGTATGGACGCAAGTTGAATCGAAATAGTTGTTAAGTTGGTGTACTTTGCTCTCTTCCTGGCTGTAGAGTGTAGACAAACCTGCGCGGACAAAGAGCCTGTTGAAATAGCTGTTGAACATCGAACTTAGTGTTTGTATTGTGTTACGCAGGGAGGCGACCTAATTTTGGATTTCACCAAAGATGAAAATAATGTCATTACCCAAAGCATGCAATCAGTAACTGCGAGTCATAATAGCTGTGTGACCCATACAGGTATATTATTTGGACAGTCGTACAAACCTCTTTAGTTGACTGTCAACATGTCGCTCAGAGTACTGAGTAACTTTACCAGTAGCACGGATAGCAAAGAATTCCAAGCCAAACGAGCGGGCGAGCCTCGTGATAACCACACTTGGCTTTCTCTTACCCTTGAACTTCATTCTATGATGATAACCACACTTGGCTTTCTCTTACCCTTGAACTTCATTCTATGATGATAATAAATAAGATATGTAAGACTGTAGTAATTCAGTAGTATTTCCTGACTAACTTTAACACTCTATTATGAATCTATTGTTTTCCTGGCAACTAGCTGTAGCCAATTTTTCTTCGTCATCGCTGTATTTAATAAATTTGTAATCCACATTTTGCGATTGTCATTTCAGAATGTGTGTGGGGTAGTAAATAAATGGGTAGGGGCAGATAAGTTACAAGACTGATCAAACCTAGTATTTGGGCAAGAACTTCCAATTTAATGAACGTATGTGGTAGAGAACTGTTTATTTACGGATCTATATAACTTGCGGATAAAGTTATGAAAATATACGACAGCTCTACCAAGTGGATCGGAGGACGTCTAGTTATAATTAATGTATTCACTCACCTGTATTTATTAAGCTAATTAAAGTCCATGTGAAGGTGAATCTAGGTCAGTAGTTCATAAAAGTTCTTTTAGTAAATATATATAGGTCTGAATGAAACTATATAAATATAAAATTTCAAAATATATTCCTCCTGTGGATATTGCAATATAAACTATCAAATACATTTGTTTTTACGACATTGTCACGGGCCGCCTATATTGTTGTTGTCTGACTGACTGTCGCTGGCCTCTCTCTCCTTCTCGGTCAAAGGGGGGGGGGTCAGGTCAGTTACCGTGACTTGCCGGGATCACATCGAACGATCAGATGTTGATGATCATTCTCACACTCAGACACCACGAATAGTTTTGTGGGGGTTAGGATTAGCTTTATTCTGAGATGTGGGGTAAAATGTGAAAGCCAGCGTGTATGTATGAATGCGGGATGAATGTATTTTGAGGGACGGACAGAATGAACGAACAAACAACCGTAGCACCGCACTTACACCACAGAGAGAGAGAGAAAAACCCAACTCTTGATGAAGAGTTAAAAAAAGAAGAAATTTATTCTAACAACTTGGGGCTAATTCTCTCGTACGGTGTTAGTCATTCATTCAAAAAAATACATCCGCTCGGCAACATTCATGGGATAGGGGGAAAAAGAAAGAAAGAAAGAAAGAACAATGGATATGATAAATGGTATAAAATGACAAGCAGAATTTATAATAGATCTAGCAGTGAAAACCGCAATACTATCAAATCATGTAATATTATCAAATCATGTACGGAAAAGGGCGGTGATGACCGCAAATAGCAACACTAAAAAGAGCAGCGGTGAAAACCGCAATACTATATCAAATAGTATCAAAATTTCTAATATCAATTTGTGGGTAAAATCCCACCACAAAAGATGAACACTAAAATTATCTCCACTTAGATTAAATGTCTGTAAAAGAAAGTTTAGGGTAAATACCCTATATCAATCATCAATGTTTATATAAAGAAATGTCAATAATGTTTGTAAAGGGAAAATTGTTCAATAATGATAATATTCGTATCCTAACTAACCTACCTAAATGAATGCACCCTGAGAAAAGTTCTACTACTTACTAATTTCAAAGGAAAGACAACGCACGTCTGCGTGACGAAAAATAAACGTAGTGGTATTGGCCAATAACTAAGAAAATCACGATGATACCGCAGATAATGTACGTAGTACATTCGACGAGTTGAGGTTGTAGAACCGTCAGGCCTCGTTGACTGGCAGATAATGTACGTAGTACATACGACGAGTTGAGGTTCGACGAGTTGAGGTTGTAGAACCGTCAGGCCTCGTTGACTGGCACGCAGGTTGATAAACCCAGTGGCCCTTTCGCGTTGATAAACGCCGAAAGTATAATTTAACTCCTCGCTGAAGAATAGCGGGCGAAGTTAAAAGATGGTTGGTATATTGATGAGTGGTGGTGAATATCTTTCTCCCGACCCAGTCTTGTCCCGTCAGCACTTGGCGCAAAGTCACTGATGGACAACCACTGTCCAGGTTTCGGTCCCAACGTATAATACTGGCATCCGACGCAGGTTACCATAAAAGAGTTGGGTGCGACAAAACACACCTCCAACACTGTATAATACTTGGAAGATATTCTGGTCTTTCTTCCCCGATTATGACGAGAATAGAAAAGACGGTCCGGACTCGGTGTAGGCAAACCATATAAGACCTCACACCTCTCTGTAGTCCAGAACATACACACACACACTGATTCAAAATGGCCGGGCGAATTCTTTTATATTCTTTCCCTCCCAGAAAAAAATAACTCATTAGTCATGACTGCTTAGGCTATTGTTCTCGGGTTTTGGTGCATTCATTCTAGGGGTGCATTGACTAAGAAAATAGTTCCTAACTAAATTTATACTTAAGGTCTAAAAACTGACTAAATGCAACTTCTATCTATTGTTAAAATAACTATCCAACCTTAACATAAAAAGACATACATGTGATTTTAATTATAAAAGTAAAATTACAAAGTAAGTATTCACACTCTCAAACACTCTGACAAAGCATGAACATAGTACCACTCGCTCATTAATACATTGAAAAAATGTACACAAAATAAGCCAAAAGCCCTGATGGCAATTGGGAACGAACTTGCTGTCAGCACATTCTAATTAACCTTTCACCCTAACCTGCAGGTGAACTCTGAGAGCGTGATAGCGTCCCAGTTGGGTCACGTATGGGCAAGGGGGAGACAATTCACAGGGACAAAAATAAATTTTCTGATTACCCCCTCCCATCCCCGTGACAGACATCAACGTTCTGTATTCTAATCACGTTATTTTGACATAAGTCGGTACATAAATTCGATCGTTATATTATGGTAAATTAACTGACTGATAAAGAAATAATGGACTTAGATATAGGAGCGCCTTGACAGATGAAGTCAAGAGGTGCAGCTTTGTATCAAATCGTGCTCACTTTATGAGTAAAGATTGTCAGTGCTACTGCTTACTGTTGCGTTAGTATGCATATTTCAATCTTTACTATTTTATGTATTTATTGAGTACCGCAGATGTTTGTATATTTAGATGGGAAATATTTTGTAGTTTATACTTGTATATTTTGTTTGTTATTTTTCAAATTTTTTCTTTGTGTATTTTAGGATTTATTCATGTGAGAATGTTTTTTGTTTTTTTTTACATGGAACATGAATATAGTTATTTAATTTATTTTGTACTTTATCTTTTAAATTATACATTAGGAAAGTTATATATTTAAAGAGTAAATAGATAGAGTAATTAGATAGTAAAATCATAATATAACTCTAAGTAGTTTATGAGTAATTGACATCAAAATAAAAGTAAGAAATCACAGAAGATTCAGTTAGCACTGGTTTCAGTCGTCTGTGTCTGAGTTCTCTACTGCGGCCCTCTTTGACGCCGGCGTCTTTAGAGTAAATACTGGCGTACTAGTAGTGTGTTTGAGTCAACTCAATTGTCACAACTTTTTGAACGGCTTACCGAAATAAGGAAGGACAGGCGATGCACTCGTGGAACAGTAAGTACCGCACTTATTTGGGCTGGTTATTGATAAACTGCCTTACTGCCAACACTCAAGCCCTTGTCAGAGCAGGAATAACAAACAAATAAAGAAATGAAAACAAACAAAAGAAATTGATGATGTATACCTCGGTGAGGGATTCTCACTTGTTAACTATAAGAGATCGCACTGGTTTATGGATAAAAGACGGAACAGGCCATTGGAAAATCATATCATCTTTTGACTACATTTTTACTACTCTCAATGAGGAACTAAATGTTGCTTTCGAAAGGATGCAATGGTTAATCTTTCAAAACAACGAACCAACCGTTGTGCCAGAACTTATAGACAACTTGATAGATTTAAGATTCATTCATCTGGACCATTTCAAGAGACTCACCAGACCTACACTGATATCGAAACACAAAGAGATTCAAACCTCACACATCCACACTACTGATAATGAGATCAACACCAACAACATGTGGAAAATTCTGCCAAAAAAGAAAAACAACTTAATACAGATATTCAAAGAAGAAAAACAGAAACAACTCAACGATATTTAAAACAATAACAACTGACGACAATCCCAAGCAAGCACCAAGAAAAAAACTCCAACAGCAATACCACCCCCAGCGCTCCTCGAATACTCGTAAGGGGATCAGGCCCCACTGGAGCACCACAGATCAGAGAACGTCTTATGATGAAATGATCCATGAAAGCTCAGGTGGAGACGTTAAATATTATCATAACCGCCAGCGTGTGTTTGAGTATCACAAACAGCAGTGCTCTACATGAGTTGAATAAAGAATGTGAGAAACGGATAGAAGTGTTCCTGCGTCCTCTTAAACTGTTGCTGCCCATTGGTGTGAAAGATTTAAATCCACCCCATCACATTAGCCTTGCCTTTAATTTGACTTTTGCAGAAAGGGGGATCCATATTTTTTATGCTTTTGATGTTTCGTAACCTTATCTGCTTCTGACTGCAGTGACTACAGTACTCTAATGGATCATGTTGGTGTGTATCCAGCTTTATCGTCGAACGTATCAGTAAATGTGCTGCTGTAAGTTGATTCTTGTGAATTCGTGTAAAGGGTAAAGTAGTATGAAGCTTATAATACGCTAAGTGAGAGACATGATGGTCTTATGGGAAAATTATTAATAACTATAAATTAAGACTCTTGATCACTTGTAATTAGTTATGTGTTACTAATTAATAAATACTAGTCATAACGAGTGACGGATGCCCAGAGGTATCACTTGTAGTATAACCACATGTATAATTATTATAATAATGTTATTGTCACTACCCAGGTAACAAGGTAACATAACCACATGTAGAACTATTATAATAATTTTATTGTCACCACCCATGTAACAAGGTAACATAGCGACATGTAGAACTATTATAATAATTTTATTGTCACCACCCATGTAACAAGGTAACATAGCGACATGTAGAACTATTATAATAATTTTATTGTCACCACCCATGTAACAAGGTAACATAGCGACATGTAAAACTATTATAATAATTTTATTGTCAACACACAGGTAACATACCGACTTGTAGAACTAGTATAATATTTTTATTGTCAACACACAGGTAACATACCGACTTGTAGAACTAGTAAAATATTTTTATTGTCAATACACAGGTAACAAGGTAACATAACGACATGTAAAACTATTATAATATTTTTATTGTCAACACACAGGTAACATAACCACTTGTAGAACTATAATACTTTTATTGTCAGCACACATAACCACTTGCAGAACTATTTAATGTTCTTGGCAGCAACAGTCCTGAGTCCGAAAAATAAACCCTCTAGCCGTTTCACTATTAACATGTTACTGCTTGTATTATGTCGAAATTGAATTGAAACCCGGTTAAATAAATTGAAAGATTAAATAAATAAGTTCACTGGGGTTCTCTTTTCTAAACTAGTTCTTATCGGTGTGCTAATGTTTACTAGTAGCACGTTAACAGAATTGGCGAGATAAATGCTCAGTCGAGGTTGTTTAGAAGATAAGAGTGCGTGTTATAAAATGTAGAAAGTGCCCGTATGTTAAGCTGTACAATGCCTGGTTCTCTCAAGGCGAGATCTTTGGTTATCTGTAAGTTCATATTTTGTTTTAAATGTAAAACTAGTTAGCTCAAGACTATTGTATGTTTGATTATTTTACGAATAAACCTTAGGTTACATACCTCTTTAAAGGTTTAAGATTGCCATATAAACAATATATGGCGTGCACTTTAATTAGGTAACGTACAAGGTAATTTGCTAACGGTACTTTAATTTGCCATTCAGAATACATTTACTAAATTTGTTCACCATTTTCACTATACTGTTTTATACAAAGCGTCTTAAAAAATGTGTAGCATGAAAGTTCAGTGCACATCATATCCTGCAACTTTATCTGCAAAACTCAACAATTTTCATGATGCAGACTACCTGTAATCTGTTACAACTAAAATGGCCAATAAAAGGGACTGAAAAGTCCAACACAAAATAGTGATACGACTGGAACGGTCAATAATTGAGAAAACAAACATATGTCTTTGTTTATAGACGAACTTACAGATATTAGTATACGTGGAGTTTATAGATGTCTAGATTATTGGTATCAACATAATCTACTCTTAGGTACTCTATTACTATATACACTGATTGTCTTTTGGAAAATTCTTTATTACCACATGATAAAACAGTTCTCAATTACTATTTCTGTATTACCACATATGATAAAACAGTTCTCTGCTACTATTTTTTATTACCACATATGATAAAACAGTTCTCTGCTACTATTTTTTATTACCACATATGATAAAACAGTTCTCTGCTACAGTAAGTGTCACATGCCTGGGTATATTTATTGACCCTGTCAAAATATGTGACTCAGCATTATTAATTATGAAACTTATTACATTACTGCCAGCAGCAAGGCGACTTAATCTATCCTTCAATCGCTGTAAGACCCGTTCTTTGCTACTTCTATTTACTAACAGAGTGAGAGACTAATTAGCTATGTGCCTTGAGTTGGCAAACATTATCTTTCCCTTATGATTAATTATTATATAACTTCCATACTTTCCTGGTCATAACCCCCAGCCAAGCCTTCCCAATGACACTAACAAATTAACCAAGATGTGAATTTAAGATTATGACATTAACAAACTTAATTGTTTAGTAGTAGTTGTAGTAGTAGTAGTAGTAGTAGTAGTAGTAGTATACTTATTATTATTATGCCTCTTTCCACGACTTCTGTTTGACTGTCGGTTGTGATCCAAAGTCTCGGAATCTTACCAAGATTCTGGGAGATCCAAGGTTTTACGGAGGATGTGGGCATTTCCGAGGAGCACTGCTTTGAGTAGTGGAGCGAGTCTGTGGTTTGGAGTTTATTCATGTAACCTTCCAATTCAGATGTTGTGTTCCCTAAGGCTCCTATCACTATAGGTATCACATGCTTTTACATTCCACTGTCTCTGAATTTCTAATCTGAGGTCTTGGTATTTTTCTATTTTTTTTCTCTTTTATTTTTGTTTTTATGTTTCTATCACTTGGAACAGCGATATCAATGACTGTTACTGTTCTGTTGGACTTATTGAGAACTACAATGTCTGGTCTTCGTGCATGAATCACCCTATCTGTTCTTATCTCTAAGTCCCATAATATTTTGACTTCCTCTGTTTCGGTGACTGCCCCTGGTTGGTGCATCCATGCTCTTTCTGGGGATTTTATACCATTGTTCTCACACATATTTCTATGCATGTGTTTTGCCACTTCATTGTGTTGTTTGATGTATTCTGTTCTAGCCAAAAACCTGACATCCAGATTGTATGTGCTGTTATGTGTGTGTGTTTTATTTGAATAAGATTATATATATATACAGAGAGAGAGAGAGAGAGAGAGAGAGAGAGAGAGAGAGAGAGAGAGAGAGAGAGAGAGAGAGAGAGAGAGAGAGACTGTAAACTATAATTATTCAATTTACCCCAAAGTGGGTTCATGGAATATATATTGATGCCGAATTATATGTTCCACTGTAATTGTCATTTATACAGTTGATTTTTCTTTTAATAAATTTATTAACCTTCTTATTGATATTGATATTCTTATGTTGGAAAAGAAAGTGGGTGGATGGGGGCTCACTAAATATAGATTAAAGTCGGATTCGTCTTCTACTTTAGTAAGAAGTTTCCAGAAACCTTATGTTACTGTAAAGTGTAAACGTTGTTTTATGATGTGGAATTGTGAAAACGTTTAGAACGCTAAAATATCAGACAAGTGAGAGACGAGTGGTGCCTGCTGGATGATCATTAATAAAATAAAATTAATATTCTCATCACTTGAAATTAGTTATGAACAATCAATTAAAAATAATAATTATATTCATTAACAAAGTGGTGCACGTGTCATAATGTATATGCACATGATGGTGTGTTCTACACACACGAACACATGCATACCCAGCTTACAATTGTTTAGTACGCAAAAAGTAATAGTAAATACAGTATATATGCTTTTATTAAAGTCACACTTTGTGACGTCAATTGCCTTTACATGTTGTTTGCTTTTCCTCATTCCGAGTGGCTAAAATGTCGTTTTTGCAGGACAGTGTTATGTAGCTTTCTATTCTTAGTTAAAGATGTGAGGAGTAAGTGGAATTGAAAGCTTGCGATGCATTGTGACTTGTCAGAAGGTGAAATTATTAATTACACACTTTGTGAGGTCAATTGCCTTTACATGTTGCTTGCTTTTCCTCATTCCGTGTGGCTAAAATGTCATTTTTACAGGACGGTGTTATCTAGCGTTCTATTATTTAATTATGTGAAGAGTACGTGAACTTGAAAGCTTTGCGATGCATTGTGACTTGTCACAGGTTGAACTAATTGTGAGGGCTTATTTTTTTTTGTTTTTGTTTTGAAGGTAACTTGTAAAGATATAGTTAACGCCCAACTGAATCGATATTGTTTTCATCACTGCTGAACGACAACACGGGACTCGACATTTGGATGCTCCCACCAACAGCCATTACGTTTTACAGTCGGTAAGCCGTAGTTTAAAGTTGCTACCTTCTATGCTTAATTTTAGCTGTTTGCATGTGACGTATGTATGAAGCACAACGCCTTGCCAATATGTAATTTCGGACGATGTTTTTTTTAAATTTTAAATTTTAAAATGTATTAATTAAAATGCACACATAGACTCACACACACACACACACACACATACACACATTTATACAAACATACATACTCACACACTCGCTCATGTACACACGCGCACGCATGTAAATAAATGAATGAAGGTGAATTTCAACTTAAGGGCACAAGAAATACAAATATTAATGTCATATTAACGATTATACAAGTAAATAACTAAAATAATACCAAATCCGATTCAATTAGAAATTTTTTCGTCCGTCATGTATTCTTCTCTCTCTCTCTCTCTCTCTCTCTCTCTCTCTCTCTCTCTCTCTCTCTCTCTCTCTCTCTCTCTCTCTCTCTCTCTCTCTCTCTCTCTCTCTCACAAATCCTTTCACCAGATTTCTTTCAATCTTTTATGTAAACGTATCTTGTCTTGGAATTAACCTTCTTTTTCCCTTTACTTAGCGCCTATGATATTATCAATAGTGGTAAAGACAGAAGCTGTCAAATAATATATTAGGCCGTAACAAGATTATCAAAAGACAGTAGTTAAACATTACTTCATTGTGCGTTTATAACTCGACCAAGGCTTCTTTTACCAACTTTCGGAGGTTTATAAACTCAATACAACATGGGAGGCGAGTAGTGTTTGTCTCTAGAAATATATTGCTATTTTCACTCTTCAAATTACTGTACTTTAATTTTTTAGTTTTGGATACTTCTCATAACCTTTATTTACTCCTACTACCAGCTTTTATTCATTACTACTATCAGTCTTTAATCACCTCTGCTACCAGTGTTTATTCACTACTACTATTAGTCTTTAATAACTCTACTTCCAGTCTTTAATCACCTCTGCTACCAGTGTTTATTCACTACTACTATCAGTCTTTAATAACTCTACTTCCAGTCTTTAATCATCTCTGATACCAGTGTTTATTCACTACTACTATCAGTCTTTAATAACTCTACTTCCAGTCTTTAATCACCTCTGCTACCAGTGTTTATTCACTACTACTATCCTCGAACTTTATTCAGTATTACTAGCAACCCTTATTTAGTACCCCTGTTAGCCTTTGCCCAGTACTACTAACTATTCATGGCCTTTGGTGGGCACTACTACCTTCTTTATTCAGTAGTACTACCACATGTCTGTATTCAGTACTCCTACGGGACCCTTCATTCAGTAACCCTCTCTGTCTTTCTTCAGTACTTATACCAGTCTTCGTTCAGTATACAAACAATCCCACCCGACTTTATTAAGTTCTATTACCGGTTTTGAATCCTGTAATTTCTTTTATGTCCTGTATCACCTCTCAAAATCAATATTCGTGCCAATTGCTCTTACTAGTTTGCAGGTCAAGAACTGTGACCAGTCCATGCGTCCAGTTCTCCTATCTAACTGCTCGTGAGCACAGTTATTACTCACTCTTGCAGAGCAACGCCGTCATGGCCTTGAACTTAACAACAAAAAATAACAATACATGCAAGAAACATCTCTACACTCCGAACAACACAAACCATTTTTAAAGTAACCGCACACGAACCAACAAGTACCCAACTCAGAATTATCTGTAGAAAATATCCACTGGAGATCGCTTAAGCCATTTGTCATTTATTGCACGCTCGGGTTGACGCGGTTAAGAAAACGGATACCTTATCACCGACTTTAAAAATAGCATTGATAGCGTTTATGGCTGCTTTTATATTCTAGATAAAGTTCGAGACTAAAGATTACCCACTTAGACACTGTATCTAAAAGTACACCAGGACTCGCAGGAGGTCATTGTATGCTGCAGCGCGCAAACGGCTGTTAAATGCGGTACAATCATCGAAGATAAAATAGTGTTGCCATGGTGATACTAGCAAATTGGACATTTTTAGCTTCCTTCAACGCTGCATTTTATCGTGGGAAAAGACAAGTCTGCGTTATTAATAATCAGCCTTCCCACCAATCAGTTTCGAGGTACGGTTTTCAGATGACGAACAGAATTACACATGCTTTCATGTTTAAATATTTGAATTAGCGTCTTGTTCTGTTGTGCTTAATATCAGCAATTCGAATGTTAAATCGTTTCAGGCACTGTGTGGATATTTTTACTGGAGAAAGATATTGGCAGATTAAGGAGAAGATCTGTACACGTGTTGATCCCCGTAAGAAGATTTGTCGGAGGTGATGTATATAAAGAAATAAACCGCTACTCAATAAAATTTAATAGATTTTTAAAAAGTAATTTGATGCAAATATATTTTTAAAAAATAAATTAAATTTATATACATCTCTAATCTTTAATCAGGTGCAAATTAAAAATTTCAGCCTGTTATAATTGTGTCATTATCTCGACACACGGTTATGTCGTTAACCTAGATTTAGAGTCACAATCTGGTGTGCAACAGGCACTTGTACTCAACAAAACACAATCACAAAACAATTGTACACACACATATGAATTAAAAAAAAACTATATGCAAACGCGGCCTGCATTAATTATACAAGTACATATTCTGCAAAAAGTGATGTGCAGCGTCAAGTAAATAAATAAACAAGTAAATAATAATAATAACAATAATAATAAAAGTATGCAGAGAGAAGTGAAGTCCAAAGTAAAGAGAGAATACGAAAGAACGTGTTAGACAAGTCATGAAGTCCAAGCTAAATGGGGCGAACAAAATACAAGCCCTTAATGCATACGCAATACCTGTAGTAAGCTATACTGGAGGTATCATAGATTGGACAGCAAATGAAATAAATGAACTGGACAGGGAAACAAGAAAACTACTCACAATACATAAAGCCTTACACCCCGAAGATGTAGACAGGGCTCTATTTTCTCGAAAAATGGGAGGCCGAGGTCTGAAGAAAATCAAACATGTCATTGAAGGAGAAGTCATTGGCTTTGTGGACTACATCTGGAATAACAACAAAGATGATCCACTGATAGAAGCAGTAAAGTTGAGTGGACTATTCCAACCCCCAGAAACAGACAAAGAAACATGGAAGAAAACAACGAAGCAAGAACTAGCACATACTTGGAACCAAAAACCTCTGCATGGCCAGTATGTACGACAAGCCGACGAAATATCAACAAAGCAATCAACGTACAAATGGTTGAAGGAGGCAGGATTGAAAGCAGAAACAGAAGCACTCATAACAGCTGCACAAGATCAAGCACTCAACACCAAATCACACAAAATGAAAATCATGAAAATTTCAAATGATTCCAAATGTCGACTCTGCAAATCCATGGATGGAAACAACAGAGCACATACTATCTGGATGTCAGGTTCTGGCTGGAACAGAATACACTAAACGACACAATGAAGTGGCAAAACATACATAGAAATCTGTGTGAGAACTATGGCATACAAACTCCAGAAAAGCATGGATGCATCAACCAGAAGCAGTCACCGACACAGAGGAAGTCAACATACTGTGGGACTTCGAGATAAGAACAGATCGGGTGATTCCTGCACGAAGACCAGACATTGTAGTTCTCAATAAGTCCAACAGAACAGTAACAATCATTGATGTCGCTGTTCCAAGTGATAGAAACATAAAAACAAAAGAAAGAGAAAAAATAGAAAAATACCAGACCTCAGATTAGAAATCCAGAGATTGTGGTATGTAAAAGCAGAAGTGATACCTATAGTGATAGGAGCCTTGGGGAACATAACATCTGAATTGGAAGGCTACCTGAATAAACTCCCTGGAAACCACAGAATCGCTCCACTACTCAGAGCAGCACTCCTCGGAAGTGCCCACATCCTCCGTAAAACCTTGGATCTCCCAGAATCTTGGTAAGATTCCGAGACATTGGATCACAACCGACAGTCAAACAGAAGTCGTGGAAAGAGGCATAATAAAAATATAATACACTACTACTACTACTACTACTACTAAATTGAATACCACGAAACAAATCCTTCGTTCTTTTTAGATTATAAATATTATCACTTATTTTCTTACACAGCTAGAGTGTGTTATCATGTAACATAAAATTAAGGAGAAATTGACCATTACTAATAAAAGAGATGATATTTGAGAATGGTTTTGCAGGCATATTCTGCAAACCATAATTTGTTTTCTTTTATCTGGGATCTGTCCTTATACAATTATTGCCAACGAGATTATGAGTCCAATTAGCAACGCATATGTATTCTGCATCTATTTTGTAAAACGTACACAAAGCTACAAAATACTACAACGTTGTAAAAATGTTAATGTTGAAAAGCCTACGCATGCCATTGATTATTTTAATCCCTCATAATTTCATCCTAGTAAATATTTATTCCTCCGCCAATCACTTAACGAATGAAAACTACCTAACTACCTACCTACCTATCTATCTATCTATCTATCTATCTATCTATCTATCTATCTATCTATCTATCTATCTATCTATCTATCTATCTATCTATCTATCTATCTATCTGTCTGTCTGTCTACCTGTCTATCTGTCTGTCTATCTACCTATCTGTCTACCTCTCTGTCTGTCTATCTATCTATCTGCCTATCTATCTATCTATCTACCTATCTGCCTATCTATCTACCTACCTACCTACCTACCTATCTATCTATCTATCTATCTATCTATCTATCTATCTATCTATCTATCTATAAAATCAGTTTTGCAACATTGCAATAAATAAATAAATAAATAAATAATTACATAAATAAATCTAAATTAGTTAGTATCCCAATGAATATATTCCTTGCTCATTATAGTCCATGTGTTTCTATTTTAGGATCAAGGTGGACATCTGCTGCATCAACCATTTTAGAGGAATGTTATGGAAATATTTCCGAAACTGCGTGTGGCACATCGTCTAATCAACTTGTCTGCACGAAGAAGGGGATGCATCTGTCGTCTCATTATATATGCAACAGTCTCTTTGTGTCTTCTAATTGTCCATCCTGTCCCTCGGAACATATTAAGATCGTTGCTGCTTCTCAATGGTACTGAACATGACGCGACTGTCCTTGTGCCAAACATTTCCTCAACGTCTCATACGTCACAGAGTGAGAGCAAGAACAACACTCTGAAATTTAAGCAAGCGTTGACTGGAATATTTCTGGATATCCAGCTGGAACTCGTGGACGTTTTCCACGCGACAATGAACAGAACTGCAGTGCCCTATTTCATGTACAGCGGGACACTCCTGGGTTCCTGGCGTCACCATGGTATCATACCTTGGGACGATGACGTTGACCTGGCTGTGCCATTCAGTCGACAAAACGAAGTTCAGCAGGCGCTTAATGAACTCAGCCCGCGTTTTCACTTAACCACCCAGTTGAAAACTCGCTGGAAGTTCTTTTCCAACAGTTCACTGGAAATCAGCAAGAAGAAGTGGTCGTGGCCTTACATCGACATTAGTTTTTACAGCTCTAATGAAACGCACGTGTGGGACAAAGACATCCATACCTCGAGCATGTTCATTTTCAACTATGAACACGTTTTCCCATTACGTGATCGCCCCTTTATGAACCGAACGTTGCCTGCTCCTGTGAACACGGAAGCAGTACTCGCAAAAACATATAACACGAAATTATGCAAGATCGGCTGGTTTGATCACAGACATGAGTTGATTTTAAGCGAAGATAAGCTGTCAACCGTACCGTGCCAAGAGTTGGAGACAACGTATGCATTTGTTCGTCATGTGAAAATTGGAAATAGCACCTGTAACGAGACGTTAGTGCTGAACGCACAGGTTATTAGCTGGTTCATTAGGGACTTTGGAACGTGTTAATAATGTGTGTATACGTAGACGCACACATAAAATATAAATACTTATACAATTTATGCGAATCGTCTTTATACATAAGGTTATCAATGTATGTTAGATGGTCAATAAATGTAACAATAAAGTTCTTAAATCCACAATCAAATGTACAATATATGAATATAATCAAAAGTGTGTTGACATTTAATTACACATCAATGTTCCTATTAACGCTGGAGAATGAAGCACTTTGCACATAAGCAGTCATTTAACATAAATACATAATCAAGTTCATGGATATCATCATGGGGTTGAGAGTAGAGTTTCAAAGAATAAAGTCTTTGCACATTACCTGTTCAGAGATGGTGGCTGTCGCCAGCACGTTTCATAATCACACGGCTTGAAACAAGCTACTGCGTTTCATATTTAGGTGATGTCCCATGAGTCCTTTCTAGAGGCACTTTACACAACTGTTCCAGAATCTTCCAAGCATGCACTACAGAATTGTCCTGAATTTCACATATGCTATCAAGCACAAGGAATGTTCCTGAATGTCTGTGTGAGTTTATTCAACATACCACAAGGAACATTCAAAATAATCATCATGAATTCTCAAGACCAAACTCAAGCCACAATTTCTGCCATACTGGCACTTGAATAGAATTCAGAGGAATCAACTTACAGCAACACGTTTAAGTAAAAAGTTGACGATAACACCGAATGCACACACCAACGTATTCAAGTAGAATACAATAGTCACTGAAGTTTGAAGTGAGAACCCAAAACGGTTTGCTCTACTCTGCAAAGGTCAAATGAAGGCTGCACTAAATCGCAGCCATATTTCATTTCTAAACTACATTCTCGCTTACAAACAATCCTCCAATAATTTTGTTAGTTCGATACACTAACAGCGTAATATAGCATTGATCAATATTCCCAAGTATAGTGTACAACATAGTCAAATTCATGAACATAGAAATACTAGTTCAATTGCATACACATTCTCCAATTTAAATCACAGATTAATAACACATGTATGAAATATTTTAAGTCCATTCTTCCTTTATCAGTCGGTCAAAGGTCGATAAACTAATGATCGCCTTTATGACAGGACTCGAGTTAAGTTCAGATTCAAATTGATTAGAATAGAGTAATTCTTCAACAAAGAAACTCCCAGTCCATCCGCCTTTGGATGATTTTGTTATGAACAAGTGTGAGACTATTAGTGAGGAAAACTACTCATCTAGTTGGAACTTGTTTGGATTGTGTCAGTTATTTTATTTTGTTTACTTCCAACTCTGACACTTACAAAAATGCCATCATAAGGAGTGTACAAGGTCGGTTCACTTTGACAATTTAGCAGTTTATTTAACAATTAAGTTTAAAATTAAGGATAGGCAAATTCACTCTGCCACAGCTACAAACAAAACGTAGGGACAGGAGCATCCGTACACATCCAAACAGGAACGTGCACTTGAACACTAAAGAAAGCTCACTCATTTCTAAAAGACAAATACAATTAAACAAGTTCTCATACTTCCTGACTCACTAACATCACTAGAATGCTGTAAAACTCAATCAAAACACGCACCATGAATGAAATAAAAACCGAACTAGAAAGTTCCAAGTAAAAGAAGTTGAAACAAAAGTAAAGTGGATCTCCAGCCCCTGCAGTATACCGGGAAAATAAAGTGCACTTTGGAACAATACATGGCAAATAGATTTTTTTAAAATATCCACACCACAAAACAGAAATACACTCACATATCACCAGTATATTTATGAAAGAGCACACCTCAACACACTCATAAGAAATCGAACGTCCTGGCAATCAACAGACTAAGATTAAACTGCACATTATACACCCGTAAGCCAAACCATCAACCTACAACCTACACCCTATACCCACCAGGACTACAGGGAATAATTCAAATACAGTAGCACTAATACAGCTATCTTTCACCACCCACTGACCACTCTCCCCACCCCAAGGAATAGAGGATATGATTCAGTCCACACGAACACTCTTCCCACCCCAGGGAAAAGAGGATATGATTCAGTGCACTAGAACACTCTTCCCACCCCAGGGAAAAGAGGATATGATCCAGTCCACACGAAAACTCTTCCCACCCCAGGGAAAAGAGGATATGATCCAGTCCACACGAAAACACTTCCCACCCCAGGGAAAAGAGGATATGATCCAGTCCACACGAAAACTCTTCCCACCCCAAGGAAAAGATTCAGTCCACACGAACACTCTTCCTATTGGAAACAAACGCATTACACCCACTATAAAACAAGAAAGAGTCCCACCCACCCACGCAAAAAAAAACAAAAAAAAACAAACTTCTTCTACACCCGCCCCACTAGAAACGAACTCACCCCACCCACTTTGCACCAAAACTAACCATCCGCTAGCATTACAAAACAAAACAAAAAAAAACTACAGCTACACACACCCGATTGAAAATGAACTCACCACACCCACCTTGAACAAAAGCGACCCACCCACTAACTACACACAAACACATTACGCTCACTTAAACAAAATATAAACACTTCTGGAAACAAACTAAAGCTACCCTGTGAGCAAAACGCCTATGCCTATGATTATTAACATGAATATGCTGTCATTTAATAAAGCATAACTAATTACAAGTAGTAAGATACTAACTTATATTCAACTTGACGGATCCCATGAGGTTACTCCAAACCTACAACGTTTCAACACTGAATCAGAACGCAGGAGTACAGAAAAGACGACAGTTACATTTCATAACCTGTTTTTCGCTGCGTCGCTGGCGGAATTCGCCACAAGCGTTGTTTGGGTGATGGCTAATGTGCGCCTCTAGGCACGCTACCCGAACTGTTCCTAAAGTATTTTGCCTGAATTTCCACACGATGTAGTCCAGCCAACTTCACTATATTGATTCTTCCACGGATGTTACGTAGTCGAACACTAGCAACCTTGGTGCTGATCAGTGTAGTGGTTGGTGTTGGGATACCCGCACTGATGTAATTCACGTGGAACACCGCAGATACTAAGCAAATAGTAGACTACTTGTCATGTGGAAAGCCCAGGTAAGGCGCTCTTTCTGGAAATTCAATTCAAGGCACAACGCTAAGATTTCGGTCTAAAATGTTTCCACCCTCCTATCTTCCGCTAGCATTCTCAAACGCACATTCCTGCAAAGAAAATCAGTAACCTTCATTTATACACGTGGGCATAAAAATATGACATAATCAAAATTAAATTCCCGATTAACATTTCCATTAAGCAATAGAAATATCAATTCAAATTACACAAACATCACTAAACCAAATTTTCAGAAACTTAAAAGTCAATAGCTCTAATATACAAAAATAGTTCTAAACCAATTCTTTCTTTATCAATCAGACAATTTACCACAGATCCCAAATGCACCTTTAAGACCGGACTTGACCACAATGTATCAAGTACTGAGTGTTACGTTTCCAGTATTTATTTAAAGACCCTGCTTAGAATAATTAAAAGACTTTAAATATAATTAATTCTTCCTCTCATATTCTACGCAGACTGGTTGCTCAATTTATTATCTGACTAATTAAAAGTGCGTCTTGTAGTTCAGACGACAAATTTACAGACTAATAAACTGCGAACTTTTAGCTAGATTTGAAAACAGTTAAATCCCTCTAAATTAATATGCACTCGTCATCAATCTTTCTGCTCATCCGCCCCCATTCAAATCTAAGAATTAATCTAATTGGTCTATTGTGCATAGAAATCAACTACTAAGAGGTATTAACAAAGAAAATAAGATTTAATAAAGTTTAACAAATTAACAATAAATCGAATGCAACGCGAATAGTCTTCACTCTGTCTTTACGCACCTATGCCTGATTTTTGTCAATCTAAATTGCCAGAAAAGTGTTCCTTTGAGATCTGTACACTTGATCTTGCACTTAGCTCTATTCTTGTATCCTTGGTCTCAACACTCAGTCATGCCGGTTCGTTCCCTCAGTCCCCCTTTAACGACACACGTGGTGCATAAGGAATGATGTCCCTTTGTTAGTGGCTAGGAACAGGAATTTTTGCAGCATGGCCCTCAGAGTGGATTTCGACACGCTTACACCAATAAGCTAGTGCAGGTGAGGCATGGGTGAACATGAACCATGAGCCGACCTGTGGATGCAACGTGTTTGGATATAATTCTCAACCTAACAGGCCCTACTTAGGCATGGCTCAATTAAATGCGCTGAACAAAGAGTTTCGACCTCGCGTCGCTTACAATTAAATTTTAGAAAAATATAATCGTCTCACATGTGTTCCATTTAACAGTCATGACGTATGAAGCAATAAAATAGATACAACGTTAAATTAATGTTCATACAAGGGGTAATTCAAGCCGACAGAGCGCTTCACAATTTACAATTTAAATTACACGCAATAATTGAATTACATGAAGAATTCATATCGAGCGCAGCATTCTGGCTCTTAGTGAATTAAAACAATATAAATTAAAGTGCAGAAATGGAAAAATGGTTACAATAAATTTATATTCCGTAACATATAGGTTTTCAGCTATTTCTCTGAACCATGCTCAAGTGTATATGGAAATCATATAATACATAGCACAAATACATACTTAAACAATACATAGGCAAATACTATTAAATAAAATGATACCTTTGAGAGAAGTCGAAGGGTACCTTGATTCTCTATGGCGCCGGCTGCCTCTCACGACCCGAGTAAGCTGATGGAATTAGCTAAAATGTGCTCGAAGTGAGGGAGCGGAAGCGTGTGGGTACATATATAGAAAGGTATATTGCGTATCACGTGACTGTTCGCAAAGCATGTGGTTGGTTCGAGAACTGGACAATGGTCCTAAAGTTACATAACATCTTGACCTGTTCTAGAAGCACCTAGAAAAAGGAAGCTTGGAACAAAGGAGTCAAGGGTTTCAAATATTCGAATTTGAAGTAAACAAGGCAAGTGGGTCATCAGGTCGGACATTTTTATCAGACTCGTGACACCCCCTTGCTTTTGAGGCGTTTATCTTACCAAAGATAAAATGCCTCCTACAAATTATGTATGATAAAATGTAGAAGTCCACAATGAAGAAAAATTTACACAAAAAAAAATTTCAACATTCCTAGAAATAAAGTGTGCAACTATATTTCATATTTACAGGAAGGAATCCGTAGGGTTCAGTTAATTGATTAAACAACATTCTATCAGTACCGGCACTTGATGGCATCAAGCACGACTCATGTAATCTGCGCCAACATTCAAAGACCCTTTGATGTAATGAACATTTGCGTCATACTGTGTCAGAAACAAAGACCAACGCATTAAACGGCTGTTCGTAAATTGCGCCTGTCCGAGAAAGGCCAACGGCTGGTGATCGCACTCAATGACAAAGGTTTTTCCGTACAATAGTTTTCGAACTTTTTTATGGCCCAAACTATTGCAAGACATTCCTTTTCACTGGTGGAATATTTCTGTTCAGTAGTTGTGAGTTTACGGCTTGCATATGCAACTGGGTGTTTGGTGTCATTGTGTTCTTGTAATAACACTGCTCCTAATCCTGTGTTGCTAGCATCAGTCCTTAACAAGAATGGTTTTGTCAGATCTGGCAGTTTAACAACTAAATCTGAAGTCAGTCTAGATTTCAGTGTGTCAAAAGCGTTTTGGCATGCATCAGTCCACACTACTTTTGTAGGCATATTCTTACGTGTCAAGTCAGTCAGAGGACATGCAATGGCACTAAAATCTGGTACGAATTTTCTGTAGTAGTTAGCAAGACCAAGAAAACTTCTAACTTGTGTTTTTGTTAGCGGTTGTGAAGTGTCCTTAAGTTGTGCTATCTTAGCTTCACTTGGCGACATAGTTCCATGACTCAACTTGTGTCCCAAGAAGTCTAAGGAGAATTGTGCTATTTCACACTTCGTAGGGCGGGCAGTGAGGTTGGCTTGCTTTAATCTGGCTAGCACATCTCGTAAGAGTGTTAAGTGCTCCTCCCATGTCTGGGTGCCTAGAATTAAATCATCCATGAAGTTCTCAACTCCACGTCCGTACAGTGGTTCTAACAATGACCGCATCATTTTAGAAAAAATGCTTGGAGCGTTTGAAACTCCGAAAGGCATAACTTTCCATGTGTAGTTTCCTACTGGTGTAGTGAAAGCTAGTATGTGTCGATCAGTGTCCTTGACCTTGATTTGCCAAAAACCGCGTGACAAATCTATTTTGGTATAGTAATGAGCGTTAGCTAGCTTAGTGAAGATGAGATCCGGATCAGGGAGAGGTTCGGCGCAAAACTCTGTCACTTGATTGAGTTTGCGGTAGTCTACGCAAAAACGGAACGAGTTATCACGTTTTTTAATCAACACGATGGGTGATCCGTAGGCACTGTCAGTCTCCTCTATGACCCCTAGATCTAGCATAGTCTTAATCTCACGTCTAACGTCATCTATCTTAGCGTGTGGCAACGGATACGGCTTCAAACGTATCGGTTTGTTGTCAGTCAGCTTCAGTGAAAATTCTATTAAGTCTGTCAACCCTGGTTTGTCTGTCAGAGTAGATGAGAACTCATTAAGCAATTCATTCACTTCTTTTTTCTGTCTTTCTGTCAAGGCTTCATTTACCCTAACGTCTTTGACAGTTTCGTCCGTCTGTAGAGGACAGTTTGGTAAAGTACCAGTGACGCAATCAGTCTCCCCCTCGTCTTCTGTAACTATCGTCGCTACGACAAAATCAGCTTGAGTGGTTTGATCCTCACGGCTTATGTACTTTTTGAGTAGGTTAACATGAAAGATTTTCTCTCTCTTTCCTGTCTGCACCTTATAGTTCAGTCCCCCTAGCTTGGCGGTAACTACAAAGGGCCCCTTCCATTTCATCTGAAGTTTGTTATGTGCTTCAGGAAGCAACAGTAACACTTTGTCGTTAACTTCAAATTCTCTAGGTTTGGTGTGCTTATTGTAATATTCTGCCTGTCTAGACTGAGCTATCGTCAGGTTTTCCCGTGCTATCTTGCCTATAGTTTCAAGACGGTTTCTTAAGTCAGTGACGTATGTGTAAGTTGTCTTAACTTCGTCATCTGTCTTTTCATCAGTCCAAAGTGCCTTCAAAATCATCATCGGTCCGCGTACAGTACGTCCGTAAAGTAGCTCAAATGGTGAAAACCCGGTGGAAGATTGTGGCACCTCCCTATATGCAAATAGTAGGGCAGGGATGTATCTGTCCCAGTCTTTCGGTTTATCTGTGGCGAGCTTTTTAAGTGCTGTTTTTAATGTCCCATTGTATTTTTCAATCAGACCATTTGCCTGGGGGTGGTATGGTGTGCAAGTAAGGTGTTTGATGGAAAGTAAGCGATTTACTTCCTTCATTACGTTGCCTATGAATTGACTCCCCTGATCTGTCAAAATTTCAGTAGGAATTCCAACACGACTCCAAAGACCGAAAAGGGCTTCGGCGACAGTTTCAGTATCAATATTTTTCAATGGTACTGCGTCGGCGAATCTTGTTGCGTAATCAATAGTGGTCAGCACGTATCGATTACCTCTCGTTGATGTGGGTATTATAGGCCCAATCAAATCCAATGCTACGCGTTTGTAGGGCTCACTGATCAGTTCGGGCTCTCCTAACGGTGCGGGTCTGATTGAATTTTTAGACTGTGTTCTCTGGCATGTGTCGCAACTTAACACGAATCTACGGATATCGGCAGTGATGTCCGGCCAATAAAACTCACTTGTAATACGACTAGTTGTTTTTTGTACACCCATGTGTGCACCAAAAAGACTCTCATGACCTAATCGTAATACGTCATTTCGTTTGGTTTGTGGAACGACTAATTGTTTCCGAAATTCGTCTCCCACTTTCGAATAGCGGTACAATAAACCCTTTTTCAGAATAATGCACGCTTTCTTATTCGAATCGTCAGTGTTGACGTCACTAACAAGTACAGCTTGTCTGCGTAACTTGTCTAGTGTTTCGTCCTCAGCTTGTAATATTTTAATCTCGCTAACTGTTGCTTTATCTACGGCTGGTGCGGCAGACATCGGTGCAGTTACAGATTTGTCTTTACTACTCGCTGCTCTGGTTACAGCGTTAACCAGTGGTGGTTCAGTTGAAGTTTGTTTTTTGCACGGCAAAACATACTTGCAACCAAGGATCACGTCATGCGGTGAGTTTTCCATAACTGCCGCTTTGACTGTTCCTTCTACAAAGTCTGAAACAATCGAGACTTCAGCTACTGGTAAAATGTCTTGTTCGCCGTTTGCAAAGGTGACAGAGATTGTCTCCCCTGTGTAGTCGGTACGGTTAACTAATGATGCATTTACAATAGCGTCTAGCTCACACCCTGTATCAAGCAAAGCGATTGTATCGTGACCGTTTGCCTGTACTGGTGTTCGATTCGACTTTTCTGTTTTAGGTGTATGACTTTCTACTGCGTAAACCTTAGCTGTTTTCTTTTCAGGACATGTTCGTGAAAAATGGCCACTATCACCACAAGTGTAACATGCAAGATTCTTTTTATCTTTCTGTTTGTCGGACTTGTTTTTAGTGTCGGGTTTAGATGTTTTATCATCACGCTCACTAGGTGCCTTCCCGTCATTTTTCTTATCCTTTCGAGTCTGCGGTTCATTCGGTCGAGACTTGTTGTTCGCGTGTGCGTTCGAGAATTGAGAATGTGCGTCATCAAAGCGATCGGCGGCGTTGCCTATCTCCTCTAGCGTAGATTTTTCCCTTATTGCTAAGTGAATCAGTAGATCTGATTTGTACGACCCGAGAATGTGGTCTTTTATCATTTCATCCCTAAGACCTGCGTATGTCTGTGGAGTTTCAGCTAGATCTATCCATCTTTGGAACAAGTCCGTGACGCGGCGTATGTACTGTGCGTGCGTCTCTGAACTCGCTTTCGTGGCCTGTTTAAACTTACGGCGGTATGTATCTGCTGTGAGTTTGTAACGTTTCAATAATGCGGCCTTGACTGTGTCGTAATTATCTGACTCAGAATCGCTAAGCTTATTGAACTCGTTTTTCGCACTGCCCTGCAATAACCCCGATAAATTTATCGCCCAATGTTCCGCTGGAATGTTCGTTGCTCTGGCTAACTTTTCAAACGTTTTTAAATACGCGTCTATTTGATCTTTGTTCTCATCAAATGGGACCATATTTATCTTTGGAATGATATTTTCAATTCTACTGTGATTATTTCCATCGCTAGAACGCGAATCACCACTGCTTCTGCGGTCACGGTTTGGATTAGTAAGTTCTAACTTCTTCACTTCTAATTCTAGCCGTTTTGTTTCTGCTGCAATGCGCTTTGCTTCCGTATCGGCTTCTATGCGTTTAGCCTCAGTTTCTACCTCTAACTTCTTTGTTTCGGCTTCAACTTTTTTCGCTTCTGCTTCTAGCCGTTTCATTTCTCGTTCATCTGCTCGCTTCTCTCTCTCTAGATCCGCTTGCTCTTTTTTGACTAGCTCGGTTCTAATGTAGTTCGTCAGTTCGTCACCTTGGTGTCCTAATAAGGAACCATTCCTTTTTCAGATTTTCAATAACCTGCTCTAGATCCATTTTACTGTCTTAGCGCGCTGGCTACAATAAAAATGTCTCCCGTGAATTGTGTGTTTTAACCGTCGGCGATAACTCCGCTTATCCCGAAAATAACTTTTAGGCTACAACCTTACAAAAATTATTTAATTTACTCAGAACACCTTCCGAAATAAATTGCGCGTTAACTCTTACACGTTTCACCTGCTTGTCACAGTGTCCGCTGTTCCAAGACTTTCGTAATGTCACGGCTCCTACCATACAACATTACACATTATATCTAGCACCCTAAATATAATAGTCCGAAGTCTGTTACTACCGATAACTCTCCTAGCTGGCGGTATAACACGTTCGACTTCTCACAATGAAGTATCCAGTAACACAATACTAAATAAATCATTCAATAGCTAACATGACATATTTAACTACGCTTAAATATATCAACATTAACTAACATGCACGCTACTCTGCAAAAGAATACATGCACATGTCACACAAAAGCAAAGAAAATCAGTGATACAAAAATCAAAAGAACAATTGGCAATTCTGTTCGTTCGTTCGTTTCTAGGTTATGATGCGCCCTATGTATAAAAATGTTACAATTTACAATTTAATACATATCAATCCCGCGACGACCCACACTTGTTACGTTTCCAGTATTTATTTAAAGACCCTGCTTAGAATAATTAAAAGACTTTAAATATAATTAATTCTTCCTCTCATATTCTACGCAGACTGGTTGCTCAATTTATTATCTGACTAATTAAAAGTGCGTCTTGTAGTTCAGACGACAAATTTACAGACTAATAAACTGCGAACTTTTAGCTAGATTTGAAAACAGTTAAATCCCTCTAAATTAATATGCACTCGTCATCAATCTTTCTGCTCATCCGCCCCCATTCAAATCTAAGAATTAATCTAATTGGTCTATTGTGCATAGAAATCAACTACTAAGAGGTATTAACAAAGAAAATAAGATTTAATAAAGTTTAACAAATTAACAATAAATCGAATGCAACGCGAATAGTCTTCACTCTGTCTTTACGCACCTATGCCTGATTTTTGTCAATCTAAATTGCCAGAAAAGTGTTCCTTTGAGATCTGTACACTTGATCTTGCACTTAGCTCTATTCTTGTATCCTTGGTCTCAACACTCAGTCATGCCGGTTCGTTCCCTCAGTCCCCCTTTAACGACACACGTGGTGCATAAGGAATGATGTCCCTTTGTTAGTGGCTAGGAACAGGAATTTTCGCAGCATGGCCCTCAGAGTGGATTTCGACACGCTTACACCAATAAGCTAGTGCAGGTGAGGCATGGGTGAACATGAACCATGAGCCGACCTGTGGATGCAACGTGTTTGGATATAATTCTCAACCTAACAGGCCCTACTTAGGCATGGCTCAATTAAATGCGCTGAACAAAGAGTTTCGACCTCGCGTCGCTTACAATTAAATTTTAGAAAAATATAATCGTCTCACATGTGTTCCATTTAACAGTCATGACGTATGAAGCAATAAAATAGATACAACGTTAAATTAATGTTCATACAAGGGGTAATTCAAGCCGACAGAGCGCTTCACAATTTACAATTTAAATTACACGCAATAATTGAATTACATGAAGAATTCATATCGAGCGCAGCATTCTGGCTCTTAGTGAATTAAAACAATATAAATTAAAGTGCAGAAATGGAAAAATGGTTACAATAAATTTATATTCCGTAACATATAGGTTTTCAGCTATTTCTCTGAACCATGCTCAAGTGTATATGGAAATCATATAATACATAGCACAAATACATACTTAAACAATACATAGGCAAATACTATTAAATAAAATGATACCTTTGAGAGAAGTCGAAGGGTACCTTGATTCTCTATGGCGCCGGCTGCCTCTCACGACCCGAGTAAGCTGATGGAATTAGCTAAAATGTGCTCGAAGTGAGGGAGCGGAAGCGTGTGGGTACATATATAGAAAGGTATATTGCGTATCACGTGACTGTTCGCAAAGCATGTGGTTGGTTCGAGAACTGGACAATGGTCCTAAAGTTACATAACATCTTGACCTGTTCTAGAAGCACCTAGAAAAAGGAAGCTTGGAACAAAGGAGTCAAGGGTTTCAAATATTCGAATTTGAAGTAAACAAGGCAAGTGGGTCATCAGGTCGGACATTTTTATCAGACTCGTGACACTGAGATGTTGGTTGGTTGGTCAAGTAGGGGACGCTTCCGGCTTCCGCCGCTTTCGCGTTTGGAGAGGGGGAGAGGGAGGGGGAGGTGCATTTCTGCTGCCTGTGCCCGTTGCGAAAACATGCCTGGCCGGCAAAGGCGGACTCCAAACTCGGTAATCCGTGGGTTGGAGTTGATGTTGTTGTTGTTCCTGGCGGTGGCGTTGATGTTGTTGTAGCCTTTTCTGATGTTTTGGTGAGCGTAGTAGCATAAATACCCAGCAAATATTTCCTCCCAGTGTGTCGGGCGTTTTAGATTACATCTCAGCTTGGGACATCATTGTCACCCACCTAGGACATCTGCCGCTAATCGTTTAGGTGTTATTTACATTAGCTCAGCATCTCGATGCGTGGGAAATGCTGACTCTTCCTACTCATTACTCATTACATTAATTATCTCAAAAATGTGCGGGCAACTTTGCTCGTCACACACCTTAACAAAACAACTCACCCATACTAACATAACAACACTATATCCATTCTAAAACAAAGATGCAAGCTTACAAAACCCACAAGGCAGCTATCCACGAACACTGGCGAACAACCAATGTGCCACCAACACCAACGCAATACCAACCACCACTCCTCTCCAGAAAATAGTGAGGAGAGGAAGGCCCCATCAGGAAGAACCCAGGGCATCCCAGGTTGAATAGTCTTTTACAGCTTTGGTAGATTTGAGTACATTATCATTAGCCTACTACTGGTAGTACACATAAAGAATAAAGATATATTTTAGCTATATTTTAGCACAAGGGACACTGAGAGCAAACCCTGTCTGTCTGAAATGTGCTCCATTCACTAGCACAGTTAAGATATGCTGCTTAGTGCTAAGGGGAATTAACTCAAACAAGATAAAAGAGATGGTGTGCAACCATACCCATCTATGTTTTGTTTTGCTCACACCTTGTAACATATGTACACGTGGGTGTGTTGTTACTTATGAAAAAATAATTACCTGTCTACCATTAAGTGTTTGCTAAAATATCATACTCAAGTGTTCACATGTAAACGCTCTACAACTGACATGTGCACCTATTTCAAAATTACGAAGCTTACATATAATGACTGGTTATAAACAAACCCTCCAAGATAAGAGACTTATTTTCTGTATCGTAGAAACACGAAGCGCATTACGACAGTCAATGTATTTATCTCCTCGTAAGGCTTGCAGAGTCACGCGCCATCTGGCTAGTGGATGCAATATCAACATTAAAACATTTTGGTAAGGAGTTAAATAAATGAATACAATCTGAGTTGTGTCTTATTCATCTTACAACACCCTCCGTCAAACAACGCGTAAAGATTAAGACTGCTTTACGGTATATGTATGAAGAATTAAATAATAACTGGAAACATACAAATTAATTCTCTCATGAAATATGCCGGCGATGAATTGAACGCTGTCAACAAAGCTGAGAGATTATAAATTTATTGCAGATTTTAAGTGTACTTAGGAGTTGTGTGGTAGCCTGTTACCTAGGTAAATATTTTCTTGCAATGAGCTCTTTTGCAATTAGACTTAAAGCACTGATTCACCCTTAAAAGCCGGTGCAATGCCGGTGCAGGAACGATGATAATAGGCGTTCTAACGTGACGCTACACATTAATTACAGTTAACTAACAATTTACAATTATAATTTAATACGAAAGAAGAGGTTATGCATATGAAAGATATAACCAATTTACAATTACAGCGTGGTGGCCTAACAGTAGAATCGCTTAATACGCAGATTGCTCAACTGTTCGCATTTCTGCAGTTTGCACCCTACAGATGAAGGACACATTTGTAGTTAGCTGTCATCAGTATAAGCCGTGATGATCTGTTACATACTATACACAGCATGCATAGCGTTAAGCTAAGTAAATCCCTGGCCCAGTACCCCAGTAGTGGCCCTTTGTGCGAGATTGTTTGACCGACTCATATGTAAGCTTGATGGGAAATTGCCTGCAGCCTAAAGTCCAA
This sequence comes from Sinotaia quadrata, assembly GCA_028829895.1. Classification (NCBI taxonomy): domain Eukaryota; kingdom Metazoa; phylum Mollusca; class Gastropoda; order Architaenioglossa; family Viviparidae; genus Sinotaia; species Sinotaia quadrata. The sequence continues at coordinate 119,346,188 of CM054179.1, forward strand.
TCGATTGCTGAGACACAGATTTACTGAAATGCATAGATACTTAGATTATGCATACAAAGACGGCTCCCCTGTAAGTTTTTTCTATACATTTGAACTTTTTCAATATTTCTTACTCTTATACGAAATGATACCCATGTTAAATAACTTAGATCTCAGAAAGAACAATGTGATTTAAATTATCAGTCTATCTTTGTCAATATATTTGCCTTCCATAAAGTTTTATTTTTTTTTAAAGTTGACTTCAATCTCTGTGAGATGTGTGTACTCGTCTCTCAGTCGTTCTTGCTTACCAGGACAGACTTCTCTTAGTTCATGTTAATATGGATTACACCTATTTGATTGTATCAGAAACTATTCCTGATTGCGATCCAGACTATGTATTCTGCTGAACGATATCTAACATATTAAATAATCCGGTGAGATAAACTTCGTCCATGTTTCCTTCAAACGTTTATGGACGAGGTGAATTTGTCGAAGTTTATGCATTCTCTAATCTCTTTGTCCCAAGCGTTTTCTTTTCATGCATTACTGCTCTTCTGACTTTACTGCTGGTAATGCAACCGATAAACAGAACTGCCCAAAACTAATTCCACTCACACTTAACATTTCGTCCACTCATAAATTCAGCATGTAACCTTTTCACTCGTCTATGTGAAAGTAATTCTCTCCCATATACCCTCATGTAACTTTTTCACTCGTCTATGTGAAAGTGATTCTCTCCCATATACCATCATGTAACTTTTCACTCGTCTATAGGGGGGGGGGGGAAAGTAATTCTCTCCCATATACCAGCTGTTAATAGAATATTCAATAAATGTTACTATCGTAGAACTCCCAAGTTTGACGTCTCATATAACTCGTATCTATTCTTCATTTAAATAATAAACATAATACATTAGTACACAAACATTCATAACTTAATTTTATTACCTGACCTTAGACCTGCAATCTTCCAATCTATATTTTCGTATTAAGCGAGGTAAGATCTATATTCAAAATAAGTTTGCCGTCATCGACTGATTTTAAAAGAATACCGACAGAAAGGTGAATGAGAGCAAACTCTGAGGTCTTTCGTTGCTAAATTAGCGTAGATGATATGCATACTCTTGTTAATTCAGACGTGCATTATCTATCCATGTGATTTTTGAAATAGTGACGTTTTATTTTTCTGAAACAGTGATGTTTAAATGACACTCAATATAATGGCTCGTTGGTGCTCAGTACTTTTGGAAGGACTGGATATGCGTTTTTGATAAGGGTCGCACACTGATAGATAAGCCCGAAATACCCATTGTCTTTGCGGCAGCTTTATCAAAATTGCCGTGAACAACACATTTCTTGAGATTCAGTGTTGCAGGAGTATAACCATTCTGTCCTGCCAGACACTTCTCCCAGGATGTTGACTTCGGTCATCAGACTAAGTAAGTCGTGTTAAAGAAAATAGCTTGTAATTTGTGTTCGGCTTTCTTAATTTTGTAGTAGATTTGCTTCCAGTTGTTCTACTAAAAGGATGTAGTTTATATTCTTTGATAAATGTATTTGAAAATGTGCATACATATGTTGAAGCTTATTGATAATAGTTGTAGCAATAAAATAATAGTAGGAGAAAAAGAAGTAACAATAGTATAGCTGTTATACTTAATAACAGAATAGATGGCAATTATTAGTTTATTATACTATTTGCTTCTGATTCGTTGATTATTTCGTTGTAATTATACTGCCTCGTTTCATGAAAGCATTTATCTCATGTCTGGAATAATTTACGCTCATTCTTGCAATTTAGCTTGGAATCAAATCGCTGTCGACGTGCTGTTTTGTCTCCGGTCCTGAGGGATGTCTTCCTGACCTCGTATTCGATTATAGTCCAATCCAGTCATCGAGCTAATTGACCATGGCAGTAAGGCTAACACCATCATCTAAGGAATGGATGCGGCTCTTATGCATAATGAATACTACAGTGATTGTCATTTTTACAGTTCTCCTAACACTATTCGGACCTCAGCCAATTAAAGTGTATCGTTTGTCAACGACGGGAGAAGGAGAGGTGTGCCAACCAATAACTGAACTAGACGATAATGTTGTCGGTCAACAAGTGGATGTGAGCATTGCAACCACACCAAGAACAAATGCTAAGCCATTGAGAAAGGCGCTTAGCCCATATGGGAACGTGTTCAAGAACGCTTACTCAGATGAAGAAATGAAGGTCCAACTTCAATTAATGGATGTCTTTGATGCCGCGATGAAAAACGCCTCAATCTCTTACTTCATGTACAGTGGAACCCTAATTGGATCATGGCGCCATCACGGCCAGATCCCTTGGGATGATGACGTGGATGTTGCAGTGCCAATTAAGCAGTCAATTCACATAGAAAATGCGCTAGTTGCCCGTCACCCAGCCATTATTCTCGATAGAACAAACGTGATTCGATGGAAAATCTTCTCTAACGCCTCCTCCATCATTCCGATGGCAACATACGCATGGCCTTACATCGACATCAGCTTTTATCGCTCGAACGCAACTCACGTGTGGGATATAGATCGGCCAATATTTTCCAAGTTCTGCTTTCCAGTTGATATGATTTTTCCATTGCGGGAACGGCCCTTTATGGGCAGGATGTTCCCTGCACCCGCGAAAACAGGAGAAGTGCTGTCGAGAACGTATGATCTTAGCATGTGTCTGGTAGGATCTTGGAACCATCGCCTGGAACGGGAACGCGCTGCTAGGGAGCAACACAAGGTACCGTGTAAAGATCTGGAAGGGGTGCACCCATTTGTCAAACGAACCCGAATTGGAAACCGAGGATGTAATGAAACTTTATTTCATAATTCAAAAGTCATCAGCTGGTACTGGAATGAGTATGATGATTGTTAGAGAGTAACTAAATAATGATACTGTTATGTTTTGTTTTTGAAAAACAAACAAGTTCCATACAAACATAAAAACAAAAACAATTGCGCATGTATGTATGTGTATTATTTAATGCAATAAACACAAATCAATACTCATGACAGTCATAATATAATTTACGTGTACAGAGAACAAAGTCACATGCTTATTGCTCACAATATTACAATGAATTCCACTGACTAGATGCTAATCTCTTCAGGCCATCTGTTGCTCTGCTATATTAGATCCATTAGGCAGAACAACAATTGAATCAATTTCCAGTAACCTCTTACTATCAGATAGTGCTTGATGTAGTCAGCATACTTTTCCACCATACTTCAATGAAGTGCAGTGTATTTCTTACACTTACACACTGCAGTAGATACCTCTCGTGCCTACCATGGTTGTACTGGTTTATAATCAGTAAACCAGGAGATTCCGGTAAAACAAGGAAAGGCTGCTTATTCCCTCTAAAATAGAATCAGGGAACAAATGCTAAGTTTTCAATTCCATTCTCTCTTACATTTTAGTCTCAACTTACAGTTTCTGCAACATTATTTATTAGCCACATACATGCACACATTTTAATAAATACAGCACATACATTTTATGAGTGCATTTACTACAAACAATGACAAGTTGTTATCATACTGTATAAATGCATCTTAATTAAAAATATATGTAGAAATGATAGTCTAGTCACATAGAATATCTCTACGTAAAACACAAGTATAACATATAAATAGCTAAATGCACGAAATATTTCTAAGTTTACCACCCCCCTCATTTCGTCAGTTAACTCACTATTAAGCTAATGACTGCTTCTTGCCAATCGAAATTCAAAGTGATTAGAAAATAGAATTCTCTACAGCAGATAAACGTTTGATATCAACCCATTGGCTGGTCTCGTTTCCATAAATCGTAACCATTGGATAATAAGTCTTCTCATCCAGTTGGAACTGGTTTGCATTGCACCAGTAATTTCTAGCATATTCTCAACTCTAGTTGTTTACTCCAACTCTGACACTTACAAAAATACCTGCATAAGGAGTACACAAGGTATGTCACTGCGAAAACCTAACAATTCATATAACAATTAAGTCTAGGAAAATGGATAGGCAAATTTACTCCGCCACAGATAGACAGACAGACAGACAGAGTGATAGATAGATAGATAGATAGATAGATAGATAGATAGATAGATAGATAGACGGGTAGAGAGATGGATGGATGGATGGATGGATGGATGGATGGATTTTGGATGGAATATAAATAAACAAAGGGACAGTAAGAGAAGATAGAGGTATAGATGTGCAGATACTTAGACACGGAGAAATGAATGAGAGACAGGAAGATAAACGTGTGCGTGGCATGTGTGCGAGAGAGATTAGAAAGAGAATAAATGATGATGGATACACGAGCATGTGGTCAATGTTATCTTGATTTGTTACTATGTCCTTAAGTCCACGTTTAAAGTTTTAATTTTGTTAAAGTTACTAAGTTCTTAAGTCCACGTTTAAAGTTTTAATTTTGTTAAAGTTCGATACTAAGACACTTAATACGCTTTGGAGTTTGGACTATTTTATTACACGACCAGTAGCAACATTCTGTTTTCCATGGACCCTCAGCAATAGACTGCACAAGTGATACAAATTGTATTTTCCGAAGTAGCCAGATAACTTTGTTGCTGTGAGTATCCGCTCAAAGGAATGAATTTGAACTATTATATATCATTTAATCTAATGCATTGTATTATGTTCATTCGTCAGTTTAAAATGTACTCGTATTTTTCGTTTATGAAAATTAGCGAGATTAACTACCCACTTCAGTGTTCTTTGTTTGAATGAATCATTCTTTGACCGCCATCTATCCTTCCTAAACGTTCCCCGTAAACGTCTTCCTGTTTCACTTTCCTTTTACTTAAATGTTAAATCCGAAACTAATAGGTATGACTTCTGCGTTTGCGCGAGAAAATCAATATACCAGCATCTTATTATTTTGTTTTCAAACCCATCTTTGGGTTTGTACTCAAGATTTCGTTTTATTACCCGTCTTTGTGATTTCTATGTTAATGAGCTCTGTAAAACAACCCCATCCTTGTTATTGGTTATGACTATTATTTAATCACCCATAACTAATTACAAATGGTGCGAATCTTAATTTATATTATTAATAATTCTCCAAAAGACACAACTCGACTCTCGCAACTGCCGGATATGCGGGCGTGGTTAAAGTTTTCTTGTTTCACAACATTAAAAAACAATCATTTACCCTCATACTATATTTCTGCAGGTGAAATTTGTTAACAAAGGAAAATATGAATCTGTTTTATAATCTATATACAGCGAACCACCTTCCACCCACTTTCTTCTCCAACAGATGTCATCAATATTTGTAGGAAGGTCAATATATTTAACAATAAATTTATTAAATCAAGAATCAAATATACATGTAACAAACACAATGAAATATATTACTTGTCAGCAATATTTCCACCAAACCAACTTAGAATAATGTCAATATTTATACGGTCGTGTATCTTAACACAAGAGTCAACTGATTTGTGTCAATATAAATCACAGGATAGTTCTTATCAGAGAGCTGAAATGGAGTAATGAGGTTATAGTGATAATAGCTTGTACATAACCTTGTCTTGACGATTGCGATGAAAGTCTTTTGCGCACTTTTGTAAAAAGTCACAAGTTCAATGTCACAACTTTATTATCATTTCAACATGTTTCTCGTACACGTTGTAGAAAACTTATGAGCCGCTATTCCTTCAAAACTAATTTGGCGATCTTGAAGCAGAAAAATGTAGTAATGTCGGGTAATACCTTGTACCAGAAATTCCACAATGTGTGAGAGCATACTTTACCACATTATATTAACAGAATCCAGTGTATCCTTAGCATGGTATGGGGTTTATAAATCAATAAACTGAATAATGCTGATGAAAATACATAAATGCTGCTTCTTCCCTAAGACATTAATCAGGAAACAAACGCTGTTTTCCAATTTATTCATCCCTAACACCGTATTTTTGTTATATTCAAATCTCCATTTACAGTTTCCTTCAACAGTATTTATTAGCCTGGTAAATGCATACAGCATAATAAATACAAAATATAAATGTTATGAACTTATTCACTAAAAACAGTCAAGTGAGTAGTATATTACATACAAGAATCAGTTCACAGTTTCTAGAAATAATAATCTACTCACAATGCAGGAAATATGTTTTAGTTCATTCTCTCTCAATAGTCAGTTAACTCACCATTTGGCTAATGGTCGCATTTCATGACCGAACTTCTTGCCACACCAAAATTAAAGTAATTAGACAATATAATTCTTCAAAAGTTTACATGCTGTAAAGAATTCTATTGTCTAATTACTTTAATTTTATAGTATATATTGTTTTAATAATATTACTGATAATGCTACAATATATTGCTGAATGAATGTTAACAACAGAACATAATCTTGTAAACGTTTCCATCGCATTGCAATAATTATAATTAAAAGATTGGCTAATGAATTCATACTTTCTGTATAGCCATATAGGTAGCACCACTATCCGAAGCCAACTGAACGACACTGGCTATTATATGTATTATTTATTATATCCGTGTGCTTTATGAATGCCTGAATAAAGTTGTAAATAGGTGTACGTGTTCGTTTTTGTGTTCAGTACAGTTGTGCGAAATAAGAGATTTTAATTAGTTTCCGTTGTTGTGTATGCTATTAAAAAAAAATATTACAACAATATTGTAAAGATCTCTTCCTCCCTCTAGTTACCTGAAGGTTTGTTGTTATTTGTGTATCACATCTTGAATATGCAGTCGTTTTCTATAGCTTTCTTCTTGCACATGTTGTGTTTTCGTGTCTTGTCTTCTCTGTTAATATCTGACGCATTGGTGTCTTGTTTTCTCTGTTAATAATGAAAGCACTGTTGTCTTGTTTTCTCCGGTAATACCCGAAACATTGTCCTCTTGTCCTCTCTGATAATACCTGAAACATTGGCGTCTTGTCTTCCCTCTCGCAACATCAAGATGTGTGGCCTTGTCCTCTTTACTACTAGTGAATGTGTATCGTATGTTTCTCTAACTTACCACCGAATATGATTTGTCATTGTTTTGTTCTACCTCTCTTTTACTATCTGAATGAGTGTTAATATATTTTTTGTTATCAGATTAGGATGCCATTTTCTCGTTCCAACTTCCTTGATATCTAAATATTTTGTCATATTGCAATACTCTTCATCCCTCCCTCCCTGTCTCTCACTCACTCACTCACTCACTCACTCACTCACTCACTCACTCACTCACTCACTCACTCACTCACTCACTCACTCACTCACTCACTCACTCACTCACTCACTCACTATCCACACACTGTTTCAATTTGCCATAGTTATCTGCCCGAAGTAAGTTCCAAGGAGTCGCACTTGTGAAAGATCAGCAATGGCTAACAGATAATAAATTGAAATCCACTCTGAATAGTCTCAACACGATTTAATAATACTGAGGTTAGAAAATCCAAATACCGAAGACATCTCATTTAAGTTTTATAGTGAGACGTAATATGAAGACTTGTCATTTAAATTTTATAGTGAGACGTAATATGAAGACTTGTCATTTAAATTCTATAGTGAGACTTAATATGAAGACTTATCCTTCAAGTTTTATACTGAGACGTAATATGAAGACTTCGCATTTAAGATTTATAAAGAGACGTAATATGAGGACTTTTCATTTCAGTTTGATGATTAGGCATAATACTGTTGACTTGTCATATAAGTTTTTCTATCAAACGTAATAACGTAAACGTGTCACATACGTTTTATTATCAGACCTAATAGTGTGAACTTGTCATATAAGAGTACTTACATCATTTCCCACCTTCATCGCAAAGATAAAGCTGGCTAAGATACAGTATGAACACCATTTAATCTCATTGATTATACCTTCTATGCATCCATTGGGAAACATCGCAGGCATAAAAGTACTTGGATTTTATGAATTGTTTCAGGTATCGTGTCTTCGTTCAAATCAACGTGCAATTGAAGTTGAGCTTTGCCGTGATCGTTAGGTTTATTATTACTGTTGATTTAGTTTGCGGTGTGGTCCTGTATTATTTTTTATTGTAGTTGTTATTTATATAATTTGTTTTAAATGCTTGCTGAAGATCTTAATGGCGTAATAACATTTATAAGACGGGTTCATTGTACCATTCATGAACAAGTACTATTTATATTCAGTAGCTATCCCCATTCTATAATGACTATTAAGTCTAAACAATGAAACGCAGTTCAACTGAAATCATAGATAATCAAACACAATGCTGATTAAGCATCTGGCTTGAACGCGATTTCGAAATCAACAGTGTTTATCATTGAAATGTTTCAAACGTGTAAAGACACGCTTTGATTCTGATTATGTTTTAGTATTAGAACGGGTTTGGTACGACATCGACAGCTCATTGAATTTGAGAGAAGGTGTTTAGGATCCTGCCATGTCTGATTGAAGCAAACCATTCTATCATGTTTACCTCTGAATATTTATAACATGGTTAATTTAATTTGGACAAGAGGTTTCAACAACGTGACATGTTGCTTTAGTTGGACTGTCTCTGAACAGCGTCAATACAATTTGGTGTGTTGATTGTTGAGTAATCATCGTTCACACATGCTATTATTGTGCTCGAACTTCAAACTTCATATCGAAGGTGTATGTGAACGAATGCTTTGTTGAATCAATGCGTCTTTCACTATAAAGTTCAACTGAACACACTTGGCGCTAGATAGCGAAACGAAACATCGAGGCGTTTGTTGCAGTTAATCAAGCAGGTAATAAAAGACAGATTGGATAAGAAGAACCTAAAATATTAGAGAGTGAGCCATCAGGCGACAAACGACGTTACATGTAACGCTCTCTCCCGAGCACTGTGTGGACAAAACTCAAATATACACAAGAAAACATGGTGGGAGTATGACATTTTTACATACTATTAGAAGTATATTTGTTTGTTAAACGGTTTACCTTGAATCATTGTTGTTTGCAAACTCATTTATCTGACTGTATTTGTCTGTCTGTCTGTCTGTCTGTCTGTCTGTCTGTCTGTCTGTTTGTCTGTCTGTCTCTCTCTCTCTCTCTCTCTCTCTCTCTCTCTCTCTCTCTCTCTCTCTCTCTCTCTCTCTGTGCATTCATGTATCTATTGTTTTAATTTACATGTGAAATTTACTTAGATATAGATGAATTATTGTTCAAATAATACGCTGAAATTTTATAGCCATACAAAGTTAGAATACTGTTACTTCATCAACACTCATGTACTTGTGGAAGTGTGGATGTACGTGTGTTCAGAGCAGTGTGTGCGTAACGCTTGTTTTGCCTGGCAGCAAAGTAGGTCATCGGCCGCTAGTTTGAATCGCGCGGCTCGGACCGCTATATAGTAATGTGTATGGCTGTGCCACTGTGTACGTGTTTAACCGCCACTTATCATATTATATATTTATTTAATAAAGTTAATGTTTATGTATTCTAATAGGTAGTGGGATGTAGTTTGTATTTATGTAATTTTGTAAGTTCGTTTATATTGTTTACTTAGTGTATTCTACGATTTATGTATGTGTACATGGTTTTCCCCTAGCAGAGGGATATAGTTATTTATCTTATTTGATAGTTTATTTTGCAAATTATATTGTAAGAAAGAATTAGAGAGCATTTAGTGTACTATTTTTTTTAAAAGTATTATTTAACTATAGGTAGTTTGGAAGGAATTTATGTTAGAACGAAAGTACGTTAGCACAAAAGAACCCGTTTAGCATTAGTTTTAGTCTAAGTTCCAGAATTGTCTATTGGAGTCCCCTTTGCCGCCCGGATTTTTTAGTTATATTGTTTGTGAGAGAGTGTGAGAGGGTCGGTCTTTTGGTGGTCGTCTTTTGGAGAGTGGTCTGAGAGTGGTCAAGAGAGGAGCGTGGTTGGCGGTGTGTCGCCTAAAGATCAGATTTAAATGTAAACGTGTTGCGTGTTCTGCCTCTTCTGCTGTGGTTGCCGTAGCCGTATTGTCTGATTGTTTCATCATCTCCTCGCATCCTGGGGTGACTCATAATAACAACAACACCACACCCCATCACATACTAATCACACATATACACGCACAAACACAAACGAGGATAAAATTAAGTAAAAAAATAAAGCAAAGCACTCTACACATGCTAAACCCCTCAAAACAAAATGCGTTCATTATATATCAGTGTGACTTAAAAAGTATCCCACTGGTCAGATTTACCGTGGTAAACCTGTCAGAGATAATATAGAAAATAATGCCCGTTATTCGTTAAACGTTCGTGTGGGGAGGTGATGTTATCGTGTGTATGTGTATATTTGTTTTATCTTGTTGGCAAAGCAAGTTTATATAACTATAGAGATAAATAATACTTCGCCTGACAAAAGTCACTTTTATATGATGAATGTAAAATAGGCGCTTTTCATGTGTGCTTTCTGGAGATTTGTGATAACATTGCGAAACACCTAAGTTTGAAGGACTAACTGAACAGAAGTGTTTTTGGAAAATGTACACAATTAACACATTACAAAGCACAATTCAAATATTTCTTTATCCATGATTTTGAATGCATTCACTCGATTATGTCCTGGCGTCTCCATGATTACTTTGCAATACTAATTTCGACTTTCGTGAGATAATGTTCGCCTAATGTTGCTTTCGCTACAGACCCATTAAAAAGCTGCAATGTAACAGGATAATGTAACGGGATACATGTTCTGAGACAATGGTCTCTCTTGGCTTGAACAATCTGCACCTGTGAATTAGCTCAATAAGCAGCCACAGAGCTTCACAGAGCATAACGAAATATTTTAACTCTAAGGATCAGACAAGAACACTAATCATAATTTTGCCCCCACCCCTCATCTCTTCATCTCTCTTTCTATCCCTCTCTCTTTTCGTCGGAGATACTCCACCTTGTGAAACTGGAAATCCGACCTCAGATGTTTCTGCAAAGCATTATGCTAATTAACTCCATAAAACTCTAATGTAGAGTTGCATCACATGTATATACAATTATTCACCCGCCAGAACACTGAGTGAAGAAATTTGCAGGTTGAAGAGTGCTTTTCTATACAATATGTAACGTTAAAGTGAGTCACAGCATCAAGAACATGGCAAGAAGAGGACAAGTTTACTTTTTATTGTGGAGAGTTGAAGGAAATTATGGAGAAATCTTAAACTGTGTGGAAAATGTGTGACAATCCAAAGCTCAGCTGACAAACTCAATTGCTCCAATGTTATCTGGCTAGCACAATTTCTCCGTTATTCGGATAATTAAGACAATAATTTCGTTAATCAACTTAGTAGCATAATTGTTCTATAATTCCTTTGACTCGCATAATTCTTCCATTACTCATTTGATTGGATAAATGCTTTATTTTTCAGTACAATAAACCCATCATGTCACACTATAAGATAATTTTTTTTTTTAAATTGCGACGCAATACTAATCAAAGAAATAGATCAGTAGTTCATAGGATTGCCGATAACAATCCACACTAAGATAAAGAAGCGAAGTTGGATGACCGGGATGTCAGCCCATCGTGTGGTAGTCAATTGGGTCATGATGTTGTATATTACAAGTTTTGATTTACAGAATGTACATTTTATTCGTGAGTAATATTCTCGTTAGAAAGGCCTGCCTAATGTTTCCTGTTTTTCAATTATAATCTTCACTGCTTAAAGATCGTGTATCAGACAGTGGAGGAGAAATGTTATTTGTTAAAAGTAAGTTAAGCTTTTTTTTATCGGTGAATGTGTGACAGTCACCTTTAACGTGGACTGCAAAATGTATTTTGGAGTAGAAAATCTTGAGTAATGCACATTGGATCTTCTCGAATATTTCAAAGATTCCAATTTAATTACGTTCATGATTCGATTACGATTCAATTATGTACATGATTAATTAGCGCGAGGACAAGCTTTGGTCATTTATTCATTACAACCAGGAGGCATGTCCTGAACGTCATCGGTGGTAATCAGAAACACAAGTTGGATCCTTTTTTTTAATTCCAACAATGACGTATCACGACCCTTTGCAATCTGACAATGAACTGCACTTTCCACGTAATTATACGACCGTATACGACCACATACATTAATACTTTAGTACAGTGCATATATGATTCTTTTGTTTCTTTCTTTTTTGTTGGTGATAACTCAAACAATGTGAAAGATGATTTTAGTCGTGAGATATGCATGTAGTAATATTTATTGATTTATTATTTCCAATGCAATACTAATAACGATCATCTCTCAGTATGCATTCATTATATATTTTGCCAAAGCTGCTGTTTGCATATTTCCCTGAAATAATTGAAAAATAGTTTGAAAATTGAACAAGTACTCCTGACTTATGAATAAAATAAAGTAAATTTTCGAGAACAGACTAAAGCTACCGAACTTAAATGTGTGCAATAATGTGAAGGATTTAGCACTAATTACTAAGCAATTAGTATTTGACTTGTTTTCAGCACATATTTTTGAATGACTTTTGACAGACGGGACATGCATTTTGAAACACGAGGGACTAGAAATTATCTCTAAATACAAGTCATCATGCATTATAGTTTGACACTTAATGTAGCACTTGATGAAAAAATTTTTTAATAAAATATTGTTCAATATATACTGCACATCTATTTCAAACTATGGTGTTTCTTCTTACACACAAGTTCTCTCATATATTATAATTATGTAATCAAGTCAGAACATGAACAATACCTTCTGAATTGAATTTAAAAGTTAGTTCTGGCAATAGGGAAATAAGTAATATATGTGATATCAGTGTTTTGTTTGTTTCTTCGTTTTTATTGAAATATCACATATAGGTTTATAAAAATAATGTTTTAGATGAGAATTGCTTGGCATCCTTTTGTTGATTAACCTGGATGCAAATTCATATTTAAAGTAGTATCATAAACATTTTTTTTAAATGAATCTCTATTACACTTTTATATTTATGCGTTAAGCACTGTTAAAAAAGATTGTAAGAAAACATAGATGTCACAATAGATGAATTACTGTTAGCACAAAGAAAACATAGATGCTACAATAACTGAATTACTGTTAGCACTAAGAAAACATACAGATCACATTAACTGAATTACTGTTAGCACTAACAAATAAAACAGGATATAGTGCCCAAGGACCTGATCAAATAATTAAACTTAAAAAAAAACTCACATTAGTCTGCAAACAGCTATCGTGAACTAATTTCACTAAATACATTCAACAGGAGAATTTCCTCTGGAATGGGAAAATGCGCATGCTATTATAATCCGTGTCAGAAAAAACTGCAGTGACTATACCAACTGTAGGCCCATCTCACTCACCTCACAACTAAGTGAAGCCAATGAAAATTATCATTAGGAAGAGCATTATTGCATTATTGTGTTAGACCAGTGATCATGACAACTCAGTAAGTGGATTTTGACCAAACCATTCCACCCTCGATCACATGATTCACCTAAAACAAGCAGATTAAATTCACAAATAAATCGGAGAAACGAGTGCTGTCTCCGGGGAGAATTATTAATGAACATAAATTAAGATTTCTCCATCACGTTTAATTAGTTATGGATTAGTAGTAGTAGTAGTAGTAGTAGTAGTTTATTATTTCTACTACTATATCTAATACCAGCCCTAATAGAAGTGAAAATAGTAGTAGCAATGATGATGGTGATGATGATGATGATGACGACGACGATGATGGTACTAGTAGTAGTGATAGTAGTAGTAGTCGTAGTATTAGTAGTAATACATTATAAAGCTAAGAAATTTGACATAATTTCAAAAGTACACATTTTTCATTTATTCCTTATCATTCGGTGTCAGTTAATGCAAACGTTGTGAAATGTGTCAGTTTAAACCTCTCCATGAAACTCTTTATAATAGTAGTTTTTCAGTTTTTGAGCTGCAATGGATGCAAAACTACATACAATGGATTGATCTACGGTTCCGGGAAAGTTTTATGATTTCACTAAAGAAAGAAAATAGAAGCTTTATTATTTCTTGAAATATTCTAAATTTCCTCGCACAATATTACAAAATGAAATAAATAACGACAAGATAGCGAAGATAGATAGGCAGATATATAGATTGATAGATAGATAGATAGATAGATAGATAGATAGATAGATAGATAGATAGATAGATAGATAGATAGATAGATAGATAGATAGATAGATAGATAGGTAGATAGATAGATAGGCATGCAGGCAGGCAGAATCATTATTATATTAAGAGTATTCCTTGTGAATAACATTTTAATCACTGATCACTGTTGAACTTTGTTCTGAATTTTTCTTTCTTTCAGGGCAAGGAATGTGAAAAGCATTAACCTTTCATCTGGCACAAACAAATGAAATGTTTTATCAACGTCGCTTTTCTGGAATGAAAAAGATACGTATATCCATAAGCATACTTTTAATAACTGGTTGTTTCATTTTAATTTTGTTACACAACCAAACAAACCTTTTCCTGCAAGAATCAAAACCCACTCACAACACCATGACTCGTGATCACGTCCCCCTTGTACAGGAGCCGTTGAACATTTCCAACACGAACCTCTCGAGATTCGATCGAGCGCTAAAGGGCAGGGATCTAGAGCTACAGCTCGAGGCCATGGACGTTTTCAGCGAAGCGATGCGAAACAATTCAGTCCCATTCTTCATGTATGGCGGGACGCTAGTGGGTTCCTGGCGTCATCACGGTCTCGTGCCTTGGGATGATGACATCGATTTCTTCGTGCCGCGTGCCAAAGAAGACATTGTACACGCGGCGCTTAGCGGTCTGGAGCCCCACTTTCACCTGGACACGAATTTTAAAATACGCTGGAAATTCTACTCCAACCAGTCGCACCCGTACAAGTCGAAAGAATATAAATGGCCGTATATCGATATCAACTTTTACCTTTCTAATGACACGCATCTGTGGGACGAAGACGTGGAGCGCTACTCGAAGTATATTTTTAGAATGGACTCTGTTTTTCCCTTGAGAATGCGCCCTTTCATGGGACGTATGTTGCCAGCGCCATCAGAAACAGAGGTCGTACTGAGCGTGACTTACGACTTGCAAATTTGCAAGAAAGGAGATTGGAACCATCGAGAAGAAGACTTCAATTCCGTTCTAGAACAGCGTGCCGTGTCCTGTAAACTTTTACAGAAATACTACCCGTTTGTGCACCACGTCAGAATAGGTAGTGACGGCTGTAACGAGCTGCTAGTTCAAAATGGGAATGAAGTGATAGGAGTTTTTTACGGAGACTACGGTAACTGTTCTTGACAAGCTCCGCTCTCGTAGATTTGACGCAGAACGCAGGACTTATGAGTATAATAGGTATTTCACGTTTCTTACGTTGCTATGTCAGTGACGTTCATTTTGACAGCAAAGAAGAATGTACATCTTAGGAGAAGAATTTTCCTAAATGAGTTTCAAGCATTGTGAATCTTGATTAATGAAAAAAACACATTATATTTAATAGCTTACCTTTAAGCATTATTTAATTCATATTTCTTTATGGTATTATTTAGAAAAGCAGTAAATAGAGAATTACAAACATCCTCAGTGCGATGTTAAACTCTAAACTATCACATGTGCACTCATTGTTTTACGGTATGTTCTTGAGCAGTTTAACTGAAAAATAAGTTTATTACTGAGGTTTTGTGTTAATTTTATTTTATTTTGATCCTATCTTCTTTTACATTGAAACACTATGTAAGTGTGTGTGTGTGTGTGTGTGTGTGTGTGTGTGTGAATAGATAATCGAGTAGAACGCAAAAGCGTTAGAACAGTTAATTTCATATTGTGTTTGCTTCTATCCACATATTTACATATTTTCACATTTTAATTGTTTCATTTTTTTTAACTCTGTGTACGAGTACGGAGTATATTTTTTTTTTTAAATATTTATCTGTTTATAAGTATGTGTATCAAAATCCGAACAAATACAAGAAATGATTTACAATTTTCATTTATTGTTAGTGTGTTCATTGCACCTATTTGAGTGTTTACATTGTTTCTGTGTAAATGACTGTTTCCTCCAGAACTGACAGTCACAATTCTATAATGTTTTTCTTCTTCGCAGACTGCAGTTATGGAGAAATCCCCTGGAACATTTTCAATAACCATACGTATGTTTTGTTATGTGATCAACAGGAACGTTTTGTATTTCATAACTAATTAGGCACAAAAATGTATTTCGTTATGCAATACAGGAGATTATGTTTACATTTCTGACTGATCACCTTTCTGAGTTCAAACTAACCGTTCCTTGTCAGGGCATGGTTGAATGACTATGAGTATGACTAAAAGGCGGTATGTGAGCGCGTACCCAATCGAAGTGTATGTTTGTGTGACATTTAGAGATACATATTGCTTGTGATGATATAATCTGCGTATGTGTGGAGAGTGTGTGTGAATTTATGTGTATAGAGAGAGAGTGCATGTGTGTGTGTGTGTGTGTGCGCGCGCGGAGAGTGGCTGTATGTGTGCGCGACTGTATGTGATGTCTGTATGTGTGCGCGCTTTTGTGGGAGAGAGTGTATGTGTGCGTGTGTGTGTTATAAGGGACGTAATTGGACTGTTGCAAAAGAATAACATAAATATTAACAATGATCATATTGAAATAATACAAAGCTTTCGTTCAAATTTACTCTCATTTTAAAGTCTGCAACAACATTTTGCTTCACTTTGAAATGACACTATATTGAGACATTCAACAGGGTTTGATGTTGTGTAAAAATAAAACTGGCAGAAGCATCAAATGTCAATCTCAAAAGAGCGTTAGAGAGACTGATCCACTTTCGCGCATTTTGTCTGACGCATGAACTTTGAACTGCAGTTTAAGTGGCAGTTGTGTACTTTTTCTTATCGTGTAACCGTGTCGCAGTGAGGTATAGTTTTATAACTTTAATTTATTTTGGGTTAGTTAACTATTTCAACGTTTACTAAATTCTATCATTATTTGAGTCATTGTTCATGTTAAAGTATAAGAACGCTAAGAAGCGATTAACAGGAATTAATTGATAGTTTGTGTTACCAGATGTCACAACACATAACAGTACTTAGACGTGTTGAACAAAAGACAAATTATTTTACAATGATGGCAGAGATTTCATTCAGCGTTCTTTACCCTAGCGCTCTGTGTCATTAATGGATAACATGCTTACAGATGCGCTAGCAAAACAAATATTTTTTCTACCATTTGTTAATAACAGCCTTGCACATGATAAGGCACAAGGAAGGCATCATTTTATTTTTTTTAAAAATATTGTGCATGGTTTACTTTACATTTTTAGTTTTACAAAAGTACAAAACAGATGATAACAACAAACGATCAGTATTATAATTGCAAACGCAAAGAAGACAAATTGTAGAGGTATTCTTGATTATATAATGATTAAGAGAGAGAGAGAGAGAGAGAGAGAGAGAGAGAGAGAGAGAGAGAGAGAGAGAGAGAGAGAGAGAGAGAGAGAGAGAACAGACAGACAGACAGACAGACAGATAGATAGAGAGATAGAGAGATAGATAGATAGATAGATAGATAGATAGATAGATAGATAGATAGATAGATAGATAGATAGATAGATAGATAGATAGATAGATAGATATGTTTCAAATATACTAGAAGTCTCCAAATTATTAATTGCTCTCTGGTAGGTTTCCAGCAGTTATCTGTTCTCGTATAAATGGGAGTTTTCGGGAATTCAAAACTCCATAATAAAACACGTCGTACATTATTAAATTTGTGCTTAACTCGCTCAGAAAGTAAGAAATTTCATTTTCGCGAATTTAATTTTTGTATCAAACGTTCCAGATTCCTTGTTGAGTGTGTATTGTTACAATAGGCAATGTGTTTGGTGTGTTATTTAAAAATATATATTTAACATTTCGTGAAATTCACATTTATCTGGGGCAGATATCAGAGAGCTAGAACATTAAATAATCATTCACTGAAGTTGAAAATATACTATGTGACAGGAGAAGGGGGATCAATGTCAGACAGACAGGTAGTCGATTGTAAAAGACTTGCTATCATCGGCGTGATGACGGTTATTACCACCAGTTAAGTCTAACGCAATTGCTAAGCTTAGCTCAGTGAATTTGAAGCGCGTACATAAGGAACAAACCCATTTATGCAATGGAAAATGAAATAAAAATGCAATAAAAATGCAAATTACCCAACTAGTTTTATGCAAAGAAAAACTCCCTTCTTGGAGTTTATACCTTTTCTCAAATAATCACAACGGTATATAATTTTATATGTCCTAGTACTTAGCAGCTAACGGAATCCTGGCAACTACAGTAGTGATTATTTTATTGCACTTTTAGATCAGCATGTGAACAGATTTTCAGAATTAAAAGAACAAACGTGTTTGTTCGTTTAAACCGTGGGATCATGCTATTGCGCCGATCTCCAAGTTACCTTGAACGTTCAAACACTGAAATAAATACTTATGACGCTGATTATTCACTTTCGGTTATTTTCTTCTGGACATCAACAATTTTCTGTATTTGTTTTCTAAACATCACCTTCCCTTGAACTATTTGTGGCATATGTTTCTAATATTAACTAATGTCAGAATAGTGAAGTGTCAAACTTTAGTTTTAAAAAAAGTATCATTGATAAAGACTGCTTCACAATTACTATTAATGTGTGCACACAATGGTGTTCGGATGTACGTCAGTGGTCTTCAAGTTGTTCCAGTCCACGGACCTTCGGGTTTAATAGAAGCATAGTTGTGCACCACCCCTCTCTCTCTTTTTTTTCTTTTCTTTTCTGGTGCTAAGACGTGGTGGACAAAGAGCATCAGATTCGGAGAGGGGGAAGGATGGAGTCTCCTGCGAACAGGATGTGACTGAACAATATTCGTGTGCAGCATCATAAATCACCACGGATGACAAGTTGAGAGTCACTAGTTTATGACCTTACGGAAACTTCATACTCATTTGACAAATTAATTGGATTTTTACAGAAAAATTCGAAATTGACAAAAACACTACTGACAGTTAATGAAGCGTTATGTGTTATTATATAAAAGGGAAGAAATTTTAGCGCCAGTTAAAATTTAAAGACTATTTGCACAGCTTGTATATCAAGAAAATGAAAAAAAAAATAGTACCATACGAGCGAGTCTGAGAGGTATTGAAAATCACTTGTACTCCCTACATCTGTCGTCCTTGTAGAACATCGATTTATAAGATATTACAAATAGCGAACATAATATTATGACGTAATGTTCGCCTACGTGGCATACAACCAACATTACAACTTGCCATACAACGTTGTACACACGACGCACATGCACACTATAAAAACCCACAAAAACCACGGTTGTGTATTTATTTATTAAGAGCCTTAACCAGAAGGCATACTTCCTTCCTGCTAGATTGGCCTCATTCGTGAGACTTAGTGGACTGTCTGATAAGTCTAACAATCGTTATATTTATACCACAGTTCATGTATCAGATAAGGTAAATGTTGAACACTAAATGGTGACGTCTCGATTTAAATTCAATGAAATTTGCAGTTAGAAACAATTAGTAATATAACCGTAAAATATAAGGCTAAAGATGAACTTCATTTAACAATGATAGAATTCTTTAACACCCCATCCCACCCCCCCATCCCCCAGTAAATAACGTTACCACAGTTTGCCGACATAGTGCTGCACAAGAATTGTAAATGTAAAATGGCGATGATACGGAATAGTAGGATTTGTATGGTGATTATTTTCGGATTCTTTCGCTCAACATTGTGAAACGTTCAGAGTATAAAATCTGCTATCATCATACGTCGTTTACTATACCATCAAATGTGCAACGAAGTTATAAAAATAGAAAACAAAGAATTAATGTTTTTTTTCAGGAAACGACTTTTATAAGTCAAGAGATTTTCAGAGCCACACCATGCATGCCAACAAGCCACTCTAGTACAGGTGAGTTCAGGTAATTTATTTCAAATATCCCGAAACTATGCGATTATATTGATATGATGAAATTGAG
This sequence comes from Sinotaia quadrata, assembly GCA_028829895.1. Classification (NCBI taxonomy): domain Eukaryota; kingdom Metazoa; phylum Mollusca; class Gastropoda; order Architaenioglossa; family Viviparidae; genus Sinotaia; species Sinotaia quadrata. The sequence continues at coordinate 119,366,151 of CM054179.1, forward strand.
TAAATTCTTTATTGAATACTACATAGACACACGCACACATACACACACTCACACACACACACACACACACATACACACACACACACACTCACACACACACATACACACACTCACACACACTCACACACACACACACACACACACACACACACACACACACACACACACACACACACAGAGAAACATATATGCAAATGCACGCGCTTCAGTTATTGTAACTCTTCGTTGGTTAGGTTTCATAAAATGTAGTATTCTAGAGGTGGTATATTTTAACAATTAACTTAGTTTTAATGGCACTTGAAATTGCGCCCTCATACAATTATACAACGAGTGATCGCATTGCAGAACTGCAGTATTGATAGTGATTTATTGATTACAGTTTATTGTTATCTCTGCAATTTCTGTGCTGTTGCGTGGGAGGTTGGTTTTCCAGTTTTTCATTGAATCCTGAATTAGGTTATGTGCTGATTGTGCTATTTTGTATATTTTCATTTTTTTCTAGAATCCATGACTGTGGAACTGAGTCATAGGCCTTTCGGTAGTCACTCGATACCTTTGAAAGATTTGTTATTCGTTTTATGCTGTCAATAACTATTGCCTTATTAATTGTAAGTACTGCTTTGTTCTGCTGCCTGGTCTAGCACCCTTTTGTTCATTGGGTAGAAGTGTGTTTGTTTCAAAGTGAGTCATGATTTTGTCGGCTATAATTCCTGATAGTAACTTTCAGGTGGTTGACAGTCATGTGATTGGATGATAGTTGTTTGGTTTTCAGCCTTTCTCTGTGTCTTTCATAATCAGAATTGTTTTCCCCTTTACCATCGTGGCTGGCAGAGTTCCTGGTTTGTTTAATATGTCTTGCAGTTGTTCAGCAAGTTTACCATGGAACAAGGTAATGATGTGTCCTCCAGAATATGTGTACATGGTCTGAACCATCAAACTAGGAGTCGGCTACATATGCTTACTTCCTATATGTATCTTCGGAGATTTCCTAGTGAGACACTTGGGAAAGAAGTAAAGTAGTAGGAGTGGTAGTAGTAGTATTGCTAGTATTATTAATTTTATGGTAGTTAGCAAATGTATGAATAATAAAAAATGTTCATTGTTTTATAGTTTTTCAAAATGATAGATTTCATCTTTATCGACATTTTCATCATAAGAGGAATCAATATTTGTAGTAAAATTTTTCAATGACATTGTTGGCAGAAGCATTCCTGCTATTGCATTATTAATAAAAATAATTGTTGTCATCAACCACACATACAGACAAAAACGTTCTTTTATTTCTCTTTGTTGGTTCAACGCAGTGATGGAATATGACATTGTCAACTGTTTATTTATAAACTGTCACCGCCACCCTTCTCTCCGAAGAAAGGGGGAGGGGGAAGTCGACGCCAAGTAGGACTTGCATAGATGATACTACAAATCCACACACATAATACAAGGATGGTTATGTGGTTCGAATTTAATTATGCATGTAGGTTACATATTACCGACGTGTTTGCATATGTGACTGCGAATGGGTGAGGGAGAAGTGTAGACAGCACAGACGATAAAACGTGTAACAAGGACCACAACCACACTGATCACAGAACACGCCTTATTTTTATTTTATTTTCAAAACTACATTACCACAGTGACTCATCAACACCTGGCAAGAATATACTTGTCATAGCAAAGAAAGGGTTGTACACACAGGCAGACACATACAATTATAACATTATAAATTTCAACTTTCAAATAACTCAAAATTATGTTTCAACAAACAATCTCACAATAGCAATATCTGCCTAACCTTAAACAATACTACTATCAAAATTTTATAGTGGTGATTTTTAAAAACAAGTTGCATCTCAAAATCTCAGATCCAGTTTCCCTTACAGAGAAAGTTAGTATCTTTGTGGTCTTTCACGTATCCCATACACGACACAAAATATTGTTTTGGAATTGTTGACAACAGGGAGGTAAATGCGTACGAACGTGAAAAAGTAATCACGTTTTTCTCTTTACTGATACAGCTACTGCCAACAAAATTTATCTCTTTCTCAACTAACGTTTCGTCATACAGATTTTACATTTTTTGACAAAATAGTTATTTTAGACCTGGGTATGTGTCACGGGAAAAGCATGGAGCCAAAATTATATTTTATTTCATAAACTAAAACTACTGACGGACTAAGGGAAATAATCCTATCCCATCCATCTTCATGCTTTTGACAGTGGCCATATACCTGATACATGTTATGTATGTTGAGTGAATCCAGTTATATTCATATATTCATTTATGCATGGATGATGCGTGTTTACAAGCTAGATATCCGAGGCACATGATATTTTGCCATAGGAAGCAGAAAGCCTGTAAATAAAACGAGTGCATTGACAAATTATTGTCACGTGACATACGAGTTCTAGAAGCTTTTGAGACTTTTAGTAAGACTATATAAGGGACGAAGAGGGACCAATATTTTCGTGATGAAAACGTGGATTTACATGAAGGCTACTTACTTTATTTGTGGTGAAATTTCGTATAGAGAGATTTCATTGAGGAGAGTTGGAAATATCTCTTTCCACCATTGACCGCCAAGTATTAAAGCAACGAGGCAACTTGTTTCAATACCCCCTGGCAGAGTGCAACAATTTTACTTTGACAGATTATGCATGCAATATTTGTTGCATGCAGTTAACAACAGAAGTTACATTTTTGCCTCTCTCTCTGAGCTTGTTTGAATTCCTATTCTGCAGTTGGAGGGACAGAATCCTGGAGTCTTACAGACACAGGAAAAACTGCATCCAAAGACGTGATGACACACTTCACAAGACAACTCATCAGAGTATGCTAGACATCACTGATATTTTTCCATCATCATGATAACCAGAAAAATTCAGTGATAATTACCAAGGTTGGCAATAGGCCAAAAAGCACAGATTTGCCCCACACAAGGGGAGTCTGATACAGTGGTCAGAATTGCAGGTCTTCACTGTCAGGCGATGCAACAATTGCTGCATCTTCTCTTCAAAGCTTATGAGTGACGTGTGAGATTACGTCATCTCTCTTCGAACATTGATAATACTAAGTGAGAAGATAAAATAAAAGGCAAAGTGCATCTAAAGCTGTTAAGAATAAGAACATTTAATCTATTCTTGCAGACTAATATTTATCATATATTACCATTTTGTATAATTTGAACTTTAATATGATGTTAAATACAGGCCTGTGTTGTATGTGAATTATTGTTGTTGATATACGTGCCATTGCCGCATACAAACTGTACATCTATTTTTGTTTTTAATTTTTTAATTTCATCATTTTCATCCCCCCCCCCATACCCCTAAGGAGTGTATGATATTGGAAATGTGTATGTTTGACTAATCACTGTATGAACGAGAAATGACCCAAATTATTTAATAAAAACCTAAATTTTCACTTTCTAAAAACTCATTAATCACACTTTTTGAGAGGGGTGAAAAAAATCATATTTGTGCGTTTTTGTACCATTAGTCTGTTCATCCAATATTCATTATTATGGTACTTGCACATTTGCACGCACAGCCAATAAAACATTCCTTTGCATGACAGAATGAAATGGACCCCACTCAAACATCAATGGTGTCTGTCATTGTGTCTATGTAACATCTTAAGACAATGTATTACTGGCACATCACATGCTTCTCGGAGATACATTGGACAGCCAAACCTGACTACCCGCCTGTGTCTCTCTATGTAGACGACACCCATGACACTATGTTTAAATTGGATTTGACTGTTTTGCTAACTGATTGAGTATGCTGACAAATGGAGATAATTTAATATATAATAATATGCCCCCATATCCTTGAAATAAATAATATTTCTAAGCAAACTGAAACATCTCTTTTACTTGTGTGTTTCTCAGATCTCACACGCCTTCATTTTCGGACTAGTTTAGGATGATGCTCAAGATCTAGCCGAATGTAAAAATGACCTGCAATCAACTTGTATCACTCAAGAGTCGTGGCGTGTTTGGCTTCACAGTTTGCACATTTATTTCCCTTTACATGATTTTCTTCAGTCCGCCCAGACAGGAAAATCTTCCAGCGTATAAATCTTCCTTACCGTGTCCATTCCACAACAACCTTTCAGTTTTCGCCGAGTCCATACGAGGCGATGACATGGACGTCCAGCTCGAGATCCTGGACGCATTTCAGGATGCAATGAGTGCAGCTAACCTGACCTACGTCATGTACGGCGGCAGTCTTGTAGGATCCTGGCGCCATCACGGTTTTGTACCCTGGGATGACGACATTGACGTTTTGGTGCCACTCGCAGACGAGAAGCATATCCGTCACACTCTGAGCGGTCTGGCTCCGGAGTTCCTACTTAGCACCGAGCAGGGTTTCGTGTGGAAGTTCTACTCCAACCGTTCGCACCCAATTTCGAGTAAGTCGTTCTCTTGGCCGTACATCGACATCAGCTTCTACCGTTCTAACGCAACACATCTGTGGGACAAGTTCACGGGTCCTAATTCGAAATATTGCTATCCCTTGGAAATAGTCTTCCCACTACGAAGCCGCCCTTTCATGAACAGAACTGTGCAAGCACCATGGGACACCCTGGCGGTACTCACTCAATCGTATGACCTTGAAACGTGCAAAATAGGGTATTTCGACCACAAGAAAGAGCGACATAGATCGAGTGAAAAACAAGAGTGTGTGCACTGTAAGCTGTTGGAGACTATGTACCCGTTCGTTCACCGGGTAAAAGTAGGAAGGGACGGATGCAACGAAACTTTGGTTCGGAACGGGAATGAAGTGCTAAGTTGGATCTACCAGGAGTATGAGAATTGTGTGGATTATGTTTTACGAGAAAACTTAAATTAATAGTAAAGAGGAAGTCTCTGAGGACATTAAGAACCATTCTTTTAATCAATATTTACTTTTATTAACACATGTTTCTTTCATAAATTGATAAAAGTACATTATCATGCTAATGTTAATAAGTCAAATTGTATTGCTGTGCATTTGTATCGAAAGCTATGTTGAAGAACTTCAGAGTGTAAGATACTTCAGAGTGTTTCGAATTTTCTAATTGTTCTAGCACCTTCTGGTCGCACAAATGCAGTCAAAGTCACAGTTTATTTCGATCAATTATGAAAATCAACTCATAAGGCTTATCGTAGTACATCAAAAGAAGTAATGATTAATGTATACAAGGTCGCTAAGTTCAGCCCTATTATACATGTGGGTGAAGGGAAGCTGGGATGCTGCGGGCGACAGGCGAACTCAGATCGACTCTGATACCTGTCATTTCAGCTTTCTACTTCTCGCGTTGCTCTTAAAATTAAATTCTTACTGATGAATACAAACACTTTTTTCTTAAATTTTGACATTATATTACTACTGCTCTAGTGCTAGTAGTAGTACACATAGTAGTTATAGTAGTAATATTTATATATTTTTGCACATTTATATATGTGTTCTAATGTTTCAAATTGATTTAGTTAATGACAAACTAAAGATATAGGGGTAAGTGTATGCAATATATAGCTAAGCATGCCTGTCAAGTTCGCGTTTGCATGTGTGTGTTTATGATTTTTCCAATAATGTGGACCAGAGTAGTATCAAAAGTTAATAATGAGAAACAATGGAGAAAGCGAGAGGAGAGAGAGCGAAAGAGAAAGAGAGAGAGAGAGAGAGAGAGAGAGAGAGAGAGAGAGAGAGAGAGAGAGAGAGAGAGAGAGAGAGAGAGAGGAGGGAATCCAGAGAGATGTAGATAGACATACAAGGACAGAAATAGAAATCCCCAAGAAGACAGATATACAGATGGGCTGACAAGAGAGAAAAAAAACTGAAAGCAAGGAAAGTCCGAAAAGGATGTTTATTTAAAATGTCTGAATACATTATACATACAAGAACGCTGTTAAAAGCACATTATCGTTATATCAGTCTTTGATAAGGACTTGGCGCTTTAAATGAAGGGTAATGGTGCTTGTAACGCGTTATGCTAATAACAGAAGACTTGAAGTTAAAAATGTAAAGAAACTTAAAGGGGTCACTAGTACACACCTTCAACTATTGTGTCACGCAAGCAAACAATCTAGCATATTAATGATCAGAGTCTTGTGCTAAATTCATTTCGTACAGTAGCTGTAATTAGTATAACGCAATACATATAAAGAATAAATTATAAATGACCTGTGCCATTATGATATTAGTAATGCATTTAGAAGGGAGTTCCAGAGACGTTCTTTGAGAGCACCAATGATAAGGGCACAAAGCAATCACAAAATGTCTTCTGGAGTTTGCATAAAGAGAATATGTAAAGGTCATTTGTCTAATGCGATACGCAATCTGCAAATAGTACAGGACTTCTGTAACACCAAATATGCATTGGACTAAAGGTATTTATGTGCTTTTTAGTAATTCTGTTTACAATCTGAATTATGTACACATTTCTTTTATTCGGGTTCTGAAGTAAGCAGGTTTCCAATGGTGTGTATTGTAGCAAGCGTCCTGAACAAATAATTGCATAAATGAAACTATTTTAACGTGCGTGCGTGCGTGCGTGTGTGTGTGTGTGTGTGTGTGTGTGTGTGTGTGTGTGTGTGTGTGAGTGTATGTAAAGAAAGCCAGAAAGAGGGAATGTTTTATGTCGGGTTACTACTTCAAATAGCAATCCGAATTAATCAATACTCGTTTTTAAATGTAAATACTGCTTTCAAGAAGATCTACCTCTGATCAGTTTTCGTCTACGAAAATATCCACCAAGACACTATAGAATGTATCAAGACACTATAGAGTGTATCATCTGTTGGTTAGATGTAACTGTCTGCTTCGCATGCTAGACAAGTTAGTAAGAAAAAGAATTATTTTCAAAACAAGGCATAGATAGCAGTTAAGATGAAGAAACGCTTAACGATAAATCACACGATTAACTGGAAACACAGGCATCCCATTGGTGAATGGCTAACATTTCAGTTTCTGGCTGTCGTGTTGCTTGATTCAACAGACAACGTAAACTTATGTATGCATAAATTCTTACGTCTGTTTGTGAACTTGGATACGTGGGAAAAGACATGCATGACGATAACTAAATGTATGACTTCGTTTTGCAGTCCCGCAGTCGACCAGGCGAATAATCAAACTCACGAGTAAGCAAGCGAACAAACATACACGCCGATATATAGAAGTACGCACCAATATTATTTAATTGGACAGATATGTGTAGATAAATAGAATACATGTCTGTAAGCAAAACGTTGACCAACGAGCGTCTGAGAATCTTTACACCATTGTCAAGAAGGAAAAGATAAATAAACTAGGTAGGCAATTATGACGCTGCATACCCGAGATGCACGTTGAGGTATGTGACAGAGATAAATAAGAATAAACGAAACAAAGATATTAATTACTCTTGCCATTTCAAACAGAAGTAAAGTACGCGCGCATTCCTTCATATCAAAAGAGTTCATCTATGTATTGAAAATAAGCGGCAAATTGGCTGTGTGTTCTGATTTTTTAAATATTGTTAATTAGATGAATAATAACCGACAGAGGACATCAAAACAGTATTGCTATAGCACCAAATATCTCTAGGAAAGGGATATGTGCTGATTCAGATTCTCTCAGAAAATAAATGGAAAGACAAATGTGACCTGTCACCACAAAAAGATACTTAAGTCGCGCAAGGCTAAGCCGAGAAAAACGGCAAAAACGAAGGTGGGGGTCTACATGGGTGAAATTGAGATTTTCATTTTAGCGTGTTCCCAAACCATCGAACAACAAATTACTAGCGTGTTTTCCCTTAATTCGAACTAGAAATAGTTTTATTATTATTTTTTTGTGACCTACTGTCTAACTTCGAAGGAAAAATATGGCCCAAAAGTGCTATAATCTGATGATCGTAGACGGTAGTATCCCTGGCTGAACCTCATCATGTTGTATATCAGAATGCTCAGGGAAAAGCCTATTTTTATGCTGACGACACTGGTTATTAATAACGTGTAATCAGAATGTTTTATAAGGCTGTGCTTGGCGTAAACAAAGTGAAAAGCGTCAGCCAATCCGCAGACAGTTTATCAAAGCTTACTATAAGTTACCAAGCATGCTCTCATAAAAAGACGGTCGCGATTGGTTGAAACGCACACAAGGGGAGACAGTTTCGTCCTGTAATGCGTAATGCAAACATGGAGAAACGAATCGCTAATTTGTTGAATTCATGTAAAGAAAGCAACATCTTAGAAAAAGAAAGCATTCAGATTAAAGATTTGATATCTGATTATTTTGCTAATGAGGATGTAGCTGATGGATTTTCTTCTGAAAGTGACACGGACAGCGAATCGCGTGATCGAACAACGAAAAAGACGAAGCAGACGACAGCTGACGATAACTGACTGTACACTGAAGTGAAAGGTGTGCTATAATTACTGGATTATTTAAACGATATTTTTTTTAAGAATGTGAAAGTAATGCAGCTTTAATCTGTGATTTATTTAGTGGAGCTAGTATCAGATTTAGAAAGAGGTATCAATTCAATATTATGCCTTAATTTTAGAATATTCTGTGAGCCACAATAATCATTCTCGCATACAGAAATTCTAATCGTTATGGCTTAAAAAGACTGTTGTCTGTAAATGATGTAACAATATATTTGTTGTTTATAGTTATTACAGTGTTAGCTATTGTGTCTTCTTCAACTCTGATTGCAAATGAAGCAGATTAATATATGGTTGCTAAGGAAAAACCTCTCAGAAATGTGTTCAATCTTTGAGGCCGATTTTCTCAAAATGGCCGTCCGGACAGTAGTGCACTTCAAACAAACATAACTTTTCCATATTTTGTCCTACACTCTTTATTTTTATATCAACAGAAAGCCCTTTCAATTTTCTTTCTATTGATATATATATCTCAATACCCCCAAAATCCGACTTAAGTATCTTTTTGTGGTGACAGGTCACAAATGTCCTCACTCTGCCGTTTGATACAATGTGTGATGGCCGCCAGGAAAATGATTTCAAAGTTGAGGTATCTATCTATCTATCTATCTATCTATCTATCTATCTATCTATCTATCTATCTATCTATCTATCTATCTATCTATCTATCTATCTATCTATCTATCTATCTATCTATCTATCTATCTATCTATCTATCTATCTATCTATCTATCTATCTATCTATCTATCTATCTATCCTATATATCTACCTACCTTTCTATCTATCTATCTATCTATCTATCTATCTATCTATCTATCTATCTATCTACCTACCTTTCTATCTATCTATCTATCTATCTATCTATCTATCTATCTATCTATCTATCTATCTATTTATCTACCTTTGTATCTATCTATCTACCTTTGTATCTATCTATCTATCTGTTCATTCATCATTCAACAAACATACACACTTTGTATACATACACACGCATGCTCACACAAAATATAAATATTTAAAGTGGAGCTTGGAAAATTGTCTCTCTGAAGCTCCCGTTAATGCCATATGTAAATACACAATTTATTTTGACTGAAAACTAACTGACTGTTAAAGTGTAGGATTGAACTCAAATAGTTTCTCTTCTGACACAATTCGTAACGAAATTCTCAAATAATTTGACTACTTATTTATATATTTATTGATATTATCTGCATAACACGGGTTGTTTCCATAAAATATTATTGTCAGGTTATTTTCGTCTGTACCTGGACTGTGCAAGCGTTTGTTCACATTATTCCATCAGTCTGTTTTTCACTCTGGCCGAGCGTGTGCGGTTCACCGTCTTTCTCACAGACTCGTTACTTTATAATTTTACTAGCCGACTAACAGCAATAACTATATCCACAATATTACTAGCCGACTAACAGCAATAACTATATCCACAATATTACTAGCCGACTAACAGCAATAACTATATCCACAATATTACTAGCCGACTAACAGCAATAACTATATCCACAATATTACTAGCCGACTAACAGCAATAACTATATCCACAATATTACTAGCCGACTAACAGCAATAACTATATCCACAATATTACTAGCCGACTAACAGCAATAACCATATCCACAATTTTATTCAAAGACCAATTTTACATAACAGAACAATTTATTTTTTAGCGGGCTAAAGAATTGTTTTGTAAGCATTTAATAAAAGTACAACTTCCAAGCCCGTCTTATTTACAAAGCAACGTGTCGACATTTACGAAATTTAATAAATCACGACACGATAAACGTCCGCACGATTCACGTACTTCATGGCTACTCATCTTTGTTTCTCTACTAAATGATTGCCTGTAGTAAATCTACTTAATTCAAGGCTGTTCATTCATTGTTTCTCACCTAAACTGATTGCCTGTAGTAAACCTACTTAATTCAAGGCTTTTCTTTCATTGTTTCCCAGCTAATCGTATTGATGGTAGTGAACCTACACAATGCAAGGCTATTCAGTAATTGTTTCCCGACTATACTACGTGCTGATGGTGAACTTTCTACTTCAAGCTATTCAGTAATTGTTTCTCTACTATATATTATTAGAAAGTTATTAGAACGTGTGACCCTAATGAGCGTGCAAATCGGCCATTTTAGGATTAAAGCGTCAGGCAGTAAATTGAAATGCTTTCTAGGTGCATCTTGCACAGATCGCTCTTCTTTTTTTAAAATTAAACAAGAAAGAGTAGTTACTAAGTGACATACACTCATACATGAGAACGCCCAGCTCAAGGCCGTTTATTTCGTCTGAAACTAATGCCCTATTTTCCCGAAACACATTTCCCCTTGGACTCTATTTCTTATCTCAACAATTTTCAGATTTCATTTTAGTTTAAAATTAGAACACGAAACTGCGCTCGCGAACACACATACATACACACACACACACATACACACACATACACACACATAAACACACATACACACACACACACACACACACACACACACACACACACGCGCGCAGACATTGAGACAAAGTGGTTGACCCTGCGACCTACTTACCGGTTAACTATCGTTATCGATTACATGAATTTATTTTTAAAAATAAATTAGTTGATATAGGTTCAAATTAATAATATAATCTATAGATATGCTTGAAACTCTTCAGTTTCTAAAGAATAATCAAGGAGGTGTTGTCACTAAACAAACCGTCTAATGACGTATGTGCAATCTGTTTTCAGTTTAGTTTCAGCTTAATTTCACCTGTCTAGCAGGAGTGTGTACAGAGCACAAAAAAGAAATAATCACTGTCTTGCTCTCATTCTTTAACCTAACTAAATACTCTCACAAAACAATATTCATTGGAAATGTGCATACTAAAACTTAGCAATGTTGCTTTCGTAAATAGCAAACAAAAAAGCAAAAGTTACTTGGTATTGTAAGAGTGCAATTTGACCTCTGTTGCCCACCAAACTAAAATACACATTTCCAACAGTGGTCTTTGTTGACCTCCCATAAATAATAAAATATCTATGACGAGACAACACTTGAGGTCATCACTTCCGGAAACTCATACAAGCCCCCATACCCAGGAATGATTTCACCTCAAACAAGACGAGACACTAGACAGATGTGATGATTACACTTAGAAGAAAATATATTTTTTCAGCTCACATCAGCAATATTGGTCTTGGAATTGTGAGTCAGTAATTATCTAAGATGCATGACCATTTATGATCCTTCCTTTGTGCTTCGTGCATCTAGATTTACTTTACTTAAGATTTTAAGTTTTAAAGTGTTTATTGAAATGGAATGGGCGATGTTTTCAAGAATCTCTTCACAAACACCACACCCCTTTGAGACTATTGCTTAATGAAATTAAGTAATATCTAACTGTAAAACGTAGAACAATCATGAGATAAATACTTTAAAATCCTGGATTATTCACTGTGGCGAGAGTCACACTAGGGTAGACAATACCACGACATCTACAAAATGTTGATACACAACTCCTGGACACAGATGCTAGGGATAAAATAGTATAAAAGTAAATATTCATGCAAATATTTAAAAATATTTAAAGGATTTCGACACATGGTCACATTAACCTTTTAACATCCATAAATGATGACTGTAATCAACAACATACTTTATCATTCACTAAATTTATAAAATCAACTATATAGTGGAAAAGTTCCTTTATTTTGAAGGACACTTAAAATAAGCAAAATAATGAATATTAAAATAATATTCCATACTACTACTTTATCTAGATTTCTTTTACTTAAGATTTATTTTTTTTGTGTTTATTGAAATAGAATGGGTGAAGTTTTTATGAACATCTTGACAATCTTATATTTACTTATGTACTGTTATAATCGATCCGTACGCATGTTGGCAAAACGCATTAATAGTATTCATTTCTGTGCATTAATAATTCGTATAAAGGATGACAATGAACGTTTATGAAGCATACCTAAATTTGCAATTTAAAACAAAATATTAGATTCAATTATGATAGAGGGTCAACAAGAAGGAGTAATGTTTCAAATTTACTCTCATTTTAAAGTTTGGCAACAACAGTTTGCTTCCCTTTGAAATGACGCTATATTGAGTCTTTCAACAAGGTTTGCTGTTGTGTAAAAATAAAACTGGCAGAAGCATCAAATGTCAATCTCAAAAGAGCGTTAGTGAGGCTGATCCACTTTAGCTCCGTCTTGTCTGATAGCAGAAACATGGCTCTGACGCATGAACTTTGAACTGCAGTTTAAGTGGCAGTTGTGGACTTTTTCTTATCGCGTAACCGTGTCGCAACGAGGTATAGTTTTATAACTTTAATTTATTTTGGGTTAGTTAACTATTTCAACGTTTACTAAATTCTATCATTATTTGAGTCATTGTTCATGTTAAAGTATAAGAACGCTAAGTTAAGCGATTAAAACGAATTAATTGATAGTTTGTGTTACCAGATGTCGCTACACATAACACATAGGCTTGGTGAACGAAAGACAAATTATTTTACAATGATGGCAGAGATTTCACTCAGCGTTCTCTACCCTAGCTCTTTGTCTCATTAATTGAAAACATGCTAAGAGATCTGCCTAGCAAAACAAATATTTTTTCTTCCAATTGTTATTAACAACCTTGCACATGATAAGGCACAATAGGAAGGCATCATTTATTTTTTAAAATAGTTTGCATGGTTTACTTTACAATTTTAGTTTTACCAAAAGTACAATAAACAAGATAATAACAACAAACGATCAGTGTACAATTGCAAACGCAAAGAAGACAAAGTGTAGATGTATTCTTGATTATATAATAATAGATAGACAGATAGATATGTAGATAGATAGATAGATAGAGAGATAGATAAACAGATATTCAGAATATTTATATGTATGGACATTTTAGATTTAGCATAACTATGCTGGTGCTAACATAGTTTTAATTTATTCACTATGTCTCAGATTAAGTTCAGAAGGGTCAAAACATGGACGTGTTTATGACCACGAAAGGACCACACTAACTGCTTCAATGTAAGCTTGCAAATTTTGAATAAAAGAGTAAGTGAGTGGTAGATTAAATTTGACTCTTCCTAAGTTTTTAATTTAATTGTTATATAAAGTTTCAGAGTAACCATACTTTGGTCACTCCTTGTGATGGAATTTTTAAAATGTCTGAGTTGATATAAATGCTCGAGGCAAGAATATTCTAGATTTGCTGATGGAATGCAAAGCATGATTAGTTTTATTATTCAATGGCTTTAATGTAATAGGACGAGACCACGTTGCACTCTGCTGATGTGTGGCAGCAAGATATTTTGAGTACCTGAACAATTTCTGGTGCAGAGAAATGTTGGGATGTTGCTACATGTATTCTTCTGTTTGAAGGAGTGCCCAGGTTAACTCTAAGTATAAGACAGTGTTTTTCTTCTAGTGAGCGAGTGAGGCAGCACACGGAACTGGTGTAATAACTGCTGACAATAACTTGTGTATGTTGCAAATGCACCCGAAGAACTAATGAGACAGCAGTTAAACAAGGCTACATAAAACTGTTATCACTTATCTCTAATATCTCCATTTCTGGTCCTCTGATAAGACTATCCTTCAATTTGTATTGACTCTATTGTTGAATTGTATTTTTGAAGACATAGACTGTGTAAGCATATAATTCTCCGAACATGGGTGCATGGAAATATTGATGTCAAGTAAACTATTTCATTGTATTTATCATATACATATTTGATTGCCGATTTCATAAATTTATTGTTAAATTTATTGACCTTACACATATTGATACCTTTATGCTGGAGAAGAAGGTGGGTGGATGGGGGCTCGCTAAATATCGATTGCGGTCGGATTTGTCTTCTCCTTTACTAAGAAGTTTTCCACCTAAGGAAAAATTGTGTGTCCATGAATGTTTTTCTTAATCTTGTGGAAGAGAAAAAACGTTTACAGAGCCTGCCTATCCACCAAATGAGAGACGAGTAGTGTCTTTGGAGGATCATTTATAAAATAATTTATGATTTTCATCACATGTAATTACTTAATTACTTATAATAATATCCATTAACTAAGTAGCGTTGGGGTCATAAAGTGAAAATAATTATATCAATGCAAAGTACATTTACTTGATAAGTTCACAATGGACATAATCCTTAAACTTAAATGGAGTAGTTGATATGTCAATACTCACATGCCTGAACTTTATGGCAATGATTAAAATGTGTACGACACTCACAAGCTGCATGAGATAAATATTTAGTTACATGGCAATGGTATAATTCAAGCTACTTAAAGGCTGGGATGATTTACTCAAAAAAATAAGCACGCATCCACATAATGACATGCGCACACACATTCACACACACGTTTTCCTCATTACGTCTATTATTTCTCGGCGCTCTGCAGATTATCACCTTCACGTGCGTACTTCTGGCTGTCTTGTTTCAAGTTACCAGTGCATGATTACATATGCATCTGTCACTTCACGATGTGCTTTGACTTGTGTGACTCGCAGGCCAGGTGTTCGAATGACAAGACTGAATAGAAATGGAGCCACGGACCCAATCAGAGTCGTAACTATCACGAGTCCAAAACCCTGTGAGTTTCGCGTGTGAAATGAAGTGAAAAGAGAAACCCAGTGAACATATGTTTCGATAAAGCGTTTCGATATGAAATGGACAAGGTAGGCAACACTTACATATGTAATATAATCAATTGTTTTGATTTCATAACCGAGTGCTTATTTATGGAGGGTGTTGTCATTTCTGAAGTAAATGTACTGTGTAAGACGTTAAAATAGGTTTTCCACATTCTAGCATAGAAAAGTACATGTAACCTTTAAAAACTTAATATATCGATAGTGATATCACTGCATACTCGTGCGATGAATGTTGCTCACAAGTCATTACAAATAAATAAATGTATAGTAAATAGATAAAAACTAATAGATAGATAAATAGATAGGTAGATAGATAGATAGATAGATAGATAGATAGATAGATAGATAGATAGATAGATAGATAGATAGATAGATAGATAGATACATAGATAGATATGCTTCAAGTATACCCTAATCTCCCAATTATTAATTGCTGTCTGGTTTGTTTCCTGCAGTTATCTGTTCTCGCACAAATGGGAGTTTGAAGGGAATTCGAAAGTTCATATTAAAATAAGTTGCACATTATTAAAATTATGCTTAACTCGCTGATAAATTAAGAAATTTCATTTTTGCGAATTTAATTTTTGTATTAAGCGTTCCAGATTCCTTGTTGAGTGTGTATTGTTACAATAGGCGATGTGTTTGGTGTATTATATTAAAAATAAGTATTTCAACATTTCGTGAAATTCACATGTATCTGGGGCAGATATCAGAGAGCTCGAACATTAAATCGTCCTACAGGATGTCGATAGTATACGGCTTATTATCATCGGCGCGATAACAGTTATTACCACCAGTTAAGTCTAACGCAATTTCTAAACTTGTCTCAGTGAATTTGAAGCGCGTACATAAGGAACAAATCCATTTAAGTAATGTAAATGAAATTGTACGTTAATATTATTAAAATATTATTACATAAGTATACATTTGCTTATTTAATTTATCCGCTAACCTCTGCTCTAATAACATACGAACATGGACACTTACATCATACATCCGCTTTGACTTTTAGAAAGAGAATTACATTAATAGTAACACCTACCTATGTCCATCACCATCTTTAACTCAACATACGTTTGGTTACATAATTTACATGTAACATCCCGACTGAAAACAATGCTAATTGTTGTGTTTAGGTTACATAAAGTAAAATGTACCCTCCCGACTGAAAACACTGTCGTTTGTTGTTGTTTTTTTTAATTTAGAAATTTCAACTTATTTTATGCACTTATATAGGAATTACTCTGCAGGGTCAAATCCAACCGTCAATCAGTACAATGTTCACTGATTCACTTCTGTTGTGACAACATGGGCAGTAAGTTTACATGAGGTACTAGAAATATAATATTGGAAATGGAAAAATTTCCTATCCAGGTTTTACTTTATTTAAAATTCTGCCCTTGCTTTGCAACTGAGTTAAGCTCAAAATCTTAAATCCAGTGTGTGAGAAAAAAGTTAATAATTATGACCGACTATATCGAACAAGAACCTCGATTACTCGCAAGAAAGACCTTGAGAAATAACTATGACCGACTATATGGAACAAGAACCTCGATTACTCGCAAGAAAGACCTTGCGAACCCTGCCATTATATGTTCCTGTTCGCTGTTGAATTCTACATTTTTTTGCGCCTACACACAAGATGTGACTGAACAACATTCATGTACACCATCACAAATAACCACGGACGACCAGTTGAGAATCACTATGACCTTAGGTATACAAAAACTGTATATTCATTTGACTAATGAATCGGATTTTTATAGAAACATTCGAAATTGACAAAAATACTAATGACAGTTAATGAAGCGTACGTGTTATTATATAAAAGGGAAGAATGTTTAGCGCCAGTTAAAATTTAAAGGCTTTTTGCACATCTTGTATATCAAGAAATGAAAAAAAAACAAAATCGGTACCATACGTGCAGTCTGAGAGGTATTGAAGATCAATTGTACTTCCTACATCTGCCGCCTTTGTAGAACATCGATTTATAAGATATTACAAATAGCGAACATAATATTATGACGTAATGTTCGCCTACGTGGCATACAACCAACATAACAACTAGCCATACAACGTTTTACACACGATCACGTACCTAGCGCATATGCACACTAAAAAAAAACCCCACAAAACCCACGGTTATGTATTTATTTGCACATAGTATAAATTGACCCTTAAACAGAAGGCATAATTCCTTCATGCTAGATTGGCCTCATTCGTAAGACTTAGCGGACTGTCTGGTAAGTCTAACAATCGGTAATTAATCCACTGTTCATGTATCAGATAAGGTAAATGTTGAAGGTTGAATGGCATCGTCTTGACTTAAATTCAATGAAATTTACAGTTAGAAACAGTTAGTAATATAACCGTAAAATGAAAAAGGTTAAAGGCGAACTTCATTTAACAATGATAGAATTCGTTAACATCCCCACCCCACCCCCCAGTAAATAACGTTACCACAGTTTGCCGACATAGTCCTGCACAAGAATTGTAAATGTAAAATGGCGATGATACGGAATAGTAAGAGTTGTATGGTGATTATTTTCGGATACTTTCTCTCAACAGTGTGAAACGTTCAGAGTATAAAATCTGCTACCATCATACGTCGTTTACTATACCATCAAATGTGCAACGAAGTTATAAAAATAGAAAACAAAGAATTGATGCTTTTTTCAGGAAACTACTTTTATAAGTACAAGAGACTTCTAGAGCCACACCATACATGCCAACAAGCCACTCTAGTGCACGTGAGTTCAGGTATTTATTTCAAATATCCCGTAACCTATGCGATTATACAGCTACGATCAAATTGAGTAAATTCTTTATTTATTACTACACACACACACACACACACACACACACACACACACACACACACACACACACACACACACACACACACAGAGAAACAGATATGCAAACGCACGAGCTTCAGTTATAGTAACTCTTCGTTGGTTAGGTTTCATAAAATGTAGTATTCACGTGGTATATTTTAGCAATTAACTTAGTTTTAATGGCACTTTATGACCGTTAAGGGGGGGGGGAGTCGACGCCAAGTAGGACTTGCATAGATGTTACTACAAATCCACACACATAATACAAGGATGGTTATGTGTTTTGAATTTATTTCTGCATGTAGGTTACATATTACCGACGTGTTTGCATATGTGACTGCGAATGGGCGATGGTGAAGTGTAGACAGCACAGACGATAAAACGTGTAACAAGGACCACAACCATCCTGACCACAGAACACCCCTTATTTTTATTTTATTTTTAAATTCGCACTTACTCGCGCACACACACAAACACACAACAATTGAACGCAATGCAGAACTGCAGTATTGATAGTGATTTATTGTTTACAGTTTATTTGTTATATCTGCAATTTCTGTGTTGTTGCATGCGATGTTGGTTTTCCAGTTTTTCATGAATTCCTGAATTAGGTTATGTGCTGATTGTGCTATTTTGAACATTTTCATTGTTTCTAGTATCAATGACTGTGGAACTGAGCCATAGGCCTGTCGGTAGTCAATCCGTGCCTTTGAAAGAATTTTTTCTTCGTTTTATGCTGTCAATAACTATTGCCTTATCAACTGCCAATTAGTGCTTTGTTCTGCTGCCTGGTCTAGCACCCTTTTGTTCATTGGTTAAAAGTGTATTTCTTTCAAGGTGAGTCATGATTTTCTCAGCTATAATTCCTGATAGTAACTTCCTGGTCGTTGATAGTCATGTGATTGGGCGATAGTTGTTTGGTTTTGTACCTTTCTCTGGGTCTTTCATAATCAGAATTGTTTTTCCTTTTACCATCCTGGCTGGCAGAGTTCCTTGTTTGTTTAATATGTCTTGCAGTTGTTCAGCACGTTTACCATGTAAGAAGGTAAGATGTGTCCTCCAGAATATTTGTACTTGGTCTGACCCATCAAACAAGGAGTCGGCTACATATACTTACTTCCTATATGTATCTTCGGAGATTTCCAAGTGAGACACTTGGGAAAGAAGTAAAGCAGTAGGAGTGGTAGTAGTAGTATTGCTAGTATTATTAGTTTTATGGTAGTTATAGCAAATGTATGAATAATAAAAAATGTTCATTGTAGTATCTTTTTTTTTCAAAATGATAGATTTCATCTTTATCGACATATTCATCATAAGAGGAATCAGTATTAGTAGTAAAATTTTACAATGACATTGTTGGCAGTAGCATTCCTGCTGTTGCATTATTGATAAAAAAAATAATTATTGTCATCAACCACACATACAGACAAATAACGTTCTTTTATTTCTCTTTGTTGTTTAAACGCAGTGACGGAATATGACATTGTCAACTGTGCCACACTTCTCTCCGAAGAAAAGGGGAGGGGGTAGTCGACGCCAAGTAGGACTTGCATAGATGTTACTACAAAATCCACACACATAATACAAGGATGGTTATGTGTTTTGAATTTATTTCTGCATGTAGGTTACATATTGCCGACGTGTTTGCATATGTGACTGCGAATGGGTGAGGGTGAAGTGTAGACAGCACAGACGATAAAACGTGTAACAACGACCACAACCATCCTGACCACAGAACACCCCTTATTTTTATTTTATTTTTAAAACTACATTACCACAGTGACTCATCAACACCTGGCAAGAGTATACTTGTCATAGCAAAGAAAGGGTTGTACACACAGTCTGATTCATATAATTATAACATTATAAATCTCAACTTTCAAATAACTCAAAATTATGTTTCAACAAACAATCTCACAATAGCAATATCTGTCTACCTTAAACAATACTACTATCACAATTTTATAGTGGTGATTTTTAAAAACAAGTTGCATCTCAGAAACTCAGATCCGTTTTCCCTTACAGAGAAAGTTAGTATCTCTGAGGTCTATCACGTTTCCCATACATGACGTAAATTATTGTTTTGGCATTGCTGACAACAGGGAGGTAAATGCGTACGACCTTGAAAAAATAATAACGTTTTTTCTCTTTACTGGTGCAACTACTGCGAAGAAAATGTATCTCTTTCTGAACTAACGTTTCGAAACTCAGATTTTACATTGTTGACAAAATAATTATTTTAACCCTTGCTATGTGTCACCGGAAAAGCATGGAGCCAAAATTATATTTTATTTCATAATCTAAAACTGCTGACGGACTAAGGGAAATAATTCCATCCCATGAAACCTCATGCTTTTGACAGTGGCCATGTACCTGATACATGTTATGTTTTATATATATATATATATATATATGTGAGTGAATCCAGTTATATTCATACATTCACGTATGCATGGATGATGCGTGTTTACAAGCTAGACAGCCGACACACAATAGATTTTGCCATAGCAAGCAGGATGCCTGTAAATAAAACGCGTGCATTGATGAATTATTGTCACGTGACATACAAGTTCTAGAAGTTTTTGAGACCCTTATTAGGACTATATAAGGGATTAAGAGGGACCAATATTTTCGTGATGAAACGTGGATTTACATGAAGGCTTCTTACTTTATTTGTGGTGAAATTTTGTATACAGGATATTTCATTGAGGAGAGTTGGGAATATCTCTTTCAACCCATTGACCACCAAATATTAAAGCAACGAGGCAACTTGTTTCAATACCCCCCTGGCAGAGTGACAATTTTACTTTCAAGACAGCTTATGCATGCAATATTTTTGCATGCAGTTAATGACAGAAGAGACATTTTTGCCTCTCTGTCTGAGCTTGTTTGAATTCATATTCTGCAGTTGGAGGGACAGAATCCTGGAGTCTTACAGACACAGGAAAAACTGCATCCAAAAACGTGATGACACACTTCACTAGACAACTCATCTGATTATGCTAGACATCGCTGAGGTTTATCCATCATCATGGTAACCAGAAAAATCAGTGATAATTACCAAGGTTAGCAACAGGCCAAAAAGCACAGATTTGCCACACACATGGGAAGTCTGAGACGGTGGTCAGAATTGCAGGTCTTCACTGTCAGGCGATGGAATAATTGCCGCATCTTCTCTTCAAAGCATCCCTTATGAGTGATGTGTGAGATTACGTCATCTCTCTTCGAACAATGAGAATACTAAGTGAGAAGATAAAATAAAAGGCAAAGTGCATCTAGAACTTAAGAATAAGAACATTTAATCTATTCTTGCAGACTGAAATTTATCATATATTACCTTTTTGTATAATATGAACTTTAATATGATGTTAAATACATGCCTGTGTTGTATGTGAATTATAGTTGTTGATAGCGGTGCCATTGCCGCATGAAAACTGTATATCTATTTTTTTTTCAATTTTTTTATTTCATCATTTTCATCCCCCATCCCCCTAAGGAGTGTATGATATTGGAAATGTTTATGTTTGATTATCACTGTATGAACGAGAAATGTCCCAAATTATTTAACAAAAATCTAATTAATTTTTCACTTTCTAAAAACTCTTTATTCACACTTTTTGAGAGGGGTGAAAGAAATTATATTTGTGCGTTTTTGTACCATTCGTCTGTTCATCCAATGTTCATTATTATGATACTTGCACATTCGCACGCACAGCCAATAAAACGTTCCTTTGCATTACAGAATGAAATGGGCCTCACCCAAACATCAATGGTGTCTGTGATTGTGTTTATGTAACATATTAAGACAACGTATTACTGGCACATGTAATGAGCTTCTCGGAGATACACTGGAACAGCCAAACAGCCAGCTATACCCTCCTGTGTCTCTCTATGTAGACGACACCCATGGCACTATGTTTAAATGGGTTTGATTGTTTTGCTAACTGCATTGAGTATGCTGACACATAGAGAAAAATTTAATATTTAATAATATTCCCCCATATCCTTGACATAAATAATATTTCTAAGCAAACTGAAACAACTCTTTTATTTGTGTGTTTCTCAGATCTCACACGCCTTCATTTCCAGACTAGTTTAGGATGATGCTCAAGATCTAGCCGAATGTAAAAATGACCTGCAATCAACTTGTATCACTCAAGAGTCGTGGCGTGTTTGGCTTCACAGTTTGCACATTTATTTCCCTTTACATGATTTTCTTCAGTCCGCCCAGACAGGAAAATCTTCCAGCGTATAAATCTTCTTTACCGTGTCCATTCCACAACAACCTTTCAGTTTTCGCCGAGTCCATACGAGGCGATGACATGGACGTCCAGCTCGAGATCCTGGACGCATTTCAGGATGCAATGAGTGCAGCAAACCTGACCTACGTCATGTACGGCGGCAGTCTAGTAGGATCCTGGCGCCATCACGGTTTTGTACCCTGGGATGACGACATTGACGTTTTGGTGCCACTCGCAGACGAGAAGCATATCCGTCGTGCTCTGAGCGGTCTGGCTCCTGAGTTCCTACTCAGCACCCAGCAGGGTTTCGTGTGGAAGTTCTACTCCAACCGTTCGCACCCAATTTCGAGTACGTCGTTCTCTTGGCCATACATCGACATCAGCTTCTACCGTTCTAACGCAACACATCTGTGGGACAAGTTCACGGGTCCTAATTCGAAATATTGCTATCCCTTGGAAATAGTCTTCCCGCTACGAAGCCGCCCTTTCATGAACAGAACTGTGCAAGCACCATGGGACACCCTGGCGGTACTCACTCAATCGTATGACCTTGAAACGTGCAAAATAGGGTATTTCGACCACAAGAAAGAGCGACATAGATCGAGTGAAAAACAAGAGTGTGTGCACTGTAAGCTGTTGGAGACTATGTACCCGTTCGTTCACCGGGTAAAAGTAGGAAGGGACGGATGCAACGAAACTTTGGTTCGGAACGGGAATGAAGTGCTAAGTTGGATCTACCAGGAGTATGAGAATTGTGTGGATTATGTTTTACGAGAAAACTTAAATTAATAGTAAATTGAAAGTATCTAAGGATATTAAGAGCCATTCTTTTAATCTATCCTTTCTTTTATTAATACATGTTTGTTTAATAAATTGATAAAAGTACATTATCATGCTAATATTAATAAGTCAAATTGTATTGCTGTGTATTTGTATCGAAAACTATGTTGAAGAACTTCAGAGTGTAAGATATTGTTTCGAATTTTCTAATTGTTCTAGCACCTTCTGGTCGCACAAATGCAGTCAAAGTCACAGTTTATTTCGATCAATTATGAAAATCAACTCATAAGGCTTATCGTAGTACGTCAAAAGAAGTAATGATTAATGTATTAATCAGCAATCTCCATTTCGCAAAATGTGTTTAATAATATTTCCTTTATTATTTATTACAATTTTCATTTAACATTTCATTTCACAAGCCATTCTTAAGGGTTTACCACAAGCAAAATGTCTGCTATACTTTATTGGTGATTTATTTATTATAGCAGGAAAAAAAAACGTGATATACATGGTTAGAGAACGAATTAAATAAATATGAATAAATGTTTCTATTAGTATTCGCTGGAATAAGGGCAGACCCTTATCATCCGATTTGTCTTTGAGGTAAATCACACCTCGGTGCAATATTTCACCCCCTCCCCTCCGAGCTCTCTCCTTGCTGCCTGTGAATCTTTTTCATACGCCAGCTTAGGAAGGGAGGGGGCGTTCCTGTGATACGTATGTGGGTGGAATGGGGGCGACTAGTGGTCTGGGACGAAACCTGTCAAATCCATATGTAGTACAATCGACAGGTCGCTAAGTTTCAGCCCTATTATACATGCGGGTGAAGGGAAGCTGGGGTGCTGCGGGCGGCAGGCGAACTCAGATCGACTCTGATACCTGTCATTTCAGCTTTCTCTTCTCGCGTTGCTCTTAAAATTAAATTCTTACTGATGAATACAGACACTTTTTTTCTTAAATTTTGACATGATATTACTATTGCTCTAGTGCTAGTAGTAGTACACATAGTAGTTATAGTAGTAATATTTACATATTTTTTGCACATTATTATATGTGTTCTAATGTTTCAAATTGACTTAGTTAATGTTTATTTTCATTTAACAAACTAAAGATATAGGGGTAAGTGTATGCAATATATAGCTAAGCATGCCTATCAAGTTCCCGTATGTTTAATCTATGACCAGAGTATGTAAGCTTTTCCACTCGCTTTACGAATCGGATACTCGCGCGTTTAATATTGAATCAGAAAACATGTCTAACTAGAGGGAACTTCTCAAAGAGCACTTGCATCGAAAGTTGATAAAAGTTTGGCTGTACATCACGGAAAGCCTCTGTATAAGTGAATACAAGATTTAAAAAAACACGATAACTTTCTGAGGGTTTCCTTATGCACATTATGTTAAAGAAATATATAACCACTTGGAAAACTGCATTTGTTTATTTTGTGCATGTAAGAAAGCAAACAAATGTGTGTTGGAGAGTACTAGGCTACTTTATTTCTTTGCGTTGATCCGTCAGGAGTGCTCTAAGAGAGTCGTTATGAACGCAAGCCTTCCGTAAGAGTTTCAAGATTTAATTAATTTATTATAGATTATGTGTTACATGTTATATATACTATAGCTTCAGGAGCCATCGACGCATCTGGGAGATATGTAGTGAATTGTCAGAATCTGAAATCCTGTAAATCACGCAAAACACGAGCAGTGGTATTTCTCTCACTGAAATATCCTCACGGAAATATTCTCACATCAGAAAATATGGAATTGGGACCTTATTGTAAAACACAATTTGGTTTTTGTTAAAAAACGCGTTTATTCTTGCGGCATATGTATTAATTTTAGTAATAGTAATATCACTAAAAGTAGATTTTATACAATACTTCTAGCAATATCACTAAAAGTAGATTTTATATAATACTCCTAGCAATATCAATAACAGTAGATTTTATATAATACTTCTAGCAATATCAATAAAAGTAGATTTTATATAATACTCCTAGCAATATCAATAAAAGTACATTTTAATATAATAATTGTACTAATAGCATAAGTATATTTTATATAATCATTTTAGTAATAGCAATATCAATATAAGTAGATTTTATATAATAAATAATTGTATTAGTTGTAATACCAGTTAAAAATAATAGGCTTGTAGGAGTGCGTGTGCATGCGTTTGTATGTGTGTGTTTATGATTTTTCCAATAATGTGAACCAGAGTAGTATCAAGGAAAAGTTAATAATGAGAAACAATGGAGAAAGCGAGAGGAGAGAGAGCGAAAGAGAAAGAGAGAGAAAGAGAGGAGGGAATCCAGAGAGATGTAGATAGACATACAAGGACAGAGACAGAAATCCCCAAGAAGACAGATATACAGATGGGCTGACAGAGAGAAAAAAAACTGGAAAGCAAGGAAAGTCCGAAAAGGGTGTTTATTTAAAATGTCTGAATGCATTATACATACAAGATCGTTGTTATAAGCACATTATCGTTATATCAGTCTTTGATAAGGACTTGGCGCTTTAAATGAAGGGTAATGGTGCTTGTAACGCGTTATGCTAATAACAGAAGACTTGAAGTTAAAAATGTAAAGAAACTTAAAGGGGTCACTAGTACACACCTTCAACTATTGTGTCACGCAAGCAAACAATCTAGCATATTAATGATCAGAGTCTTGTGCTAAATACATTTCGTACAGTAGCTGTAATTAGTATAACGCACTACATATAAACAATAAATTATAAATGACGTGTGCCTTATGATATTATTAATGCATTTAGAAGAGAGTTCCAGAGACGTTCTTTGAGAGCACCAATGATAAGGGCACAAAGCAATCACAAAATGTCTTCTGGAGTTTGCATAAAGAGAATATGTAAAGGTCATTAGTCTAATGCGATACGCAATTTGCAAATAGTACAGGACTTCTGTAACACCAATTATTCATTGGACTAAAGGTATTTATGTGCTTTTTAGTAATTCTGTTTACAATCTGAATTATGTACACAGTTCTTTCATTCGGGTTCTGAAGTAAGCAGGTTTCCAATGGTGTGTATTGTAGCAAGAGTCCTGAACAAATAATTGCATAAATGAAACTATTTTAACGTGCGCGTGTGTGTGTGTGTGTGTGTGTGTGTGTGTGTGTGTGTGTGTGTGTGTGTGTATGTGTGTGTGTATGTGTGTGTGTGTGCGTGTGTGTGTGCGTATGTGTGTGTATGTGTGTGTGTATGTGTGTGTGTGTGTGCGTGTGTGTGTGCGCGTGTGTGTGTTTGTGCGTGTGTGTGTGTATGAGTGTATGTAAAGAAAGCCAGAAAGAGGGAATGTTTTATGTCGGGTTACTACTTCAAATAGCAATCCGAATTAATCAATACTCGTTTTTAAATTTAAATACTGCTTTGAAGAAGATCTACCTCTGATCAGTTTTCGTCTACGAAAATATCCACCAAGACACTATAGAGTGTATCATCTGTTGGTTAGATGTAACTGTCTGCTTCGCATACTAGACAAGTTAGTAAGAAAAAGAATTATTTTCTAAACAAGGCATAGATAGCAGTTAAAGATGAAGAAACGCTTAACGATAAATCACACGATTAACTGGAAACACAGGCATCCCATTGGTGAATGGCTAACATTTCAGTTTCTGGCTGTCGTGTTGCTTGATTCAACAGACAACGCCTGCTAGGGAGAAGGAACTTTTAAATACGTTTGCATAACTAATGTATGTATAAATTCTTACGTCTGTTTGTGAACATGGATACGTGGGAAAAGACATGCATGACGATAACTAGATGTATGATATCGTTTTGCAGCTATTGAGTCCCGCAGTCGACCAGACGAATAATCAAACTCACGAGTAAGCAAGCGAACAAACATACACGCCGATGTATAGAAGTACGCACCAATATTATTTAATTGGACAGATATGTATAGATAAATAGAATACATGTCTGCAAGCAAAACGTTGACCAACGAGCGTCTGCGAATCTTGACACCATTGTCAAGAAGGAAAAGATAAACTAGGTAGGCAATTATGACGCTGCATACCCGAGATGCACGTTGAGGTATGTGACAGAGATAAATTAGAATACACGAAACGAAGATATTAATTACTCTTGCCATTTCAAACAGAAATAAAGTACGCGCGCATTCCTTCATATCAAAAGAGTTCATCTATGTATTGAAAATAAGCGGCAAATTGGCTGTGTGTTCTGATTTTTTAAATATTGTTAATTAGATGAATAATAACCGACAGAGGACATCAAAACAGTATTGCTATAGCACCAAATATCTCTAGGAAAGGGACATTTGCTGATTCAGATTCTCTCAGAAAAAAAATGGAAAGACAAATGTCCTCACTCTGCCAATTGATTCAATGTGTGATGGCCGCCAGGAAAATGATTTCAAAGTTGAGGTATCTATCTATCTATCTATCTATCTATCTATCTATCTATCTATCTATCTATCTATCTATCTATCTATCTATCTATCTATCTATCTATCTATCTATCTATCTATCTATCTATCTTCCTATATATCTACCTACCTATCTATCTGTCTGTCCATCCCTCCATCCCTACCCACCTTCCTCCATCTATCTATCTATCTATCTATCTATCTATCTATCTATCTATCTACCTATCTATCTATCTATCTATCTATCTATCTATCTATCTATCTATCTATCTATCTATCTATCTATCTATCTATCTATCTATCTATCTATCTATCTATCTATCTATCTATCTATCTATCTATCTATCTATCTATCTATCTATCTATCTATCTATCTATCTGTCTATCAGTCTATCTATCGATCGATCTATATGTCTGTCTGTCTCTCTGTCTATCTGTCTATCTATCTATCTATCTATCTATCTATCTATCTATCTATCTATCTATCTATCTATCTATCTATCAGTTCATTCATCATTCAGCAAACATACACACTTTGTATACATACACACGCATGCTCACACAAAATATAAATATTTAAAGTTGAGCTTGGAAAATTGTCTCTCTGAAGCTCCCGTTTATGTCATATGTAAATACACAATTTATTTTGACTGAAAACTAACTGACTGTTAGAGTGTAGGATTGACCTCAAATAGTTCCTCTTCTGACACAATTCGTAACGAAATTCTCAAATAATTTGACTACTTACTTATATATTTATTTATATTATCTGCATAACACGGGTGGTTTCCATAAAATATTATTGTCAGGTTATTTTCGTCTGTACCTGGACTGTGCAAGCGTTTGTTCACAATAATCCATCAGTCTGTTTTTCACTCTAGCCGAGCGTTTGCGGTTCACCGTCTTTCTCACAGAGCTCGTTACTGTACAATTTTAC
Organism: Sinotaia quadrata; assembly: GCA_028829895.1. Classification (NCBI taxonomy): domain Eukaryota; kingdom Metazoa; phylum Mollusca; class Gastropoda; order Architaenioglossa; family Viviparidae; genus Sinotaia; species Sinotaia quadrata. The sequence continues at coordinate 119,394,424 of CM054179.1, forward strand.
TAGCCGACTAACAGCAATAACTATATCCACAATATTACTAGCTGACTAACAGCAATAACTATATCCACAATATTACTAGCCGACTAACAGCAATAACTATATCCACAATATTACTAGCCGACTAACAGCAATAACTATATCCACAATATTACTAGCCGACTAACAGCAATAACTATATGCACAATATTACTAGCCGTCTAACAGCAATAACTATATCCACAATATTACTAGCCGACTAACAGCAGTAACTATATCCACAATTTTACTAGCCGACTAACAGCAATAACTATATCCACAATTTTACTAGCCGAATAAGAGCAATAACTATATCCTCAATATTACTAGCCGACTAACAGCAATAACTATATCCACAATATTACTAGCTGACTAACAGCAGTAACAATATCCACAATATTACTAGCCGACTAACGGCAATAACCATAATTGTTCTATTATGTAAAATTGGGAAGAGGGTCGGCAACAGTCGATACAAAAACAGGCTCCCCACAAACACACCTATAGAACAAGAAATGGGAGAAAAACGGATACATAATGCAAACATCAAGGAAACGAAAACGTAACAAGTGGACTGATAAAAAAATACAAAACTATCCCCATGCCAATTAACTAAAAGACTACTAGAAAAACACATCCTGATCTCCCTCAACACAGAAGACCCAAACACAAAACCCCAGCCCCTTTGGACAATCACCCACCAACACCATCCATTGAGCTAACCTTACTCAAACACCCCCAAGAATATAGTAATCACCCATAGCCGATCAAAAACGCAATCGAAGAAGTAAACAATAAACCTTCATTGCCCAGCAATTGTCTATATATAGGCAGCTCTCTAAATTGGCCACCTGACCTTATCATTAATCACTGACCCTAAAAAATGTCGACGTGTAAGCCACTCAACTAAAACTTATATGAAGCGGAGTTTAGCGATTTAACAGTGATTAGTGTGGTTTTGTAATGGGACTTCTTTTTTTTTCACTTTTCGAAAAGAAGAATACATGTCTTTAGAAGATGTGGATTTTTGACGTCTTCATTCTCCGCTGTTAGATTTTCTGAGCTGCTGAGTTTTCGATTGCCCGTTGATTGCTTTATTGATTACTTTAGGTAGCGACAATCGTTATTTAGATTATTCAACAAGGATCTTCAGATGGCGAGTTTCCTTACTGAAACCAAAGTTAGTTTAGCAGAGTCTATATTAGTAAATAACAGTTTTTGCTTTCAGCAGGAATAGTCTAAACGTGAAAGAAGAAAAGCGATTTTAATATTTACTTTAAATTTATTAGATGAACTGTGTGTGTAGTGTGTTCATGCATTCTCCTCTATATATTGAGATTTGTAATAATAATAAGATATTAGTAAATGATAAATAAATAATACAAATACGATAATTGACAAGCATGGGCAATTGGCTTACGGCATTCATTCAGTGTAACCATAAAACTACCCAAAGTTTGCGCATTTTTCAGCGAGTTTAGACATGCACTCATCGAGAAAAATGTCTAAGTCACTATGCTTTTGCCCTTAGACAAGCAGAAATTGGCCCCCCTATAGCGTGCTAACAACATAACTAACACACACGTAGACATTATGGGGCGGTTGTTACAAACACACTCACGCACTTGCACACACACATACACACACACAAACACACACACACACAAATACACATACACATACATACACACACAAACACACACACGATGCACAATGCATGATGTGGATCCAAGTGTAAATGAAAAATTAAATATTGCTGGAAACAATTAATATAGCCTATTGCTCTAATGTTGATCGAAAATAGAACTCTCCTCTTTATAAGATCATATGACCACCTCTTTCTTCGGACTTAATCATCTGTGGTTATTTCATACTGCCGATAGTCACGGGCACAAATATGCGACACATCGTCGACCTGCGCAACCACCACCCTCCACCACTGCCCCAAAATCCAGAACAGACGAGAAAATTGAGTCATGAAAGTGTCCCAGCAACTGAAGTTGCCTCGGTGATTATCTATAAGGTATGACCCACATTTTTGCACTTTTCGTGGGTGGCGGAAAAAAATATTTTCATCAGCTTGAGTGCCTCTGTTCTTTTGTGATATAATTTATATTTTAATTCACTGTGAATAGTTACCGTACCTAACATCAGTGGATATCTTTCAACATTGTTATGTATGTTAAAAATTATAACCGCCAACATGTGCTTAAGCAGGATGCGGTCGTGATGAATAAAACGGAGAAATGTATTTTAAAACTTTACATCAGAATGATACTTGGGACAGTAGAAAATTCTTAAGAGAACTGTCCAATAATTCTCCCCCCCCCCCCCAACCCCAAATTCCAAAATAGTCCACAATTAATTCTACATATATATATTTGTCCGTATCTCATCATGCCGTAAAAGTATCGGTTCAGACTGATTAGGCACGACTCTTAATTTGTTTTCTACTAAAATACAAATATCTTGTCCATTCAGCTTCGTTATGTGTTGGGACACAGGTACCAAAACTGGAAATTTCCAGCGATAACATCCTTTACTTAAGTACTTAGGCAAAATAGTGGTTAGCTGGTCATAGTTACCTCTTGCTTCTTGATCTGAAGAATAAAGGGAAAGAGGTAGAAATAGTTTAGGCCAGGTAAAGATGCTTCTGCTGCATAAGTAATTTAGAGTGCACAGAAAAATTAGGGAAAAGGGATAACTCTCTCGTACAGAAAAAAGTTGCCTCCCTTTAAATTGTTTCGGAAGGTGGGAATACTTCCCAACATTTAAGAAGCATACTGCATATATGTTGTCGCTGTTTTTTTATGTGATATGTTGTTCATACTATATTCTTTTTTCTGAAGATAAGTAGAAAGATTTACATTTTTATTTATTATCGCAAAAAAAATGTTTGAATTAAATTGCATGTAAAGGAAGGTTCCTCATGCATAAACTACATTACATATCTTAACACAAGAAAGAATATACTAAAGAACAGTAAATATGTCTTTGAATATCATGCCATTTACCTACTGATAAAACTTAACTCTTTCATTTTTCTTAACTTTATTTTCAGGTTATGAAGTTTGTAAACTAATTCGTTTCCACCTTCATGTACAGAAATAAATCACATCAATGGCAATGCAAACGATTGCATCCATTGTAGCTTTCAAGCTATTTTTATCTTGCATTTTCATGGTATCCATGGTGATGCTGTATTTTCTCTACCTACCAGAACAATTACAATATTCACTAGTATGTTCAGGCTACTTGTGTGAGACAGCTCGGTCTTCATTTGAGACACGGGAAACCATGGAGCTACTAACACGTTCCCGTTCACCATCGACCATGAACAACGCAGCGAATACAATTCCACAAATCTCGCCACCAGAGTGGAGCGAGACGAGTGGAGGATATTTGCCGGAGTCTGCGCCGAATTTCAAACAAGAAAATGTGTCCGTTTTCATGCAAATTCTCTCTGGCTCAGACCTAGACCTTCAGCTGCAAATAGTCGACTCATTTCACAGGGTAATGCACCAAGCGGGAATACCTTACTTCCTGTACAGTGGCTCCTTGCTCGGATCGTGGCGCCACCATGGCCTCGTGCCATGGGATGACGATGTGGATGTGGCGGTGCCCAAAAAGCACCGTGATCTTGTTCGTAGTGTTCTTCGCGGCCCTGACCTAATTCCAAACTTCCGGCTGAGCACCGTGCAGGGAATTCGATGGAAGTTTTTCTCGCGCGCCTCCACGCCGATCGACGGGACGGCATTCAGCTGGCCGTACATAGACATCAGCTTTTACGTCACAAACGACACACACTTGTGGGATGCCGATCGGGATTACCCTAAATTCACCTACCCTCTGGACATCGTCTTCCCGCTAAAACCACGCCCGTTCATGAACCGTTTGTTGCCTGCCCCATTTAACACCGAAGCAGTTCTGAAGAGGACTTACAATCTAAGCATGTGTATCACAGGGACCTTTGACCACAGACGTGAAATGGAGAAAGCTGGCGGACTGTCGGTGGCTTGCAATCTGCTGGTGGACATGTTCCCATTCGTTCGACGAGTGCGAAGTGGCGATCAAGGTTGTAACGAAACGTTAGTGCAGAAGAGAAAACGAGTGGTCAGTTGGTTCTACAGAGACTATGAGACGTGTTAGCTGGGTAGTGCCGTTGAAGATGTGTTCTAAATAGATTTTCTGATTTATAAAATAACAACATATTTTAAGAATATGTCTTTTCCCATGCAATGAAAAGAAGCTAGAATTGCAATTTTAAAGATAATTCCATATGATATTTTAAAGAATGTTATCATCCGAGTTTAAAAATAGCAGCCCAGCAGTTGTACTCATGACGATAGAGTGCTCAGAAAATAGTGTGATTTATTTCTCAAACAACAACAAATAGAATACATCAAACATTTAATTTTTTATAACCCTAAGCACTTTAATGTGAGGTCTACATGCCTATATACACGTGTGTAATATACTGAAGTCGAAAAACAGCAAACATCACATTGATGTGGTCGAATTGATAACTTTGAACATACCGTTCAGTCTTCCTCATATTTAAATTTCCAAATTATAACACATGGAATGCGAGACGATTAGAACAATATGAATATAACTCCACAGTAATAGTTTTTCATTCCAAACAGGGATTCGATCTGCAAACCTATTTAGAGAAAGGTTAATCTCTGCATTATCGGATGTTTTATTTATCCTTACTTATCTCTGTACATCTGCATATGGACTTACATAAAGCCGGCCCAATATTTTGACGCAAGTTTGTAGCCATATGGACTTACATAAAGCCGGCCCAATTTGATGACGCATAGTTTGTAGCCATAACATATGCGTACTGGCTCTCGTACAGACACACTAAAGTGCATTCCCCTCGTTTTAAGGGTAGAACAATGGCACAGAGTGTCTTTCTGTATAGTGTATACATCCGTTGATTGACCTTTGACAATGGAATCGACCTTCCCTTTGACATGAGGCAATGAGGCAAGATTTGAATTCATCTCCTGTCTACTCCAGTCTGGCCAAAGAAACCGCCTTTATCATGTGAACAGCAAGATAGAGGAATGTCACTGATAGAAAAGAGTGAAAATCTGGCTAGGTGGAGGATAGCCTTGCTAGTTCTAGCTTATTTTATTCTAGAGCTAAAACTCTTACTCAATTACTGCATTTTTAGCGCTTATGCTTAGTTCCATTAAGTGTTATTTTGTGAAATTCTAATTATCTGACTCTTCTTCTGTGTCGTTCGAATCAACTTGGTGTTTTAATATTTCTACTTGGTGTTCCGAACTTTTTTCGCTTTAATTCTCTGTCTTTTACTAATTTCTTTTTCTATGCATTCTTTAATATCCTGCCCATGTAGCCTTATGCTGGTCCCTTCACCACCAAGAACAATAGAAATAGGATACAAGAAATTCACACAATGAAAACAGATGTGCTTTCACAAGTGCATGAGGCACACAGTCAATCAAATTGTAATAAAAGATTAATTATTGCAGTTTACAAACTTAGCAATATAATACTCAACGAATTAAAAAATGTACAAGAACTAGAGCAGAGAAGTATACTGTCAATGAAAGGTGACCACTACCTTTAATTTAATAATAATTTAATATATAATTTCGTGTAGGGATTTGTCTGTAATTCTAACACAGGAAGACCCGTGGCTTGATAATGCAATCTGGCATATCCAGCAACTATCACCTGGCCCTGTTTATTTCTGAAAAAATATTTAGAGAAAAAGTGTGAAAGTGAGATGAGAATGATTCATGTGAGATGGCTATTAAATGTATCAGCAACATTGTATCGGTATGCTAAGGCACGCTACTACCATACAAAAATAGTGGTGAGATGCAACATCTAGAACATGCAAATAGCGTTTTCTATTTTTATTTGTATCTCATGTAATTCTCATAGCGTTTTCTATTTTTATTTGTATCTCATGTAATTGATGACTGCTATATCATAACCAGATAAACACACAGATAGATAAATAGACAGACAGATAAATAAGTAGATGTATGTATGTATAGATGGATGGATGGATGGATGGATGGATAGATAGAATGATGGATAGATAGATAGATAGATAGATAGATAGATAGATAGATAGATAGATAGATAGATAGATAGATAGATAGATAAATAAATAGATAGATATTTCCAATAAATACATTTATGAAATTTTAAAGCAATAACAGCATACCTCTTTAAGCTTCAACAACTGCCAGTGTCAATGTCTGTTTGAAAGCTTCATACGCAGTTCTTTCGGAATATTTCCAAGCTACATATCATTAAAAACTTCAAAGTCATTTACAATGTTTGAACGACTGTAATCTATGAACTGAAAGGCAAATATATTGTAGCCAAGAGAATGTCGCACGCATCAGGATAAACCCCGACGCTCTGCCGACGTCACTTGAGCACTAGCTTTTCGATAAGTTTCAATGTGTGACTCAAGTAGCATTGCTAATTTATATTTTTTCAAAGAAATATACCTTCAGTAATATTCTGTAATTCTTAATGTTATGTTATGTTATTATTTTTTTACTGTTTCTTAGTTGGTTTTTGAATGCTTGGAATGATTATTTTTTACCAAAGAATTGGGTGAAAGTTGACACACCTGAGCACCAGAGCAGTATTTCCCCTACTTTTAGCACCGCGGTTATCAGAAAATTTTGCTTCAAAGACAGTTGTGAAATACTCCACCAAGTGACTGACCGATAAGAGCGTTATCAATTGGGGCACGTGACACACGGAAGGTTGCCTCGTTTGATTAATATTGTGTGTCTGCGTGTGTTTTGGGGAGTGTGTGTGTGTGTGTGTGTGTGTGTGAGAGAGAGAGAGAGAGAGAGAGAGAGAGAGAGAGAGAGAGAGAGAGAGAGAGAGAGAGAGAGAGAGAGAGAGAGAGAGAGAGAGAGTGAATGTGTGTGTCTCTGTGAGCGTGTGTGTGCGTGTATAAATATACGTAGTAGTCCAAATCACGAGCAGGATGGCATGAATAAAAAGAATCAAACCAATTTAAAATTTGGAATTGCCAATGATTCAGTACATTGAGTATGCAACAAGGTCAACATTACGAGAACCTCGCCTTAAAGTGCAAATATCGCGGCCACAGCGATTGGAGAAATAACTCACAATATAAAGCATGGCTTGACGACGACAATCACAACATAATCGGTACCAGGAAGTTTCAGTGTACACATTCAATGGATTGCTGATTTCACTTCTCCCTCTCTCTATCTTTGATCTCACAAAACTCATGCATATTCTAATGCACGTTCACTCACTCACTCACTCTCTCTCTCTCACACACACACACAGACACACACACAGACACACACACAGACACACAGACACACACACAGACACACACACACACACACACACACACACACACACACACACACACACAGACACACACTATCTAAACATCAATGTGCCGGCTTCTCGTCATTTCAGATATATCTGTTTACTCTCACGCGTCAATCACTGTGGTGGTAATATACTTTATTTCCTTGCAATATTGTTACGTATTGTTCAGATTATTACGACATAATCATGTTCGAATATGAAACTGCCTCTGGCGATTATCTTATTTAATAAAATGAATTTAGATAACAAAGACGCATTATTATTTGATAAACAAAAGCACGAGTCAACAGGCTTCGTTTACCTATTTAAATACCAACAGGTTTCCTGAAATGATTTATTATACGAGCTGATAACAATAACCTGTGTAATGATAACAAACAACCATGTAACATACCTTCTCCTGTAGATAAACATATCTTTAATTTTAAACCATTTTCTTTACATTAAAAAACAATCACATTTTTAATAATCCGACTCGCTTCCATACTACCAATATACCTTCCCCAAGACTCTATTAAAAGAAGTTTAAAATTAAAATGGATATTTAATAAATACAAATACATAGCCCTTCGAGCAAATGCGTGCAAGGATTTCATTAAAGTTATGACTATATCGGTGTAGAATAAATACAGCCAGACCGTCAACAATAGTTCATCAGTATCAGATAGCTCTGCCTATGGTTTGCTATGGAAGATATCTGACCACTGAAAGAATTCAGGTCACTGGCGACCTTCTTGACCTTGTTCCACTTATTCACAGTGCTTGTTGTCACTTGTCCAGCCACATCCAAATCAATTGACCATCGAATCAAATGTCCACTACTGAGTACAATAGCATAGTAAGGTTCCTGCTTTTGTTCCTACTGTAGTAGGTATGTTCCTCGAGACGTCCATTTACACCCAGACTGTCATAAGAAACCAGCGAAAACAAACTGCAGAGCAATCTGTACTATCTTGACTTTTACAGTACATTCGTGATTATGCTGAGTTGAACACCCACCGTTTAGCCTTTATCTTTCCACTATCAAAATATATAAACCAGTCCCCTTCATTGCGTCCTATACACTATAATATTTTTTTTAAAATGCAAGTCTCCGAAGAGAGATTCAAAGTTAGCAAGAGTGTAATTAAAAAATGATTCAAAGACTAAGTATTATCCAAATTACAACTAATGGAATTCCATTGTTTCACATGGGCGCAAAACTCTTGTGAATTTATAAATGAATTTCTCTTACCTCCACAAAGATTCCAATAGACAGGACCGTGAAAATAATATTGAAATATAATTTAGATTTACAAGCTATAAAATAAGGGTAACAAAACATACGAAAGGTTCATCATAGATATAAATAACGTCGTAAAAGAGTACCTCCAGTTTTGCAAATTCACGCCCGCGTCAAATAATTAATACCATTCATTTTCACTCTTGACAAGTAATTACTTTCACGATTAATATTGACTCTATATGCAATGTGTTGCTTACTAGTTCACTACATTTTACTGTTATTTCATCATGGTGATGAGGATGGTGATAACGACGACGATGATGTGTATATAAATGTTTTATGTGCGTGAGTGTAATTCTCCCTACACACTGTATCAAATCTTCTACTATAAGTTAAAATTGTTGGGTAGGTATACACAAAATATGGTCACTTGACACAGTAATAGTTATGCGTATATGTGTGTATGTGTGTGCATGTGTGTGTGTGTGTGTGTGTGAGAGAGAGAGAGAGAGAGAGAGAGAGAGAGAGAGAGAGAGAGAGAGAGAGAAAGAGAGAGAGAGAGAGAACATGCACAGTACAAGGTCGCAAAATTGATTTAAGAAGGGGGATAAACAGCTAAGACCTCCCTCATTATAAAGAAATCAGCAGTAGTCTCCCTTGGCAATACCTTATTTGCATCAAGTCGCAAACTATCATACAGGCACAACAGGCACATTTAAAGAAAAGAAACCCATAATAATATACAAGTAAGAATCATGCACTCAGTAAGAAATGGACTGAAATTCATATTGAAATAGCAATATTATATTTCATTACATGATCGAAGCTAAAGATCAATGATTCTGCACAGATCATGCGGCATCTAAAATCACAAGAAGGCAAATTTGATCGGCAAGATGGTTATCTATAGCAAATGACACTGCACACAAGCAACTCCCAACATTTCAACAATGCAAAAAATAAAATCAAAGAGTCTCGCGGTGGGTCTGAGGTGGAGGGCGAAAGGGCTGGCGGAAGGGTGATCATGTAGCACCAGTTTGGAGCACACCCTCAACCGCCCTCCGTCGATGGTTCGAAAACTCATCCATGAATAAATGAAATTACACATAAATCCATACACAAGCGGGTCAATATTATCAACGTATAATTTAAGCAGCAATCATCCCCTCTATGCCTTACATTCCAACTACAGCTGCTATACACAGTAATGACAGACTAAAAGGTGGCTCTTAAAATATCACTTGGCCCTGTCCACCAAACGTACCCAAACCCCAAACCTAACACCGACTCACTCTTAGCTCTTGAACTCAAAAGTCTCATATACCAGCAAAGATTACGAGAAAACGTGTAAATAGGGCGCCTTCTCAACCAAAGATAATTTTAATAAAATAAATACACACAAAAAGTATAAACAAACAAACAAACACACAACTTTCTTAAACATCCGTATCCACGCAGAAAGGCAATGGAGATAGCAGATACATTCCATTGTTTATTATTCGTAATTCAAAGACACGCATAAAACAAAAACGTGACGAGAATCTGTTGATATTTAAATGGTGAAGTATACCACTTAAAGTCATAGAGCAATTAATTATTGATTTTAATGGAATCCGCTTCATACTCTGAAGTTACTTTTGTCTGTGGACCGGATGATTCAGAAATTAATGTAGAAAGAGATATTACGACTTTCTGATGTTTGGGTGATTAAACACAAACCACGATCGAGATAAAGTAGCGCACCTGTTCAGACAGATATTTATCTGCCCTCTGTTAGTCTAAAGGTAGGTTACAAATCAAACCTGACTTTGACCCTGACAGTGATGACTGGCACGCCAATATGGACAACTGTGCACGTTGTGCTTGTGTGGAGAGGTCACATATATAGTCTAAAGCTTTCACATGTGTAGCCATCCTAAGAACGAAAGAAGGAGGTTCTACCCGGAATCGAAAAAAACTATGTCAAACACATTGTGATATGCTAAAACCAGCTTTAAAGAACATCGTTCAGCTGCCATGCTTGATTCTACAAACAATGACCAAACAATGACTCGCCATGTTCATGATCTATGGCAGTGCTCAACTTTGAGGGCGTTTTTTTTTTTGTCCTTTGTGGTTCGAAACATTGAATAGAGGTCGGCGTGAGTTAGCTGTGTCACTGGCTGTCGACCTTTTGCTGCAAGGGTTGAGTGCACATACCACCCTAGATCAGAACTCAGTTCAGCAGTTTTACAGGAGCCTGGAGCTTGTACGGAAGAGGCAGTGCATCAACAAGCACTGTCACTAACTTGGGTAAATGCTCGAGATGGTTGATCCTTGCGACACACACACACACACACACACACACACACACACACACACACACACACACACACACAAACACTCACTCACTTTATCTATAGGAAGAATCCTACTAAACTGAGCATGACAAAATATTTAAAGATTTACACCTGCTTAAGATATGCCTTATTTTTTCCATGCAGAGATAACGTTATTAGATACCACTATATAATCTCCTTGATGATAGTTTAATAGTACGGTGTTTAAGATGAATCCAGCTACTCGACGATTGCACGTATTTTGAATAAACCACAACGCCGCGGCTGTAATGTAAAGAAAAGAGAACTTATTACTTATCATCGTGCATGAACTCAATACTGGTAGCAGGGAGGGGCGGTAGCAGGACTATTTTAAGAAAATGTAAGTTACCATAATAGTATTCGTAGCAGATGCAGGTGGGCTCAAATTAGTGTTAGCTCTATAAGTGCTTATTTCTAGAGCAGATATATTGACAGTAGTTAGAATAAATTAAAAGAATCGAGATACCACTAATAATAATCGATTGCGATATTGGTATATCTCAAATAAATGTAACTCTCTATCTTAATCTATTTATATCACTAATCTATCGATCTATCTGTCTGTCTGTCTCTCTGTCTGTCAATCTATCTATCTCTCAGTCTGCACACATTAAGATATCACATCCTTTGTAAGAAAAGAAAATGCAGAAAAATGTGCGTGTCCGTATCACATGCATCGAGAAAGAAGCATGCCTAGAGTGATTCGTTGACATCACGTGACTACGATATGTTATCGCGCTCAAGATTTCCAGTGTACCCTTGCGCATGAACTACACAAATAGTTCCCTATGTAATCTTCTACCCTGCGCATTTGAGAAGAAACCACAATAACGGACAAAACAATTTCATATCATGAAGGGAACAATTTTGGCTCTATACACACCTTAGAAAGTTCGAGGATCGAGGAATTTGACAAAAATACTTACGAAAGGAGTTGAATTACATCAAAGATGTGCTTCCAAATGTATTCTTTTAGATCAACGAAGAAGAAAATTACAAGCGCTGTTGAAATATACAAAAACAGACAGCGACACATTTGAGAAATTTGACTTGTGCTCACTCTGTGTTCCCTCCTCATTCCCAAAGTGTCGTCCAATTATGAAGGCAGATGTTAAATCAGTCAGCCACCATATTCCCCTTGTGTAAGTAATTATCTTACTATTATCTATATGAAATGATTTAATTTTCTTTAGTACAAGAAATGACAAATTAAATTTTGATTTCTATTTTTTAAATATATTTTCCTACTGTAATATAAATTTTATTTCAGGTACATAGATATATAGACAAACAGACACTCTCTCTCTCTCTCTCTCTCTCTCTCTCTCTCTCTCTCTCTCTCTCTATATATATATATATATATATATATATAGAGAGAGAGAGAGAGAGAGAGAGAGAGAGAGAGAGAGAGAGAGATTGATAAACAGATAGATAGATAGATAGATACCTCAACTTTGAATCGTATTCCTGGCGGCCATCACACCTTGTATCAGAAGGCAGAGTGAGGACATGTGTCTTTCCATTATTTATAGATAGATAGATAGATAGATAGATAGACATATAGACAGACAGACAGACAGATCGATAGATAGATAGATAGATAGATAGATAGATAGATAGATAGATAGATAGATAGATAGATAGATAGATAGATAGATAGATAGATAGATAGATAGATAGATAGATAGATAGATAGATAGATAGATAGATAGATAGATAGACAGAAAGATAGATGGATAGTTTTCCTGCAAAAGAATGTATTAGCCTGATAGACACACACAGCAAAATAAATGCAACATAATATTTTATGAAAAGATTCACTAGAAACAGTCAAGTGCCTAGCATACTACATTCAAACATCATAGTTCGAAATTTGTAGAAATAATAATCTACTCACATAATACATCACTATATAAAACGCAAGTATAAAATATCAATAGCAAATTGCACAAAATGTTTCTTTTAAGTCCAAAATATTTCTTTTAAATAAGTCCATTCTCCTCAATCAGTCAGTTAACTCACCATTAAACTAACGGCCGCCTTTCATGACCGGACTCTGCCCCTCCAAATTTAAAGAGATTAGAAAATAAATTCTTTTCAATTAGGTAAACTTTGATCTCAGCCCATTGTCTGGTCTCGTTCTTGTAAATTTTAACTATTGGATAATAAAACTACTCGTCCACCTAAAACCGGTTTATATTACATCAGCACATATACCACATTCATTACCTGAGTTGTTTACTTCCAACTTTGACACTTAAAATTATCAACACAAGCAGTGCTTTGATATTAACAATTTCTTAACAATTAAGTTTAGGAATAGAAATAGAAATTTACTCTGCCACACATGGAAATTTCAATTTTAAGATGTGTCCGGTGTACGTCTTGTTTGCAAGTTTAAAACTACTTTCAGTTAGAGCACAGTTACAATTGAGAAAGTCTGCAACATTTTAACAATTTACTTTGTACATGTGTTAACCTGATTCTGCTTTCGACATAAGCGCAAAGACGTTCGTAATTATAGTGTACTTTTTTTCAGAAATGCAAGCATAAGCTTAACCACTTTTATAACGGTGCATTTAATAGGCGCAATGAAATACTGGGAAATTAAACACAAAATAAAGTAAGTCTTAACCTGTCTAATAATAACGTGACATTAATATAATATAGAGAGGGGAGACAGAGACAAAGGCCGGAAGTGAGAGTGAGAGAGAAATAAAAAGTAGGTCACATATTTATTCACAGGAGAAAAGACATGCAAAGCTCATCCAGCACACAAAATACACAAATATTATTACTGCTTTTCATTGCTTTGAAACAACAGAAAACTAATTTCAAGAGTAAATGTCATGTATATTGTCTTACTTCAACTGTCAGTAGACATAGTACATGATACGAAAGGAAGACAAAAATAAAGCATCGTTTGTAAGTAATTGATTTTCTCCATTTCTCAAGTATCACAAATCATAAGTGCGTGACAATTATGATCACTAAAATGTAATACTGTTTTAAATTGTTTTAATCTAGCCATGACTCATTTGTTCATATCTGGAAAAAGGCAAAATAATGATAACTTGTGTGCACTGAATTTTTAACCTGCGATCGTATATTTTATTTCACAAAGAGCTTTGGAAATTTCTCTCTGCTTGACGAGTTCACGACTCTAAGAAGCACGAAGTGTTACTGTTTGAGAGATTTGTATCTGTAATAATCAGAATATTTATACCGTTGAAATAAGAACATTAATTTAAAAGTTTCTTTGTATATTCGCTTTTTTGGCCTTTCAATCTGACTGTAGATGTCAATCACGACCTTTTCAAAGTATCAGGTACATTGTTTTTCTAAAATAAAACTTGGCTTTTCAATCTGACTGTAGGTATCCATTACTTCCTTTCCAAAATACCCTTTTTTTTCCTAAAATAAAACTAGAGTGAGATTCATTCATACACATTAATTCGCCGACTCTTGTTTAGTGCATCTAGTTAACATTTTGTGTTATGTATCTCTATAAACTAAGTATAAAGATTATGGAGTTCCATATATATACATATCACGGTGTAGCAGGTAAGGATGGTTGAATGACTTTTACAAGCCCGGGGCAGTACGTCATTTGCAAGGGATGTGAAGTTACTAATATATTTTATTGACTGGAATGTGAATATATTTTACATATCAATGGATTGTGCAATTTAACATTTGTATTTTTACAAATCTGTATGTTCTTGTTCAGTTTAAGTTTCTCAAAATATTTTCGTGGCGCCGAAAAAAACATGCAAAATATTTTATTTCCACTTCATTTTTATTTGTTATTTAAGAAAACAATCGTACTAGAATGCAAGCAGAAAGTAAACACTTTTTTAAAAACAAATTATTTATTTAATTTACTGGTGATTCATTACTGCTCAGACAATGAGCAGGTGATTTATTAAATTAAATAAACAAACGAACATATGAATTTTTTAATGAAATTATTTATAGATTTGCTTTAATGCAACAACACCTTCACATTTAATCGTGAATGAAACATACATCTATTTACATAGAAGCATTTAATTTGTTTACATATCTTTTTCACATACACACACCGAAATCCCAGTGCGTGCGTGCGTGCGTGCGTGGTTTGTGTGTGTGTGTGTGTGTGCATTGCGTGCGTGCGTGGTGTGTGTGTGTGTGTGTGTGTGTGTGTGTGTGTGTGTGTGTGTGTGTGTGTGTGTGTGTGTGTGTGTGTGTGAGTGAGTGTTACGAGTATGGGTATTGATCTTTGAGGGCATTTTATGTGTGGGAGTGTTTGAGCAGGTTTGTAGATAAGTATGCGCGTGAGTGTGTGCGTATGGACGATTTTGCATATTTGTTTCATTCACAAAATGTCAACTAGATGGGGAATGGAAAGAAAGGGTAAAAATGCAAGAGACTTTATTTTCAACTTGATTAAACCGTACATGTAATTCATTTCCTTAAAAGAGTCATTATAATTTTAATGACGTAAATTTTGCTAATGGTTATAACAAATTAAGGAAGACGAATACATCATTCTTCAATATTATATGTTTCATTAAGGGACTAATAATTTTGTTTTAATACAAGTTTTATTTTTATTCTCTCCACAGAATCGTAATAGAGCCTAACTAGCGTTACAAGAAGTTAAAGGAAACTCATTTAAACATCCACTATGGTTGTTACAGTGAGCAGATCAAACAGACAGAAAGTTTTATTCTACTACATAGTTCTACTCTGTCTGTCTACTGTAGGAATATTGTACATCGTTACCTTATATCCACTAGATGCAATAGGGCTGCCTAAAATGAAAACATTCAATGGAGTTATGGGGACAGAAACTCACACGTCAATAAAAAGCACAAATTTTGTGTCACGTGCTTCAGGACCGATATTGACTAAACGGACTACTAGCACTAAGATATTGCTAACATTAAAAACCATCGCAGGAAAAGAGAAAGAAAATACTTTCAAACCTAAAACAGTTAAAAATATGTCCCTGTTTACAGACGTCATAACGGGAGAGGATATGGAGATTCAGCTCACTGTGATTGACGCTTTCCATGATGCAATGTCGAGAAATGCCATTCTTTATTTCATGTACGGAGGGACATTAATTGGTTCTTGGCGTCATCATGGTTTTATCCCTTGGGATGATGACGTGGATGTGGCTGTTCCGAGTGATGAAAGACACCAGGTGTTCAGCGCGCTCAATGATCTAAAACCGAGGTTCTTGCTCTTCAACAGTTCGCGTGCTCGATGGAAGTTTTATTCAAACCGTTCTCATCCAATCGAACAGCGACCTTTCCGCTGGCCGTACATCGATATAAGCTTTTACCTTTCTAATGAAACACACGTTTGGGATGTCAATACAGGTCCAAACTCAAAATTTAGTTATACTATACAAAACGTATTTCCTCTGCAACCACGCCCATTCATGAATCGTTTGCTGCTAGCTCCTTTCAACACAGAGGAAGTGCTCAAAGCTTCGTATAATATCAGAATGTGTCAGATTGGACCTTACGACCATGTTAAAGAGAAATATAAGACACTAAAGGGATTAGTGACTAACGTGCCATGCAAAGAACTTGAGAACATGTTTCCATTCGTTCAAAGGGTAAGACTGAAAACGAGACACGGTTGCAATGAGACACTAGTTAACAACGGTTCTACGGTGAACTCATGGTTCTATCGTGATTATGGTTCTTGCTAATGCACGCTTATGTAATGTGAATAAAAGTATCTGCCTTAACAAAGTTATAAAAGGCTGTGACAGAACACCACATTGTTAATGGTTATGATATTATTATTATTAATTATTCTTCCTTAACTAATTACAAGTAATGAGAATCTTAATTTATGTTATTAATAATTCCCCGGAAGAACCACTCATCTCTCTCACTTTGGCAGATATGCGGGCACTGTAAACGTTGTCTGTCTTCAACAACATTGAAGACAAATATTTACCATCACACAATTTTTCCATAGGTGTAAAACGTCTTAACAAAGAAGAAGATGAATCCAATTTAAATCTATATTTAGCAAGCTCCTATCTACCCACTATTTCTCCAACATATGGTTATCAATACATGTAAGTAGGTCAATAAATTTAACAATAAATTTAGTAAATCAATAAGCAAATATACGTATAGCAAATACAATTAAACAATTATTTGACATAAGTATTTCCATGGAACCATGTTCGAATAATTTCAGTACTGTACAGTCTTATATTGCAAAACAAAATTCAGTAGATTAGTGTCAATATAATCACAAGATAATTATTATCAGAGAACAGAAATGGAGTTATAGAGATTTTAGCGATAATAGTTTGTATATAGCCGTGTCTAGTCTATGCCACAATATGTTTTTGTGCACTTTTGTAACAGTCACAAGCTTCTTGTTAACAATAGAATTGTCAGTTCTTCATGTCTTTCTCTTACAAGCTGTAGAACACCCACGAGCCAGTATATTCTCGAGACTTATCTGGGTGCTCGTTTGACAATTTAGATCCCTCAAGCAGAACAACAATGTAGCAATTTCCAGTAACTTCCCTGTACCAGAAATTCCAGGATGTAGTTGAACATACTTTGCCACCACACATCAAGAGAGTGCAGTCATACTTACACTTACACACAGGGTTAGATACTTCTCGAATCTACCAGGATTGTAACGGTTTATAAATCAATAAACCAGGAGATTATGGTAAAACAAAATGGCTGCTTCCTCCCTTTAACCTAACAGCTGCTTTTCATGACGTGACTCGAGATTTGTCAAATTCAAAGTGATTAGAAAAGAATACTTCTTCAATAAAGTAACTTTCGGTCCCCCCCCCCCCATTGGATGATATTGTCATGAACAAGTATGAGACCACTCACTCATTTGGAACCTGAGTTGTTTAGTCCAACGTTTGGCACTTAAAAGTATCAACATATGCATGTGCCCAAGGTCGGGTCACTTTGACATTAAACAATCTATATAACAATTAACTTTAGAAATTGGGAAAGGCAAAATTACCCCTCCACAATCATACATGACTTTATCCATTAGATTTTCTGTCTGACATATATTGTTATTACCAGTATTATATTAGATCTTATCTCGTGTCTGTTTTGCTTTGACATCATGGTTTGAGGAATTACGTGAAAGATGCATTATTTTCACTTGAAATTTATAACCTCCAAACTGATAATAAATTCTTAATCAGAGTGGTATGATGTCAATAAAATGATTCCCTTATAACATTTAGTCTATGCATTATCAACATTAAATGCAGTAGCATTGTTAGGCGTTAGCTGGGTCATTGATGTTGGCTGAGACATTAGATTACACATTCCAATGGACTATTCAATAGACACCGCCACAGGAATTTAGAATATAATATACTCTTTTAGCTTACCTCCTTTTATAGTGGAAATAGGTTTGTTCATTTACTATATCCACGACCGCTATTCCAACGACACAAAGACACACTTCAACTTCAGCGTTGAGTTTAATAACGCTGTTTATGAAATGATACTGCTTTCTTAAAGAATGTGCAGTACTCCATGAAAGGTTATGTTGAAACAACTAACTCACTGCCCCTTCTGTACTGCTTTGCTAAACACACAGTCTAGGTTGTACTAAAATAGCGATTTGCAAAAAAAAATACGGTGTGTGTAGTTGTGGTTATTTGATAGGTGTCGCTGGATGTACCAGAAATGCACTTTAAAAGAGTAAGTTAACAGAAAACCCTTTCTGTTTCCTTAATCAATTAAAGAAGATGCAGTTCCCTTCATTCGAACGACACAATTCAAAGTTAATCTTCTAACGATATATAATTTTGCATATTCAAAAAATAAAGTAATTAAATAAGTGTACTTTTGCTGAAAAGTATGTGTTTTTTCGTGTGTTTTGTACTTTATTTATAATTAAATTTCACGAAATCGCAATGGTTTTAAACAAAAACAAACAAATATTACTGATGCAGCACACCATTTACAAATGTACTCTTATTTATGTCGTCCGTTTGTTACAATTATTTCACAAATGACACAATGACTTTCTCTATAATAAATTTCTTGCAATAATAAGGCACGCATGACTATTTATAGAGAAAAATAGTGGTCGAAAGGAACTACCCAGGTTGATGCATATAAAGTACAACGCATGAGCAAAGGTGTCCTTATAACGGTCTTATGTCCTGCTATGAGTGCGTGTCTCGCCTCGCACTTCACCAGTCTGTCCTGAGGAATTGTAATGCAAATACTAATGTGTGCGTGGGACGGGAGAGAATCTTGACTGTAGATACAACACCATTCGGCAATACCATTTCTCCTCTGCTAAACAAGCAAAATGTGGCTATCTTAATAAATTATTTTAAATGCTTTCAGTTTTGTTTTTGCACTTGTGGTTTTAATGTATAACGTTTCACGTTCTCTTTTGTGTTGAAACAGTAGTTAAGGTTGGGTTTGTTCCTTTTGTAAGCTGTGGGTATTCTCAACACTAGTTATAATTTTAAAGCACTAATTATAAGAAGTAATAGCAGCAGTTCTGCATTGGTAGTATAAGTAGTAGTTGTTTACTTTACCTATTAATAGACACAATGGTATACATACTGATTAATTAATATAATTATTATTAAGTTTTGAATAGTAGTATTAAAATAATGACTATTATTAATATTTTGACCATTACGTAGTAGATGTTTTTAATCACCATTAACTTTATATACTGATTATTATTAGCGTCATGGTTGTTAATTATTCACGTTATTAGTTTAATTATTATTTGGTATTACTATTCTTAAGTAATTATTTATTCACTACTGTTAGTATAATTATTATAATAAACATATTATTAAAATAATTATTATTCATTATATATATTTTTTTTATTAGCGTCATGGTAAGTACTTATTTTCTAACATTAGTATCGGTATTATGAGCCACTCATGCTATCTCTCACTCACAAACACAGGGACGAAATTCTCCCTCCCTCCCTCCCTCCCTCCTCTCTCTCTCTCTCTCTCTCTCTCTCTCACACACACACACACACACACACACACACTTTTATTTGATTACCCTCCCCCCCCATTGATTACATCTGAAGTATGTCATTCATAAGTAACTGTTATTATCAATTTAAACAAAAAATCATATTTCATTTATTTAAATTGTAACTGATGTCCTAAGTTAATTTTAAATGTTAATTGTTTTTAATTATGTTTTAAATCTTTTAATCATAGCCGCAATTCCCGCGCCCGTAAGTCCAGACACCTTTCAACTAGGAATCTGATTTTTTCTTTTACTGAACGAGCATTATTAAGTAACTAGGGCCAATAGTGGCAACTATTGTACAGTGTTTAGATCAGTATTATTAAGTAACTAGGGCTAATAGTGGCAACGATTGTACAGTGTTTAGATCAGTATTATTAAGTAACTAGGACCAATAGTGGCAACGATTGTACAGTGTTTAGATCAGTATTATTAAGTAACTAGGGCCAATAGTGGCAAGGATTGTACGATCAGTATGCGGATGGTAAAAGTATAGTTCAGTCTTGTGCAGAATTATATTTGAAACAGATTACATTAACTATGTGGCATGCCTGTCACAGAGATTATTTAACCATTTATAAACGAAATATTTACACGAATGTCGGCATGCACATTTATGTAAGGCTTAACACCAAATATACTACATTAATTTCTTTATTTAAACCTACATCTTATCAAAATACGTTTATTGTTCACTTAGTATGTAATCACCATATACTTATTTTAGAAAAAGACAGTAAGTTAAATAACAGTTACATATTTTTAGACCATCACAAGGTGCTATCTTCTAAATCATTTGTGTCACAAGAAAAGGCTTGTAACCTCATGTGTACAGAAGATAAGAACATATTGAAACGTCCATTTAACCTACAAGTCCAATGCATGAAAGAGATAAGGGTGACATGGATGTCATAGAGGTGAATTAACACACTAATCATCTTTACTTGACATGCCATTAATATGTCAGAGCCTTTGTAGGCATAATAGTAATGTAAAAATAAACCTGTGAGAACCGTCCATGTTGTATTTCGTTATTGAGTGCGTTAAGCATATTTCAAACTGTTTCGGCGATAAAGTCCGTCATAATACTAACATAATAGATATAAAAGATGCTATGTGATTTCTTAATGTCTAAGAGGAAATTTTGTGTTTATTCGAAAGAAAAATAAACTTGGTCGTCAAAACTACAAGATCGACGATCAATGTGTGAGTTTCTGTTGAAAAGCATTTTTATCCTGTCCTTCCAACACGTATACTTAAGTCAAAAGACGTTTGAATATCTCTCCGGATTAAAATACAATAAATACATCTTTATCTTAAAAAAATAAACCCACTTATGAAAAGGAATAATTTCTATAATTAAGGGCTAATAATTATATAAATATCATGATTAAAAGTGAGGTTGTTTTTTTTAAATATTTTTTATCTTTCAACGTTTCCTTCCCCAGATATGTAAATTGTGTATAGTATTAATATTTTTTTTAAATAAAAACTTATGGCGTCCATAAAGTTTATATCAATTGAAATAAATTTGACCACATACTGTAATTCTTTTTAATCTAATTTCTTCAAATGCTGATTAAATATTCGCCTGTTGAGAAAGTGTGTATTATAATCTGATGGAGTAAACTTAAGTTTTAATATTACTCATTGACGTCTGCTTTATGAAAACACGTGGTTTTAGATATGTTCGCCCTTTCTCTATGCTTGATAAAATCCACATTTTGAACATTTCATTCTGAAATTCGTGAATAAAAAGTTCGTTCCTCTATCGTTCAATACCCTCGTGTCATTCTAACCGCCTTCAAAGAAGTGTTTTATCTTTTAGAGAGAGTACCACTCACACACACATTAAAAAATCTCCTATTTTGTTTGCAGAATAACTTTCAGACTGACCCCCTTTTTCATCCGTACCATTCAGGGTCATGTTTGCGGTCTAAACTCGATACCAATTACCAGTGCTGCATTAGCGAGATCATGAGAGATAACCCATTTATGACAAAGCAGAATGATTCAGAACTGGAGAGATAGCCGATTCCTTCCAACACTAGGGAAGTGTTCAAAATATCATATAATATCAGAATGAGTCAGATTGGATCTCGTCACCACACAAAAGAGAAGAAGAGACACTGAAAGGTGTAAAGACCAATGTATCTTGCAAAGAACTTGAGAACATTTCCATTCGTTCATCGGGTAACTCAAAAGCGAGACATGGCTGCAATGACACATACACATAACAAAACAAAACGCGCTATTTAGTAATGTTAATAATGAAATTTACTGTAATGCGACATACATTTTATCGATTAGATAAAAGCATTATTCTGTTTTCAATGAGTATGGCAGTCAGCATTAAACCACAACGTGTGTAACCTACGCACTCCATATATTGTGAACAGCACAGGGTTTGGGAATTGTGTGAAGCGATGTAACAGTTTCGTCCGAAATTTAGATCTCCAAATGGATGACAAATTTCTTAAAGAGAATAGTTTGATGACAAAATAAATAATTGTCTTTATGCGGATAATTTCTATTAGAATTATTAAGAATAGTCATTTGCTTTACCCCGCGTTAGACTGTACTAGAGAACAAATAATTCTAGAATCGTAATATGTCTCCCTGATGTTACAAACTTTGCACCATTGCAATAAGAATAAATGTATTTGTTCGTTTGCTGCTCCACCTGAATCAAAGAAAAATATGAATAGTTTGTTTGTTTATTGCTCCACCTGAATCAAAGAAAGATATGTAAAGTGTGTTCGCTTGCTGCTCCACTTGAATCAACGAAAAATGTATTTGTTCGTTTGCTGCTCCACCTGAATGAAAGAAAAATATGTACTTGATTGCTTGCTGCTCCACCTGAATCAAAGAAAAATATGTAAAGTTTGTTCCTTTGCTGATCCACTTGAATCAAATCGCTCCTTTCTATCTTCAGTGTCATTTCTTGTCTCTGTTTTAAAGAGCACATTGTCTTCGTTTGGTGTTCTACTAGCATCTTATCAGTTTACAGGGTTTTGAAACAAAGGAATAATCTTTGTTGTTTTTCGAAAACAAAATATCGACAGTGTTTGGTGTTTGAAAACAAACCAACTATTTGGTGCTTTAAACCAAAACAAATACAGAATGCATATTTTATTTACAGAATGCCTTCAACTGACAAACATGGACTTTAAAAATGTGAGATAGATAAAAGAAAGTGGTACTCCTAGGGAAAAGAAATGTTTCGAATACACAAACGCCTTTGAGATTATTTTACAAGTAATAAATGAAATAGTTTACCGAATGTCGGCATGCACGTAATATGTAAGGCATATCACCAAATGGAGTAGGTTCATGTGTTTATTAAAACTAACATCTTATCAAAAAACATTTATTTTTCATTTTGTATGTAATCAGCTTACACATTTAGAAAAAGGCAATAAGTTAAATAACAGTCATGTTAATATTTTTACACCAGTAACGTAAAGTGTTATCTTCTAAATACTTTATGTCACAAGAAGACACGTGTAACCTCATGTGCACAGAAAATCAAAAGGAAACGGCCAGTTAATCTACAAGTGCAGCGCATGAAAGAGAAAATTGTGAAAATGATGTCCTCGTAGAGGTGAATTAACACACTAATCGTCTTACACTTGACATGCTGTTAATCTGTCAGGGCATTTGAAGGTATAATAATAATGTAAAAAAACAAAAAACTGTGAGAATGGTTGTAATGCCTTCTATGGATGTTGTAGATGTCGTAGTGCAGGTGCGTATTCTCGACCACATTCTGCTTTGTTTATCTGTCGTAAGTAATGCAGCTTAGAAAATGGCCGACACCTTTGCATACTCCATCCACCGTAGAGCTGAAGAATTTCCCTAATAAATGTCAAATATTCATGCGATTTTAAAAAATCATTGAAGTTTTAATTGAATTTTACTGTCGATCTTCTGGTCCTCTCTTGACGCGTGGATGGCAACCGTCGTTACTTCACAGGAATGTTCATTTACTTGTTTACATTTCTGTTGCCTCTGTACTAAGACTGAGAAATCACATTCATAGCATATACCGACCTCGAGCTTTTATCACGGCCCCAGTTTATTTTTAGTGCTGTAAAGTGGGTGTCCAGCAGTAGTTAATCATGGCTACATTAAAAGCCAGCGAGTTCTCAAAGTAATTCAGTTATATTAACTTGATTTGTCTGAATTAATTCATATATATGCACTCTAGATTGTTAAGTTGTTTTTTTGGTTTTACGTTAACGGCCTACAGCGCTTACCAGCGAAGTTGTCCCTTTTTTTTGTCAGATAAATACAATTGGAATGTTTTTTCTCTAACTAATAAAAATGTCGGTTAAGAAATGCGAAAAGTACTTAAATTATATCTGATAATCAGATCTCTAAAAGACTTATTTCCTTTTCAGAAAAGATAAGCAAGCAAATAAATTAGTTCAATATTTTTAATATTACAAAGGTTGCAGGAAACGATGTGGAACAATTGTATTCAGTACACGGGAAGTTACTCATGCATTTTAAGTGGGAAGATATTTTCTGAATTATTTCCCTTATTTGAAGTAATAATTACTGAATTGTGTACCATGCTATAAATAAATAATTTATTGACCTTATTCTTTAGAATATCTTAATACGAGTATGTATTTCATTCATTAAAAAAGAATTACCCTTTCCTAAAGAAACTATACATTTTAAAAATACTTGTTAAAAATTATTGATGTGGACCTTTCTATGTTACCGTTTATGGGTATTCGTTAAATTGCATTTTTTGTTTTTGTTTCAGTATTTCTAGTATATGCATGTTTATTGCATTTGTTTGTTTGTTATTGCTTTTGTTGTGCTTGGTTTATCTCTGCATCCTTAGTGAAGAAGTTATATCATCAGGCATGACTTGTGGCCGGCTTTTTTAGACTTAATAGTTTGCGCTAAAGTATTGAACGTTTTGTAAATAATATTTCCTGTAAGGTGAAAGAAATAATGTAGCTAGTGCTATTTACGCTACTATACTAATTCATCGGAGTGAGAAATATTCATCTGCCATCAAAGAAATATTTTTTATCTTAAAGAAAAAATAAATACATAGAACACACACACACACACACACACACACACACACACACACACACACACACACACACACACGCACACACACACACACACACTCACACACACACACACTCACACTCACACACACATACATACACACACTCACACACACACACTCACACACACGCACACACACACACACTCACACACACACACACACACACACACACACACACACACACACACACACACACACACACACACACACACACACAATTTCCTTCACTTAAATATCTCGTATTCTGTATGCACAAATTTCTTTAGGTTGACACCATTTATCATCCGCACTGTCGACGGACTATGCGTAGACTTATGCTCGAGAAGGAAACTTGCCACAAGTGTTTTGTCAATGCCACATCATTTGTTATTTATATAGCCCCCAATATTTCCAGCGAGCTCTGGAGTATTGTTCACAAACTCCTTGATTTCGCTCAACAAGTCGTTCGCTCAAGCGCGACCTTTCCAACTGTGGCATTTTGGTACAAAACCTCTGTAACAGAATATAAGCTCAAATTCTGAAGAATGGTGAGTTAGAGGACAAATGTACAATTGAATATATTGTTAAAGCAGGTGAATTTAAACTGAAAAGTCTTTTAAATTATGTTTCCAGATGTATTCATTTAGGACTAAATGATGGAGTGAATAAAGTCTATGGAGACATAAAAAAAACCCGGAAGAATAACATATTTAACACTCTTGAACTGTGCAATCTCTCCGTGTTTCAATGTATCGTCCGCTATGAAATTGCAAAGACAGGTGTGAAAAGTACAATCAGCGATCCTTCTCTTTTAGATGTGAGTATTTTTTTAATACTATCATTTATGAGAGACTCTGACGTTCTTTCTTTAAACAAATGCGAACTCTCAAAGATTTTGATTGGACCTTTGAAAAAAAGATTTATCTTGATGAGCTATATTAGCTTTATTTCATGAAAAATGATTAGGTAAGTACTCAGAGCGTTTTGGCAAAAAGAGATACGTATATCACCATAATTAATTGGTCTGAATATATTTTTTTTCTGAAAAGAAATCACCAGTTAAAAATATATATTGCATTATATCTTTCCGGCAATATTTTAAGAAAGAATGCTCAGTCTGGATGTATAAAACTGTTTACAAATGTAACCGTTATCTTGTGTGACATGTGCTAATGCTTTCCGTCAACAAATAAACAACTCTTAAGTCAATATAGTTAAAAATAATTTCAATAATAGCACAACGCATGATGGCTGTCATTCACTCTTCAGACGCTCACATGTAATGACATGGTTTCGGATAAGTATGAAATAAATTGCGTTTGATATACTGGCCATCGAGCTTCGTATAATTTATAGATAGAACATAATTTAGTCATCATGAACAACTAGGAATTTCACATGGTACGGATAGCAAATTGTCTATTCTTCCCCTTCTCGACAAACAAAATAAACGGAATATGTACAACTGACCTTGAATCAGTTGAAAAGAATCTCAATTATTAACTGTACAATAACGAGAATAACAACTAACTCTCACCCCTAGAGACTTTTACTGATTTCATTCCGAAATCCTTGAACAATTAGCAATTAATGTTATATCACGTGACCATAATCACCATTGACTTAAGGTACGTTGATAAACAGACTGACACTCGTATGTTGTCAGCAATTTAGTAGTAACAGAATTCTGGGCAACTCGACGGAATTCAAACATTCCTGTTATACTCTTGCAATTGGTTATGAATAATACAATGAAAATTAATTAAAATAATTAATATAGTATAGGTTATGAATAATACAATGAACAATAATTAAAATAATTAATATAGTATAGGTTATGAATAATACAATGAACAATAATTAAAATAATTAATATAGTATAGGTTATGAATAATACAATGAACAATAATTAAAATAATGAATAGTATAGGTTATGAATAATACAATGAACAATAATTAAAATAATTAATATAGTATAGGTTATGAATAATACAATGAACAATAATTAAAATAATGAATATAGTATAGGTTATGAATAATACAATGAACAATAATTAAAATAATGAATATTGTATAGGTTATGAATAATACAATCAACAATAATTAAAATAATGAATATAGTATAGGTTATGAATAATACAATGAACAATAATTAAAATAAGTAATATTGTATAGGTTATGAATAATACAATGAACTATAATTAAAATAATTATATATTATAGGTTATGAATAATACAATGAACAATAATGAAAGTAATTAGTACACACTAATGACATAAGTGTATCTTTATGAATATTTTACAATGCTATTTGTTTTCTTAAAATTCATTCTTGTATAGTTTATTTGTCTTGCCTTCATGAAATCAATCCTTTTATTCACCGCAAACCTTTCCGAACACAAAGAGTATGTACAAATTATTGGTTAATACAAATCATTGAATGCATAATTATTTTTCTGTTATTTGATTTAATTACTTGATTAATGTTACGTTGAATTTCACCTGCCGAAGAGTTAATAGTATGTGAAAAATTAAGAGAAAAGAAATTTTATTGAATTATAATATTATTTCAATCTTAAAAGAAAACTCTAACACTTATCTGGCAGTTTTCATGTATCACATAAATTACAAAGTCGCGCTAAAGCTGGTTTACACGATTGTTTTTGCTGCTAACATAAACTGTCATCGTTTCTACCACTCATGTGCAGTTTCACAGCATGAGTAAATATGATTAATAATTTAATTCGCACAGAAATTAAACGATAAAACTGCTTACAACGCCTCGCATTAAAAAAGGAATTATGTGGTTATTTTCCAAAAAGGAATAATTCCGGACACATCTCTGGACATTTATGTAATAGCGAGAAAATAAATAAATAAAATATAAATAAAATAAGTAGGGCGAGCGCATTATAATCCGAACACAAAGGAAGGAAAGAGATACATTTATTCATTGCAATAAAATGCATGTCAACCCACGCAACACACAAAACGTGGAAAGACTATTAACGACTCATTTTAATCCTTTCATCAAACAATAACGAACTGATTTTAATAGTTCGAGCGATTGGTATTGACTCACTTCAGATTCCAAAATGGAAGAAGAAAAACTTATCAATCGATTCAAACAAATGAATTTATTCTGTTTCAGGAAAACAGAATAATCTTTGTGATCTCAAAGTGTGCATGTAGCAAACCAATGTCCTATATTCAAATATAGTTCTCATAAAATATGCTATATACTTGAGGAAAGAAGATTTTGCATGACGAGGTATGAATAACGATACATAATTCCACAAATACTAGAAATCTCTTCTTCAATTAAAAATGAGTGGACACTTATGGCTTACGCCGACTTTAATACTACTACTACCACTACTACTACGATTAATACTATTACTACCAGTACCACTACTACAAATACTACTACTATTAATACTACTGCTACTACTACTATTAATACTACTGCTACTACTACTATTAATACTACTGCTACTACTATTAATACTACTGCTACTACTATTAATACTACTTCTACTACTATTATTACTACTACTACTACTATTCAAGAGAAGATAGTAAAAAAGAAAATAATATATAGCATTTTCTCCTTACACATAATTAAATTAAATAAATCCGTAAATTAAAAAAAAATCTAACAAACCAATTACCAGGTGTAACATAGTCTAGTTTCTAATTCTGCCCCCAAGTCATCCCGCTCATCTCACCCGATCGCTACTGCCTTTGGATTAATTTACTCAAAGCAGCGCTCCTCGGAAGTGCCCACATCCTCCGTAAAACCTTGGATCTCCCAGAATCTTGGTAAGATTCCGAGACCTTGGATCACAACCGACAGTCAAACAGAAGTCGTTGAAAGAGGCGGAATAATAATAATAATAATAATAATAATAATAATAATAATAATAATAATATGGGATAAATATAATGTTATGCTGCATTTACAGCAATAGAATTACATGCGGAAAACCGAAAATTAGACTTAAGCGGATCACTGAAGGAAGCCTTAGTAGAGTTAACATCTCACCGTTGAATTTAATTGCCTGTATGTTCACACCTTTCGCGTCTGCGTGACATTGAAGACGCAATTTGATACAAAATTCCAAGTTAATTTATTCTGCATGGAATAACATTTCCACGCTAACGCTCGTAAAAGCAATACAGAAAGCAGGAACTGGCAGTTAGGTCAATGTTGTTCAAGGAGGCCTGGTTTTCAGACTAAAAAAAATAATTTACTTATCGTCAATTTGCAGGTAGATTAGGACAGTGTGGACAGTGAGGACAGTGTGGACCAGCGTTAGAAAATATCTTCATAATTTTAAAACAAAGAAAGTGATTTATAATGTTACCCATTACAAATATTTCTTGTATTCTGTCGTTAGGAAGGTAACTGTGTCATCTGTCATCAGTGGTGAAATTCGTGGTGTCCTGTTGAATTGTGAGGCGAAAACGTAAGTCTAGGTGAATCATACCAAGGTAAGTGCATCTTACGTTTTGTTTATATTTTCATTTTCATTCTAATTTGACGAAATTAATTTCAATATTTATAGCATCTGAAATTAAATTTACAAAACTTTTAGTTGCGTGATGGGGGAATAAGAAATAAAATATTGATTAGTACATTTCAAACAACACAGGACGTTCACTCACTTAAACATAATTTCTGTGTGTGTGTGTGTGTGTGTGTGTGTGTGTTTGCGTGCGTGTGTGTGTGTGTCTGTGTGTGTGCATGTGTGTGTGTGTGTGTGTGTGTGTGTGTGTGTGTGTGTTTGTGTTTTAGATACATTAAAATAGTTCTTAGGTAAAGTTGCTTAACTGGGAAATTAGCCCAAGACGATTGTGCACTTCATATTACTCTTTGTTTCTACCAATCGTCATTAATAATCATTATAGTAAGAAACGAATATAATTATATTAATCACTTTCGTGAGAGTGGAATTTGGGGATTTCAAATTAAATTTAACAGATACGTTTGTAATAGAAATGAAACATATTAAGCATTCTCACTAATATAAGCTTCTCTACTCAGTAGCATTTGTTATTTTTCAATAAGGCAGCGAGAAAGCATTGTTGTGTGATTTGCAACGAGATCATGGCTATGATGAAAGAATACAACCAGCGCCGTCATCATCAAAGCAAACATCAGGAGAAATATGCAAATTTGGATGGTAAAGTCCGTGCCGAAAAAAATTCTAAATTGCAAAATCAACTCACATCTCAGAGGACATTGATCAGTAAATCTTCAAATGAAAATGAATCCTTAACTAAGGCCAATAATAAAGTTGCCTACGTCCTGGCTAAAAGTGGCAAACCGTTTACAGATGGTGACGTAGTGAAGGAATGTTTGTTGAAGGTGACCGAGAAACTTTGCCCAGAAAAGTCGAAACAATTTAAAAATGTAGATTTGGATGCAAATACCATTGCCCGCCCTGTTGCAGACATGGATGAAAACATCGTGACTCAAATAGCGATAAATGCAAGCAAGCTTTGTTATTTTTCAATTGCAATGGATGAATTGCTGGACAGCTGTTCCATTTCTCAACTGCTTGTGTTCATCAGAGGTGAGGATGAAGACATGAACATAACACTGTTGATGGCTTCCCAAGATAGCATGTATGGCACTGTTACCGGAGAGGATATATTCAATGAATTGTAAAATCATTTGCTGTTCATATCTTCGACTGGAATGACCTCAGTTACCTGACTGTTGATGGAGGAAAGAACATGAATGGCATAAAAGAAAGGCTTGGTTGGGCAAGTGAAGCAGATGTGTAATGAGAAAAACATTCCACAACCAATGTTCCTGCACTGAATTATTCACCAGCAAGCTTTGTGTGCTAAATATGTGGACATTAGCAGTGTACTGAATCCTGTGGTGAAGATGGTGAATTTAATAATGTCACACGGGCTGAACCATAGACAGTTCAGAGACGTGTTGAAAGATACAGATACAGAATCGCAAGATTTACCATATTACACAGCAGTATGATGGCTAGGTTGTGAGAAAGTTCTGAGCAAAGTATTTAAGTTAAGAAATTAAAAAAGTGACTTGCTGGAAAGTAAAGTCAAGCCACAGCCATTACTGTCTGATGAAGAGTGGGTATAGAAATTGGCCTTTGCTGCAGACATAACTAGTCATTTAAATTTTCTGAACCTAAAACTACGAGGAGAGTGAAATCTAGTTTCTGATCTATACACCCACCTAAAGGACTTTAGATCCAAACTTGTCTTGATTTTGGAACAGGTACAGGCCAACAACTTGACGCACTTTCAGCAGTGCGAGGTCTTCATGGCTGAATCAACAGCTGAGTTCCCACGTCATGTGCATGCGAGATCATCAAATACCTCCAGCTGCAGTTTCAGAAGCGGTTTTCTGACTTGGCTTCAAAGGCAGAAGAAGTGAGACTGTTTCAAAACCCATTTGAAGCAGATATGGTCAGTTGCCCAGATGAATTGCAGTTGGAGGTCATTGAGATGCAAGCAAATGACCTCTTTAGGGACAAGTTCAAAGAAGGACTGATGGGTGTTTACCAGATTTTTTTCCCAAGCAAGACTTTCCTAAAGTCAAAACTTTTGTATCAAGGTGCCTTTCAATCTTTGGAACAATATACATGTGTTAACAAACATTTTCAAGAATGAAATACGTGAAGAACAATTTGAGAATAAACTTGTCCGATGATAATCTCTGGTCACTGTTGATGTTATGGGCATCAAATCTAAAGGCAGTAGCGATCGGGTGTGGTGATGTGGGATGAAATGTCTGCTAGTTTGGCATCCAGGAAACAATATCACCATACCCACTAATACAGGTGTTCATGTGTAGTGTATCAATGTGTTATTAAATAATAACTGAATAAAATAATATTAAATAAATAATTAAAACAGCATCTGTGTTTTGATTCTTTTTTATTTGGACCTCAAATGTGTAGCCGGCCCCCGAACTGCTGTTTGATAGTTAATGCGATCCTCGGGCTGAAAAGTTTAGAGTCACCTGCTTTACACACACAAAACCATACACCCTATTTACAAGATTCAAATTACAATTGGAAGCATTTTTGAAGTACTTCCTTTGGGATGGGTTATGTTCTAACACAGAACGCAATATTTCGTATTTGTACTAGTTCCATGAACAATATAGCATATAAAGTACTATAAATACGACTGATGCAAATATGCATTATATATAAAAAATAA
Source organism: Sinotaia quadrata (assembly GCA_028829895.1). Lineage (NCBI taxonomy): Eukaryota > Metazoa > Mollusca > Gastropoda > Architaenioglossa > Viviparidae > Sinotaia > Sinotaia quadrata. The sequence goes on from CM054179.1 coordinate 119,426,725, forward strand.
TAAATGACTCCAATGCACCTAACATGAAATATAGGTGAAGACTTAAAGAAGGAAGTACAGAGGAAAGAAGAGAATCAGACAGAGGTGAAATGAGAGTGTGACCGAGTAAATGTGTCAATCCCTATTTTAAAATTTAAGTGTTAAATAAATTATTAGAGTAACCCGAGCTGGGGCACTTCTTATGGCGATATTTTGAGTGTCTGAGTTGGAAATAAAAAACTCGAGTCGAGAATGTTCTAGAAATTGCTGATGTAATTCAAACCAATGATTAGATTTTATTATCCAATGGTTATGATTTACGAGAACGAGCTAAGGTTTAAAAGTTTACCTGCTGTAGAGAAATCTACTCTCTAATCATACTGAATGGGGATGTCCAGAAGTCCAGTTTTGTAAGGTGGTTGTTAGCTTGATGGTGAGTTAGCTGACTGATTGAGAGAGAATTAACCTCGAAATATTTCATGTAAGTTTGCTATTAATGTGTTATACTATTGTTTTCATAAGTTGAATAATGTGAGTAGACTATTATTTCTACAAATGTTTGAATAAAGCTGCTTTTATATAGTTTAGACTTGACAGTGTTTTGCTATGCTGTATTTGCTATGCTGTGTGAATGAATCAGGCTAATAAATACTGTTGCAGAAATCTGTAAGTTGAGACTGGAATATAAGATAGAATGGAGTTATAAAGCAATAAACTGGAAGATTAGTGTTTGTTCTCTGATTGTGTTTTACAGAGTCAAGTAGCCTGTTTTTATTTCAACAATTGATTTGAACCTCCTGATTTATTGATTGTAAACTGCTATGACCGACCATGGTAAAAGCAGGAATCGGTATGTAAGTGTAAGAACACACTACAATCTCCTAATGTGTGGCAGCAAGATATGCAGAGTAACTGAACAATTTCTAGTGTAGAGAAGTTGTAGGAGATTGCTACATGCATTGTTCTGTTTGAAGGAGCTGACATGGTGAAAAAAAGCACCCAGGTTAGCTTTTAGTAGCAGAAAAATGTACTTTTTCAACTGTGAGTGAAGGATGTGGAGCTGACATAATAACTGCTGACAATAACATGTGTCGTTTTTGTTTGTTTGATTTTTTTAAAAGAGCAAATGACTAGTGAATCAGCAGCTAAACAAGATTATGTAAAACTAGTCTGCTTAATTCTAATAACTCCATTTCTGTTCTCTGATAAGACTATCCTGTGAATTGTATTAACATAATGATGAATTATACTTTCTGGACAAGGACTGTGCAAACATAAGAAATATTCAAACATGGGTTTGGGGAAAGATTGATGTAAAATAATTTATTTCAATTTATTTGTGATATGTATAATTAATTGTTGATTCAATAAATGTAATGTTAAATTTATTAACCTTCTAAGGCAATTTGATAATCTTATGAGAGAAATGAGTGGTGTCTGTTGGAGGATCGTTAATAAAATAAATGAAGATTCTCTTCACTTGTAAATCGTTTTGTATTGTTAATTAATTATTTAATTAATGATGATGATGATGATATCTATTATCTAAGTGGCGTTGGTGTAACAGAGAGAAAAATGAAAGAGATAGAGACTAAGAGAGAGAAAGCGAGATGGGAAGAGATTATAAGTCCGCAGCATTTCAAGAATGATTAACGGTGTAGGGGTTCGGGTGCCAGATGCGAATTTAAGTCACCATTATTTTTCTCTTTCAGCTCTAACATCAAGTATACTGAGGTTTTTAATTCATATACTGGACATTTGACTTCCTCCACTGTAATTATACATTGAGATGTCGATGTCCATCACTTTGCTTTAAGCAAAAAGTGTGTCAGCAGAATCCCCCTTCCCCCGCAACTCCAATCAAGCTGGCCGTCACAGATATGACTGATTTCCGAATTCATTGATGCGTACTGATATATTCCCCAATGCCTCTGATGCTTTTTAACTGATTTGTTCATTGATCAAAGCAAGTGAAATTATTACCATAAATGCAGAGACGATAGTGTGTGAATTAACATTTTCCTGTTTGGGTAGATGGATTTTGTCAACCGCACATATATTGAATGGTGTACGTTTTCTCGCTCTTTCCTTGTCTGTTTTTTGCTCCACTTATGTATCATTTTCTCTCTCTCTCTCTCTCTCTCTCTCTCTCTCTCTCTCTCTCTGTCTCTCTCTGTGTCTCTCTCTTTGTCTCTCTCTGTCTCTTTCTCTTTGTCTCTCTCTCTCTGGTGTGTGTGTGTGTGTGTGTGTGTGTGTGTGTGTGTGTGTGTGTGTGTGTGTGTGTGATTCCTCGTCATGATAATCAACAGGGTCACGATATCAATGTACATTATCTTGAGTGTTATCGTTAGTAACTGAATCTTTATGTGGTTTCCATATGAATATTATATCATTCTCGTTCTTTCTTTCTGGCTTTCAAGGTCATCAATCTTTCGGCACGCATCAACGTTGGTGTTCTTTCAGGAGAAAAGACAAACTGCGCGATGGCTGCGAACAGAAGATCAAAGCATTGCTCGAAGTGGTCCCTCTCTCTATATTTTACCAAACTATTTGTCACTGTGTGCATATACTTATACCTTTACTACATCAGATTGTCTGGCGACAATTCCACCTTATCTTCTTCAAACGGTACTAACATGTCCCTGTTTACAACAGTAATAAAGGGAAAGGATATGGAGATCCATCTTACTCTTATTGATGCTTTTCACGAAGCAATGACGAGACAGCGTGTTCCGTATTTTATGTACGAAGGAACGTTACTTGGTTCTTGGCGTCATCATGGTTTTATTCCTTGGGATGATGACGTGGATGTGGCTGTTCCGAGTGATGAAAGACACCAGGTGTTCAGCGCGCTCAATGATCTCAAACCGCAGTTCTTGCTCTTCAACATATCGCATGCTCGATGGAAGTTCTTTTCAAACTGTTCTCATCCAATCGAACAGCGACTTTTCCGCTGGCCGTACATCGATATGAGCTTTTACCTTTCTAATGAAACACACGTTTGGGATGTATTTGCAGGCCCAAAGTCAAAGTTTATTTATCCTGTACACATCGTATTTCCTCTCCAACCACGCCCATTCATGAATCGTTTGCTGCCGGCTCCTTTGGACACTGAAGAAGTTCTAAAAGCTTCGTATAATATCATAATGTGTCAGATTGGACCTTACGACCACATGAAAGAGAAACATAAGACACTAGAGGGATTAGTGACTAACGTGCCATGCAACGAACTTAAGAACATGTTTCCATTCGTTCAAAGGGTAAGACTGAAAACGAGACACGGCTGCAATGAGACACTAGTTCACAACGGTTCTACCGTGATCAAATGGTTTTATCGTGATTACCTTTCTTGTTAAATATTCTTTTACAGAAGCTGAATAATATCATTTATCTGGAACGAAGTAATGAAATAATCAACCATGATTTTACCTATTAGAGAATATTCATATTCTATTTGTGAAAGATATTGTTATTACCAGGATAGTATAGAATAGTTCCAAAGTTAAATGGATGTTGTATTCTAACCATTCTCATCCAGTCCAACAGCGACCTTTCAGCTGTCCCTACATTGATATAAGATTTTAATCTCCAAGAATTTAATTGGACTTTTAATAAATACTTATCTTGATGAGTTGATTAGCTTTATACAATTTTATATAATATTTATTAATGATAGGGTCTGGTGGACAAAACAGAGATATTAATTATGTTATGTGCTTCGTGACTGAACACATTTGGTGCCGTACATTTTTATATATTAAATTTTGAAAGCATGAACACAATACTGAGTACACATTTTGTCTACTTATTTATTTAGACACCACTTTCAAAGTCCCATCTCTTCATTGCACAGCCGAAGTATAATTGGTTCTGTCAAGTATTATATTATATATATATATATATATAAAGTTGCATTAATATTTATATCAGTTTAGCGGCAAACGCAAACCCGCAGAAAGAAGTAATGACTAAAACGATATTATTATATTTTTGTTGTTTACTTTTAAATTACTCTTGCTGAGTTTGATCGTTTAGATAAATAAATATCGCCCAAGTTGTTGTTAGCTCCTTCGTGGGTTATTTTGCTCCTCTTATTTCTGTGACCTGGAAATAGTAGAAACAGAATAGTTGGATGCAGTAATTTTAGTCAATGTCGCATTAGTTAAAACAATTTTACAAAGAGGAAAGATACCATAATGACTATTTTAAAGTGCGGTTATATATTTTGACTTAAGAAGACGTGTAATAACTACACGTGTCCATTTCGTGTAGGTGACGAGTGTAGGATGTGCTGCCTGAGACGATTTGTCCAGCAATTGAGGGTCACGGTGTTAAGGGTATGTCCTGCAACTCTGTGCGGTTTCTTTCACTAGTTAAAAAATATATATTGCATGGATATTATATCTTTCCGGCAATTTTATTTTAGGAATTTTAAGATGTATAAGCGTAACCCTGTTTTTGCAGGTTCAAAACTACTTTCAATTAGAATATATAAGATATATTTAAGGAAGGAAGAGTTGACAGTTAAAAATAAAGTAAAACATATTTAACTATGCCAGAAATGAGATGCCGACAATTTAAAGTTCTTTGATCAACAACATATACATGGACCGAACGCACTGAAATTGTTCGCTTATTCATCGGTTTAAAATAGTATATCCCGTAATACACAGTGTGTCAGTAAATACTTATACACACATACGCGCGTACACATATATGTACAGTCCCTCAAAAAGGCGCACGAACATAGGTACATTCGCACGCAGGAGTATTTGAGATGATGTCTACATTAATATTCATACACTGACTAAAACTCGATCCCAGAATATATGTGCTTAAGTGAAAGTATCAGTTGTCATGAATCGACTTAAGTAATCTTGACATAATTAAACCTATTCTTACACTCCAGTTACACATCATATCGTAAGTCTAAATTTCGTGGTAAGCGATAATACTACCTGGACACCGGTTTCTAAGACGTTTTAAACTATGTTTTAAAAACATTTAATAACAAAATTAGTGATCTTCGACTTACAGACTAGACACTCTTCTAAAGGGCAGATGACTTCTGACTAAGTTTGCTTATTGTTTGTCAGTGAATCAGCCCCCGCCCTTATGATTTTGCAAGAAGACACATCATGCATTCAGCGCAAATGATAAAATATTTAAGGAAATGAAAGCATGTCATAAACATAAATGAAACTTCTAAGTTACATATAACAAAATATATGAGACACGTTAACATGTCTATTACAAAATATAAAACTCATAAAAGGTAAAATAGTGAAATGGTTTGTAACTAGAAATACTTGCAAAATATCAATCTTCGTAAAGTTCACAAAATAAATCAACAAATCTATCCAGTGCGTTCACTGGTGAGTTTGGGCTAAGTCTGGATGTATAAAACTGTTTACAAATGTAACCGTTATCTTGTGTGACACGTGCTAATGCTTCCTGTCAACAAATAAACAATTCTCAAGTCAATATAGTTAAAAATAATTTCAATAATAGCACAACGCATGATGGCTGTCATTCACTCTTCAGACGCTCACATGTAATGACTTGGTTTCGGATAAGTATGAAATAAATTGCGTTTGATATACTGGACATCAAGCTTCGTATAATTTATAGACAGAACATAATTTATCTTCATGAACAACTAGGAATCTCACATGGTACGGATAGCAAATGTTCTATTCTTCCCCTTCTCGACAAACAAAATAAACGGATTATGTACAACTGACCTTGAATCAGTTGAAAGGAATCTCAATTATTAACTGTACAATAACGAGAATAACAACTAACTCTCACCTCTAGAGACTTTTACTGATTTCATTCCGAAATCCTTCAACAATTAGCAATTAATGTATATCACGTGACCATAATCACCATTGACTTAAGGTACGTTGATACACAGACTGACACTCGTATGTTGACAGCAACTTAGTAGTAACAGAATTCTGTACAACTCGACGGAATTCAAACATTCCTGTTATACTCTTGCAATTGGTTATGAATAATACAATGAAAATTAATTAAAATAATTAATATAGTATAGGTTATGAATAATACAATGAACAATAATTAAAATAATTAATATAGTATAGGTTATGAATAATACAATGAACAATAATTAAAATAATTAATATAGTATAGGTTATGAATAATACAATGAACAATAATTAAAATAATTAATATAGTATATGCTATGAATAATACAAGGAACAATAATTAAAATAAGTAGTATATGCTATGAATAATACAAGGAACAATAATGAAAGTAATCAGTGCACTATAATGACATAAGTGTATCTTTAAGAATATTTTACAATGCTATTTGTTTCTTGAAATTCATTCTTGTATAGTTTATTTGTCTTGCCTTCATGAAATCAATCCTTTTATTCACCGTAAACCTTTCGAACACAAAGAGTTTGTACAAATTATTGGTTAATACAAATCATTGAATGCATAATTATTTTTCTGTTATTTTTTTTTAATTACTTGAATAATCTTACGTTGAATTCCACCTGCCGAAGAGTTAATAGTATGTGAAAAATAAAGAGAAAAGAAGTTTTATAGAATTATAATTATATTTGAATCTTTAAAGAAAATTGTAACACTTATCTGGCAGTTTTCACGCATCACATAAATTACCAAGTCGCTCTAAAGCTGGTTTACACGATTGTTCTTGCTGCTTACATAATCTGTCATCGTTTCCACCACTCATATGCAGTTTCACAGCATGAGTAAATATGATTAATAATTTAATTCGCACATAAATTAAACGATAAAACTGCTTACAACGCCTCGCATTAAAAAAGGAATGATTCCGGATACATCTCTGGACATTTATGTAATAGGGAGAGAAAGAAAGAAATAAAATATAAATAAAATAAGTAGGGCGAGCGCATTATAACCCGAAAACAAAGGAAGCAAAAAGACACATTTATTCATTGCAATAAAATGCATGTAAACCCACGAAACACACAAAACGTGGAAAGACTATTAATGACTCATTTTAATCCTTTCATCAAACAATAACGAACTGATTTTAATAGTTCGATCGATTGTTATTGCCTCACTTCAGATTCCATAAAGGAAGAAGAAGAAAAACTTAAAAATCGATTCAAACAAATGAATTTATTCTGTTTCCCTTGAATATCAAATCAACATTGTGTTACAATGTATCGTTAATAAAATGAAGTACTGTATTATTTGTATCAACCTAACCACCACTCATTGTTTCGCATTTAGAAGAAAGCAAAAATAAACGTGCATTCATGGTCTAAATGTGCACCTAACGAACTTATATTGTATTTCGCAACTTGGAAATTATCTTTATGTGTCGACTGCACAAAACCCAAACTACACGAAATGTTGATGTTTGAGAGACACGTATTTCTTCTACCTGTTCAGGATATTTGTGTCATTGAAGAAAGAACATGGTTTTAGGTTTGATAGTATAATTGCTTTCTTCGCTTTTTATACTGACTGAATTTTTTTTAATAGCAGTATTTCCAAATGAATGGGTACCAGTAAGTCTGTTTTAGTGTCGCAACCTAAATATTTCAGTACTGCGCAACGGGTGAGCATGGCACAATGGATTTTCCAACCCAATATTTGTATATATATATATATATATATATATATATATATATATATATATATATATATATATATATATATATATATATATATATTTCATTTGCATGTTTATAATGTGCAATTTGCAAATTCAAATGCATACATTACTATGATCGACTTTGGATTTATGTTTGTCAAATCAAATTGTCAAGGAAATGAATAATTGCACACGAAATATTTTAATGTCGACTGATTGTACCAGCATCGTTATGGAAATAAGCAAACTTTTCACTGATTTACATGCGTTATTGAACAAAAAGAAACATACAAGAATGCATTCAGAACGAAAAGAATAATGTATATATTTACGTATGTGTGTCTGTTTGTGCTTTATGTGGCTATAAGTGTGTTTTGAGTGAGGGTTTAAGTGATTCCATACATGTTTGATTATGTGCAAGTCTAAATGGAGGAGCGTAATTAGAGACGTTTATGTTCCTGTGTATGTGTGGGAGTATGTATTTATGTGTAGGTGTTAGGGTTATAGGTGCGTGTGTATGTGTGGGAGTATGTATTTATGTGTAGGTGTTAGGGTTACAGGTGCGTGTGTATGTGTGGGAGTATGTATTTATGTGTAGATGTTAGGGTTACAGTTGCGTGTGTATGTGTGGGAGTATGTGTTTATGTGTAGGTGTTAAGGTTACAGGTGCGTGTGTATATACGCATAATCTTGGTGTATAATTATCTGTCATTAAAGAGTTTGAGCGGGATGCACAATCGAAAGAGAGCATTAAATGCGCAGTAAACTGCAATTACAGCATGATTAACGAGAACATATACTTCCATTCTTTAGAGGAGTCACTAGAGTGTTAGTAAAGAAAATTAGTCTAATGATTATTGCAAATTAATGAAGATGAATCGTTTTTGCCTGTATTATCCATAAATCCATGTTATATTTGTTGTATTCAAAGTTTCTCCATTTTTATACAGATCAGCTATAATTATCTATGAAAAGAGAAGTGCAAGAGAAACACATTCATACTTCCGAGATGGTTCTTCAAGTTACCAGATCAATCAGACATTCTAAAGTATTACTCTACACAGTTCTGCTACTTCTGTCTTCTGTCGGAATATTTTGCATCCTTTTCAACTACCCACTTGAGGACAGAGGACTGGTTAAAAATGTGAACTCACTGTATGCAGTCATAGAGAGAGAAATTCCCAAAATCTTTTACATTTCAGACGGTAAGAATATGTCCTTGTCCCAGAAGTCATAACGGGAGAGGATATGGAGACTCAGCTAGCTGTAATTGACGCTTTCCATGAAGCAATGTCAAGAAATGCTATTCCGTACTTCATGTATGGTGGGACGTTAATTGGTTCCTGGCGTCATCACGGTTTTATCACTTGGGATGATGACGTGGATGTAGCTGTTCCGAGTGATCAGAGAGACCTAGTATACAAAGCGCTCAGTGTTCTCAAACCGCAGTTCTTGCTCTTCTACAGTCTGCGTGCTCGATGGAAGTTCTATTCAAACCGTTCTCATCCAATCGAACAGCGACCTTTCCGCTGGCCGTACATTGATATAAGCTTTCACCTTTCTAAAGAACACATGTTTGGGATGTCAATACAGGTGCAAACTCCCAGTTTAGTTATCCTGTACAAATCGTATTTCTTCTGCAACCACGCCCAATCATGAATCGTTTGCTGCCGGCTCCTTTCAACACCGAGGAAGTGCTCAAAGCTTCGTATAATATTAGAATGTGTCAGATTGGACCTTACGACCACGTTAAAGAGAAATATAAGACACTAAAGGGATTAGTGACTGTTACGTTTCCAGTATTTATTTAAAGACCCTGCTTAGAATAATTAAAAGACTTTAAATATAATTAATTCTTCCTCTCATATTCTACGCAGACTGGTTGCTCAATTTATTATCTGACTAATTAAAAGTGCGTCTTGTAGTTCAGACGACAAATTTACAGACTAATAAACTGCGAACTTTTAGCTAGATTTGAAAACAGTTAAATCCCTCTAAATTAATATGCACTCGTCATCAATCTTTCTGCTCATCCGCCCCCATTCAAATCTAAGAATTAATCTAATTGGTCTATTGTGCATAGAAATCAACTACTAAGAGGTATTAACAAGAAAATAAGATTTAATAAAGTTTAACAAATTAACAATAAATCGAATGCAACGCGAATAGTCTTCACTCTGTCTTTACGCGCCTATGCCTGATTTTTGTCAATCTAAATTGCCAGAAAAGTGTTCCTTTGAGATCTGTACACTTGATTTTGCACTTAGCTCTATTCTTGTATCCTTGGTCTCAACACTCAGTCATGCCGGTTCGTTCCCTCAGTCCCCCTTTAACGACACACGTGGTGCATAAGGAATGATGTCCCTTTGTTAGTGGTTAGGAACTGGAATTTTTGCAGCATGGCCCTCAGAGTGGATTTCGACACGCTTATACCAATAAGCTAGTGCAGGTGAGGCATGGTGAAACATGAACCATGAGCCGACCTGTGGATGCAACGTGTTTGGATATAATTCTCAACCTAACAGGCCCTACTTAGGCATGGCTCAATTAAATGCGCTGAACAAAGAGTTTCGACCTCGCGTCGCTTACAATTAGACTTTAGAAAAATATAATCGTCTCACATGTGTTCCATTTAACAGTCATGACGTATGAAGCAATAAAATAGATACAACGTTAAATTAATGTTCATACAAAGAGGTAATTCAAACCGACAGAGCGCTTCACAATTTACAATTAAAATTACACGCAATAATTGAATTACATGAAGAATTCATATCGAGCGCAGCATTCTGGCTCTTAGTGAATTAAACAATATAAATTAAAGTACAGAAATGGAAAAATGGTTACAATAAATTTATATTCCGTAACTTATAGGTTTTCAGCTATTTCTCTGAACCATGCTCAAGTGTATATGGAAATCATATAATACATAGCACAAATACATACTTAAACAATACATAGGCAAATACTATTAAATAAAATGATACCTTTGAGAGAAGTCGAAGGATACCTTGATTCTCTATGGCGCCGGCTGCCTCTCACGACCCGAGTAAGCTGATGGAATTAGCTAAAATGTGCTCGAAGTGAGGGAGCGGAAGCGGGTAGGTACATATATAGAAAGGTATATTGCGTATCACGTGACTGTTCGCAAGGCATGTGGTTGGTTCGAGAACTGGACAATGGTCCTAAAGTTACATAACATCTTGACCTGTTCTAGAAGCACCTAGAAAAAGGAAGCTTTGAACAAAGGGCCAAGGGTTTCAAATATTCGAATTTGAAGTAAACAAGGCAATGTGGGTCATCAGGTCGGACATTTTTATCAGACTTGTGACACCCCCTTGCTTTTGAGGCGTTTATCTTACCAAAGATAAAATGCCTCCTACAAATTATGTATGATAAAATGTAGAAGTCCACAATGAAGAAAAATTTACACAAAAAAAAATTTCGACATTCCTAGAAATAAAGTGTGCAACTATATTTCATATTTACAGGAAGGAATCCGTAGGGTTCAGTTAATTGATTAAACAACATTCTATCAGTACCGGCACTTGATGGCATCAAGCACGACTCATGTAATCTGCGCCAACATTCAAAGACCCTTTGATGTAATGAATATTTGCGTCATACTGTGTCAGAAACAAAGACCAACGCATTAAACGGCTGTTCGTAAATTGCGCCTGTCCGAGAAAGGCTAACGGCTGGTGATCGCACTCAATGACAAAGGTTTTTCCGTACAAATAGTTTTCGAACTTTTTTATGGCCCAAACTATTGCAAGACATTCCTTTTCACTGGTGGAATATTTCTGTTCAGTAGTTGTGAGTTTACGGCTTGCATATGCAACTGGGTGTTTGGTGTCATTGTGTTCTTGTAATAACACTGCTCCTAATCCTGTGTTGCTAGCATCAGTCCTTAACAAGAATGGTTTTGTCAAATCTGGCAGTTTAACAACTAAATCTGAAGTCAGTCTAGATTTCAGTGTGTCAAAAGCGTTTTGGCATGCATCGGTCCACACTACTTTTGTAGGCATATTCTTACGTGTCAAGTCAGTCAGAGGACATGCAATGGCACTAAAATCTGGTACGAATTTTCTGTAGTAGTTAGCAAGACCAAGAAAACTTCTAACTTGTGTTTTTGTTAGCGGTTGTGAAGTGTCCTTAAGTTGTGCTATCTTAGCTTCACTTGGCGACATAGTTCCATGACTCAACTTGTGTCCCAAGAAGTCTAAGGAGAATTGTGCTATTTCACACTTCGTAGGGCGGGCAGTGAGGTTGGCTTGCTTTAATCTGGCTAGCACATCTCGTAAGAGTGTTAAGTGCTCCTCCCATGTCTGGGTGCCTAGAATTAAATCATCCATGAAGTTCTCAACTCCACGTCCGTACAGTGGTTCTAACAATGACCGCATCATTTTAGAAAAAATGCTTGGAGCGTTTGAAACTCCGAAAGGCATAACTTTCCATGTGTAGTTTCCTACTGGTGTAGTGAAAGCTAGTATGTGTCGATCAGTGTCCTTGACCTTGATTTGCCAAAAACCGCGTGACAAATCTATTTTGGTATAGTAATGAGCGTTAGCTAGCTTAGTGAAGATGAGATCCGGATCAGGAAGAGGTTCGGCACAAAACTCTGTCACTTGATTGAGTTTGCGGTAGTCTACGCAAAAACGGAACGAGTTATCACGTTTTTTAATCAACACGATGGGTGATCCGTAGGCACTGTCAGTCTTCTCTATGACCCCTAGATCTAACATAGTCTTAATCTCACGTCTAACGTCATCTATCTTAGCGTGTGGCAACGGATACGGCTTCAAACGTATCGGTTTGTTGTCAGTCAGCTTCAGTGAAAATTCTATTAAGTCTGTCAACCCTGGTTTGTCTGTCAGAGTAGATGAGAACTCATTGAGCAATTTATTCACTTCTTCTTTCTGTCCTTCCGTCAAGGCGTCATTCACCCTAACGTCTTTAACAGTCTCCTCTGTCTGTAAAGGACAGTTTGGTAAAGTACCGGTGACGCAATCAGTCTCCCCCTCATCTTCTGTAACTATCGTCGCTACGACAAAATCAGCTTGAGTGGTTTGATCCTCACGGCTTATGTACTTTTTGAGTAGGTTAACATGAAAGATTTTCTCTCTCTTTCCTGTCTGCACCTTATAGTTCAGTCCCCCTAGCTTGGCGGTAACTACAAAGGGCCCCTTCCATTTCATCTGAAGTTTGTTATGTGCTTCAGGAAGCAACAGTAACACTTTGTCATTAACTTCAAATTCTCTAGGTTTGGTGTGCTTATTGTAATATTCTGCCTGTCTAGACTGAGCTATCGTCAAGTTTTCCCGTGCTATCTTGCCTATAGTTTCAAGACGGTTTCTTAAGTCAGTGACGTATGTATAAGTTGTCTTAACTTCGTCATCTGTCTTTTCATCAGTCCAAAGTGCCTTCAAAATCATCATCGGTCCGCGTACAGTACGTCCGTAAAGTAGCTCAAATGGTGAAAACCCGGTGGAAGATTGTGGCACCTCCCTATATGCAAATAGTAGGGCAGGGATGTATCTGTCCCAGTCTTTCGGTTTATCTGTGGCGAGCTTTTTAAGTGCTGTTTTTAATGTCCCATTGTATTTTTCGATCAGACCATTTGCCTGGGGGTGGTATGGTGTGCAAGTAAGATGTTTGATGGAAAGTAAACGATTTACTTCCTTCATTACGTTGCCTATGAATTGACTCCCCTGATCTGTCAAAATTTCCGTAGGAATTCCAACACGACTCCAAAGACCGAAAAGGGCTTCGGCGACAGTTTCAGTATCAATATTTTTCAATGGTACTGCGTCGGCGAATCTTGTTGCGTAATCAATAGTGGTCAGCACGTATCGATTACCTCTCGTTGATGTGGGTATTATAGGCCCAATCAAATCCAATGCTACGCGCTTGTAGGGTTCACTGATCAGTTCAGGCTCTCCTAACGGTGCGGGTCTGATTGAATTTTTAGACTGTGTTCTCTGGCATGTGTCGCAACTTAACACGAATCTACGGATATCGGCAGTGATGTCCGGCCAATAAAACTCACTTGTAATACGACTAGTTGTTTTTTGTACACCCATGTGTGCACCAAAAAGACTCTCATGACCTAATCGTAATACGTCATTTCGTTTGGTTTGTGGAACGACTAATTGTTTCCGAAATTCGTCTCCCACTTTCGAATAGCGGTACAATAAACCCTTTTTCAGAATAATGCACGCTTTCTTATTCGAATCGTCAGTGTTGACGTCACTAACAGGTACAGCTTGTCTGCGTAACTTGTCTAGTGTTTCGTCCTCAGCTTGTAATATTTTAATCTCGCTAACTGTTGCTTTATCTACGGCTGGTGCGGCAGACATCGGTGCAGTTACAGATTTGTCTTTACTACTCGCTGCTCTGGTTACAGCGTTAACCAGTGGTGGTTCGATTGAAGTTTGTTTTTTGCACGGCAAAACATACTTGCAACCAAGGATCACGTCATGCGGTGAGTTTTCCATAACTGCCGCTTTGACTGTTCCTTCTACAAAGTCTGAAACAATCGAGACTTCAGCTACTGGTAAAATGTCTTGTTCGCCGTTTGCAAAGGTGACAGAGATTGTCTCCCCTGTGTAGTCGGTACGGTTAACTAATGATGCATTTACAATAGCGTCTAGCTCACACCCTGTATCAAGCAAAGCGATTGTGTCGTGACCGTTTGCCTGTACTGGTGTTCGATTCGACTTTTCTGTTTTAGGTGTATGACTTTCTACTGCGTAAACTTTAGCTGTTTTCTTTTCAGGACATGTTCGTGAAAAATGGCCACTATCACCACAAGTGTAACATGCAAGATTCTTTTTATCTTTCTGTTTGTCGGACTTGTTTTTAGTGTCGGGTTTAGATGTTTTATCATCACGCTCACTATGTGCCTTCCCGTCATTTTTCTTATCCTTTCGAGTCTGCGGTTCGTTCGGTCGAGACTTGTTGTTCGCGTGTGCGTTCGAGAATTGAGAATGTGCGTCATCAAAGCGATCGGCGGCGTTGCCTATCTCCTCTAGCGTAGATTTTTCCCTTATTGCTAAGTGAATCAGTAGATCTGATTTGTATGACCCGAGAATGTGGTCTTTTATCATTTCATCCCTAAGACCTGCGTACGTCTGTGGAGTTTCGGCTAGATCTATCCATCTTTGGAACAAGTCAGCTACGCGTCGTATGTACTGTGCGTGCGTCTCTGAACTGGCTTTAGTGGCCTGTTTAAACTTACGTCGGTATGTATCTGCTGTGAGTTTGTAACGTTTCAATAATGCGGCCTTGACTGTGTCGTAATTATCTGACTCAGAATCGCTAAGCTTATTGAACTCGTTTTTCGCACTGCCCTGCAATAACCCCGATAAATTTATCGCCCAATGTTCCGCTGGAATGTTTGTTGCTCTGGCTAACTTTTCAAACGTTTTTAAATACGCGTCTATTTGATCTTTGTTCTCATCAAATGGGACCATATTTATCTTTGGAATGATATTTTCAATTCTACTGTGATTATTTCCATCGCTAGAATGCGAATCACCACTGCTTCTGCGGTCACGGTTTGGATTAGTAACTTCTAGTTTCTTTACTTCCCATTCTAACCGTTTTATTTCCGCGTCTGCTGCGATGCGTTTAGCTTCTGTGTCCGCTGCGATACGTTTTGTTTCAATGTCGGCTAATCTTTCGGCTTCTAACTTTTTAACTTCAGCTTCTTGCTTTTTAGCTTCTGCGTCAGCTGCGATGCGTTTAGCTTCAGTTTCGGCTAGTTTTTCAGCTTCTAACTTCTTCAGTTCGCGATTAGCAATACGTTCTTCTCTTTCTATCTCTTGTCTTTCTTTGTCCGCTTTCTCTAGCTCAGTTTTGATGTAGCTAGTCAGTTCGTCACCCTGATATCCTATCATGATACCGGTTTCTTTCAGGTCTTCGATAACCTGTTTGCGATCCATTTTACTGTCTTAGCGCGCTGGCTACAATAAGAATGTATCTCGTGAATTGTGTGTTTTAACCGTCGGCGATAACTACGCTTATCCCGAAAATAACTTTTAGGCTACAACCTTACAAAAATTATTTAATTTACTCAGAACACCTTCCGAAATAAATTACGCGTTAACTCTTTACACGTTTCACCTGCTTGTCACAGTGTCCGCTGTTCCAAGACTTTCGTAATGTCACGGCTCCTACCATACAACATTACACATTATATCTAGCACCCTAAATATAATAGTCCGAAGTCTGTTACTACCGATAACTCTCCTAGCTGGCGGTATAACCTTCGACTCCTCACAATGAAGTACTCAGTAACACAATACTAAATAAATCATTCAATAGCTAACATGACATATTTAACTACGCTTAAATATATCAACATTAACTAACATGCACGCTACTCTGCAAAAGAATACATGCACATGTCACAACAAAAGCAAAGAAAATCAGTGATACAAAAATCAAAAGAACAATTGGCAATTCTGTTCGTTCGTTCGTTCGTTCGTTTCTAGGTTATGATACGCCCTATGTATGAAAAATGTTACAATTTACAATTTAATACATATCAATCCCGCGACGACCCACACTTGTTACGTTTCCAGTATTTATTTAAAGACCCTGCTTAGAATAATTAAAAGACTTTAAATATAATTAATTCTTCCTCTCATATTCTACGCAGACTGGTTGCTCAATTTATTATCTGACTAATTAAAAGTGCGTCTTGTAGTTCAGACGACAAATTTACAGACTAATAAACTGCGAACTTTTAGCTAGATTTGAAAACAGTTAAATCCCTCTAAATTAATATGCACTCGTCATCAATCTTTCTGCTCATCCGCCCCCATTCAAATCTAAGAATTAATCTAATTGGTCTATTGTGCATAGAAATCAACTACTAAGAGGTATTAACAAGAAAATAAGATTTAATAAAGTTTAACAAATTAACAATAAATCGAATGCAACGCGAATAGTCTTCACTCTGTCTTTACGCGCCTATGCCTGATTTTTGTCAATCTAAATTGCCAGAAAAGTGTTCCTTTGAGATCTGTACACTTGATTTTGCACTTAGCTCTATTCTTGTATCCTTGGTCTCAACACTCAGTCATGCCGGTTCGTTCCCTCAGTCCCCCTTTAACGACACACGTGGTGCATAAGGAATGATGTCCCTTTGTTAGTGGTTAGGAACTGGAATTTTTGCAGCATGGCCCTCAGAGTGGATTTCGACACGCTTATACCAATAAGCTAGTGCAGGTGAGGCATGGTGAAACATGAACCATGAGCCGACCTGTGGATGCAACGTGTTTGGATATAATTCTCAACCTAACAGGCCCTACTTAGGCATGGCTCAATTAAATGCGCTGAACAAAGAGTTTCGACCTCGCGTCGCTTACAATTAGACTTTAGAAAAATATAATCGTCTCACATGTGTTCCATTTAACAGTCATGACGTATGAAGCAATAAAATAGATACAACGTTAAATTAATGTTCATACAAAGAGGTAATTCAAACCGACAGAGCGCTTCACAATTTACAATTAAAATTACACGCAATAATTGAATTACATGAAGAATTCATATCGAGCGCAGCATTCTGGCTCTTAGTGAATTAAACAATATAAATTAAAGTACAGAAATGGAAAAATGGTTACAATAAATTTATATTCCGTAACTTATAGGTTTTCAGCTATTTCTCTGAACCATGCTCAAGTGTATATGGAAATCATATAATACATAGCACAAATACATACTTAAACAATACATAGGCAAATACTATTAAATAAAATGATACCTTTGAGAGAAGTCGAAGGATACCTTGATTCTCTATGGCGCCGGCTGCCTCTCACGACCCGAGTAAGCTGATGGAATTAGCTAAAATGTGCTCGAAGTGAGGGAGCGGAAGCGGGTAGGTACATATATAGAAAGGTATATTGCGTATCACGTGACTGTTCGCAAGGCATGTGGTTGGTTCGAGAACTGGACAATGGTCCTAAAGTTACATAACATCTTGACCTGTTCTAGAAGCACCTAGAAAAAGGAAGCTTTGAACAAAGGGCCAAGGGTTTCAAATATTCGAATTTGAAGTAAACAAGGCAATGTGGGTCATCAGGTCGGACATTTTTATCAGACTTGTGACAGTGACTAACGTGCCATGCAAAGAACTTGAGAACATGTTTCCATTCGTTCAAAGGGTAAGACTGAAAACGAGACACGGCTGTAATGAGACTCTAGTACAGAACGGTTCTACCGTGATCAAGTGGTTCTATCATGATTTTGGTTCTTGTTAAACGAAAAGCTTCTGTAACGAATACAACCCTTTGTCTGGAAAGAAGTAAGAAAGGATTCTGACCTGAAATTGTCCAGTAGATAAAATTAATATTCTGTCTGCCAAATATTATTATTATTATCATGATTATATTAGAACCTGTCTCTCGTCTTTTTCTTTGACGATAGAGAAGCAACCAGTCGGGATAAAATTGCCATCAGTGGTTTCTGGAATATGTGAAGAGTTCCAATAGTTTCATCTGAAATAATATCATATTTAAGCGTATCTCAATTTCTTGAAAAGAGTGCTTTAATGACGAATGAACTTTTCCTTCAAGGCGATCGGTTAGTGTGTCATCAACATCGGAAGAAACAGTAGCATAATTATTGAGAGCAATGAAGTTACGTGTAACATTAGATTAAAATGACCGTTTTAGACCAGAGGTAGGCAAACTTTCCAAGGGCCGCAAACATAAATGTACACCATGTAGCGGGCCACACAGTTCATTAAGTAAACTAATTAATATTTGAAATAGCAAAATTTTTTTTCTAAATAACATCATACTTATTTTTCAGTTGTTAATATTTAAAAACTTACAACTTCAAAAAGAAGCAACAATCGGATAATTTCTAAAATTCACAGTACTATGCATAAAATATAATTCAACAATAGAGTCAATATAAATCACATGGTAGTCTAATGAAAATAGAAATGGAGTTATTAGAGATAAGCAATAAGAATCTTTATGTAACTTGATTCAGTGCAGTCTTCACAGTCCTATCCGTGCTTTGCCACAATGTCACAAATTATAGTTCAGTTCATCCTCACATTGAAACAGATTTGCCATATGTTCTCTTGAAGTCAACCTGGGCTTTTTCTGCCTTACCAATTTGTTCAAGCAGAACAGTTATTGTAGTAATTTCCTAGTAATTCCCTGTACTAGAAATTTTCTCATTGTAGTGAGCATATTTTGCTCCATACATCAAATAGAGTGTAGTATATCCTCTTTACATTTACACATTCCGCCGCAGATGATTCCTGCACCTACCCGGTTGCTGTGGCCCACAGCTAGTGAAACAGTAGACTAAAACAACACGTGAAAATAGGCCAACTGAAAAAGCATTTTGCTCACTGCAAAATATAATTACGGATCAATCACTAATCTTCCAATTTATCGCATTATAACTCCATTCTTTCTTACATTCCTGTCTCAATTTACAGTTTCTTGCATTGGTATACATTAGCCTGATACACGCATATTGTACAATAAATACAGCATATCAAAACAATGTCAACTGTTAGCACACTAAACTCGAACAGCGTAGTTTAAACATTTGTAGAAATAACAGTAAACTCACATGGTACATCTCTACATAAAACACAATTATAACATATTAATTGCAAAACTGCATTTGAAATGTTTCAAAGTCCATTCTCACTCAACCAATCAGCTAACTCACCATAAACCCAATGTTCGCCTTCAAAACCAGACTTCTTTGCCACTTCAGATCAAAAGTGATTAGAGAGTAGATTTCTCTACGGCAAATAAACTTTTTAATCTCAGCCCATTAGCTGGTCTCATTCTCGTACATCGTAATCATTACGTTGGATAAAAAAAATAAAAAATAACTACTCACTGGATTGAATTACATCAGCAATTCTAGAATATTTTTGCCTCGTGCATTTGTTTCAATTCAGACACTTTTAAAAATACCATCATAAGGAGTGCCCAAGGTAGTTTTATTCTGACAATTTAACATTTTATATAACAATTTATATAACAATTAAAAATAAGGAGATGCAAATTTACTCCGGCCACAGTAACAATTTGATACATTGATAATTATTATCTTTCTGGTATCTCGGAATGAACCGAAAATCGCCCACATGTTTACAAAGTTTGTTATAACTTATCGCCACCATAATTTTCTAACAGTTTTGTGATGTGTCAGTTCTACATAGGACTATCAGTTGTTTGTCTAGTAATGCTTTAAATCTTAAGAGATTTAAATTAATGTCACACTGTACGTCCAATCTTATTGGTGTTGAGGCTTGACTTTTCTTTCCCTTGGAACAAGCGGCATCAGGAATATAGTGTTCAGGGTGTCAATGATTTTGTAATGTTTAGACCAGCAACAATGGCAACAACATATTTCAGTCTTGTGTGTGGAAGTGTACTTGAAACAGTTTACAATTATCTATCTGTATGTTAAATATAGTACACAATATCTAGTTCTTAAATTAAGGAGATCGTTATTGCTAAGCTGTTCGAATTTTTAAAATGATACGTATACTGTGGCCTGTCGCAAAGGTAATACTCTATGACCAACACAAAAAATGAAAGTCACTTTTACTATTGTTCTTTATTTCAAATTAAAACGTGAACCTTTTTGTATCATCGCCTAGACAAAGCATCTGCAATATCGTTCTATGGATGTGAAATAGCAGAACAAAAAGGGTCAATTTGGTATACCTGGTACAGCACACGTTTACTCCACCAGATTATCACATATATTTTCCTGAGGTGTTTACGTTTCCTCCACGTTTGAGTTAAGATAAAATGCACTGTTTGAACATTTGCATACTTATATTCATGCACAATAAGCGTGCTCTTGTTCCGTTCAGTCTCCTCGAGTCATTGTAATAGCCATCAAAGAAATATTTTTTATCTTAAAGAAAAAATAAATACATAGAACACACACACACACACACACACACATACACACACACACTCACTCTCACACACTCACTCACACACACACACACACACACACACACATACACACACACACACACTCTCACACACACACACACGCACGCATACACAATTTCCTTCACTTAAATATCTCGTATTCTGTATACACAAATTTCTTTAGGTTGACTCCATTTATCATCCGCTTTAAGTTGACTCCACTTATCATCCGCCCTGTTCGGGTCAATCTATTTAGTCTTTGAACACAGTACCAGGAACGAGCGATTTTGAACGCACTTTATGGAAATCGAGGGAGTTAACTAATGCATGTGGAAACAGAAGTAAAGAGAGCTGGTTAAATTTAAAATCAAAATATACGAGGGGCGATTATAGCTACAAGCCAGACCATGAAAATAATGTTGATTTTAAAAAATATGGTTTCCTGACAATCTTCAGGTTCCTGAAACAACGAGACGTGATGACAATCCACCAATAAACGTGTATGGGGGATGGGGGGACGTGAGGGGTGAGGTGGGCAATGTGTGATTTTCAACACCCGCCACATTCAGAACTAAACATGCCCTGATTTCAGTGAAACAATGAAACTGTTCATGAAAGACGAGCGAACCCTGGTAGCGAGAGAAATCGAGAAACTAAAATAAAACACCACGTCAGTCTCTCAGTTGTTAGGTAGATTGGTACAACTCTTGACGTTGACGGATAGACGGGTGGGTAAGGATAGGGGTGGATAAATCGCATAGAAACGCTACTAACCTCATTTACTGCAAGGACGCTTATACAATACGTCTAGAAATAAAGGCAAAGACTGGAGAGAAAATCAATTACTTGACTTGTTCGGCTGGTTAATCGCTTGTATTGGGAAATGCGTTTTCACGTGTCACTTTGCCAAGGACTTACGAAGACGATTTGGTTATAAATTCTGGGGTTAATGATCTACTCTAAAAATAAATGTGCACAGAAACAAAGAAATTAATTATAACTTTTGATATCAGACATTTCAGGAAAAGAGAGAAAAATCGGGGGGGGGGGCTAATTGAAAATAGCAATTAAAATTAAGTGAATCAAGACATCTAAGTATTTTTTAAAATTAAAATTATTAAGGATACAACTTATACCCATAGTCACAAGTAATTAATTCCATGATTTACATTCATCCTGATGAAGAGTATTTTCTTTCAAACGTATTCCGTTGAAGAGAAGATTTATTTTGTTGCTTTTAGATGCCACTCAAGAATCCAGCCTTTCTGTATTTTTTTTTTCCTCGATATAAATATCAATTTTTTCAGCCCACAAACGAACGAACGCAATGGACCGTGCATGATGATTTCGGCATACGTTTTAGCAGTGTAGTCCCAAACTCCTGAATACTAGGCAAAGCAAATCTTTAACGCCAGCTGAATAAATTATATTTGGTTTGGTGATTAACCACATTTTTAGTGTTTAATATAAATTTAATATAATTAAACAAACGTTGCTGATTAATAATTTGTGAGCATCATTGTTTTGACAATATTTGGTTCATGGCTGTCGATCTGAAAGAATAGAAAAATGTTAATAAAAGCACTTCCTGGTTATTAAAATACTTACTCTTCAACAACGTCCAAACCCACACTACTTGTTCGAGGACAGTATGTCACTAGGCTTGATGGCAAATCTTTATAACGCTTACATTGACAGGGAATCATAAATGTGTTGCCATTGTGGAGTATTATAAAATGTGTGGAGGTGGAGGTGGTGGTGATGGTGAAGGATTATGATAGCGCAGGTGCATATACTTAGTCGCATCCACCCTTGTGCATCAGTCGTCAGTCACGCTGCTACGAAAATTGCTGACACCTTTTCGCACTTGCATCCACTGTGGAGTTGAAATATGCTCCTAATAAATGTATACATACTAATTTGATCTTTTTTGGAAAAAGAAAAACTGATTAGGTAGATTAAGCTGAAAGTTGCTATCAATGTTCGGGTCTGCTCTTGACGCGTCAGATCATGGCAAGCTTTCGACTTCATTTTCGTTTTCCTGTTTATATCTCTGCTGTCTCTTTATTGACACTGAAACAACAAGTTGAATGCATCCTGGCCACACGCTCTTATAGCATCTCCAGTGTACTTTGAGCGCTGTTAAGAGAGTGTCCAGCATTCACAGCGAGTGCGCTCTTGGAGAAAGTAAGATAAACTCTCTTAAGTCGTCTGAATTCATTAATGTAGATATGCCAACATAGTTTATTATGTTGTTTTTTGTTTTTAATTCAAAGCCTCACGGCGTTTGTCAATTAGTTTTGTTCCAATTTTTTTCTGTTAATACAGAAGGAAAAAATGCGGTTATCCAATAAATAACAATAAATGATCGGTAATGAAAAATAGTACAATATAATGTGTGAGAATCATATCTCTAAAATACGTTTTCTTTACAATCGTGTCTTGCAATAAAACTAACAAATTAGCTGGATATTGACATTTCCAGAAATTAAACGATAAAACTGCTTACAACGCCTCGCATTAAAAATGGAATTATATTCTTATTTGTTACACAGAGAGCAAAACAAATGCAACATAATATTTTATGAAAAGATTCACTAGAAACAGTCAAGTGCTTAGCATACTACATTCAAGCATCATAGTTCGAAATTTGTAGAAATAATAATCTACTCACATAATACATCACTATATAAAACGCAAGTATAAAATACCAATAGCATATTGCACAAAATATTTCTAAGTCCATTCTCCTCAATCAGTCAGTTAACTCACCATTAAAATAACGACCGCCTTTCATGACCGGACTCTGCCCCTCCAAATTTAAAGTGATTAGAAAATAAATTCTTTTCAATAAGGTAATCTTTGATCTCAGCCCATTGTCTGGTCTCGTTCTTGTAAATTTTAACTATTGGATAATAAAACTACTCGTCCACCTAAAACCGGTTTATATTACATCAGCACATATACCACATTCATTACCTGAGTTGTTTACTTCCAACTTTGACACTTAAAATTATCAACACAAGCAGTGCTTTGATATTAACAATTTCTTAACAATTAAGTTTAGGAATAGACATAGAAATTTACTCTGCCACACATGGAAATTTCAATTTTAAGATGTGTCCGGTGTACGTCTTGTTTGCAAGTTTAAAACTACTTTCAGTTAGAGCACAGTTACAATTGAGTAAAACGTGTTTAGAGAAAAAGGCTGCAACATTTTAACAATTTACTTTGTACATGTGTTAACATGATTTTGCTTTCGACATAAGCGCAAAGACGTTCGTAATTATAGTGTACTTTTTTTCAGAAATGGAAGCATAAGCTTAACTACTTTTATAACGGTGCATTTAATAGGCGCAATGAAATACTGTGAAATTAAACACAACATTAAAGAAAGTCTTAACCTGTCTAATAATAACGTGACATTAATATAATATAGAGAAGGGAGACAGAGACAAAGGCCGGGAGTGAGAGTGAGAGAGAAATAAAAAGTAGGTCACATATTTATTCACGTGAGAAAAGACATGTAAAGCTCATCCAGCACACAAAATACACAATTATTATTACTGCTTTTCATTGAAGCCTTGCTTTGAAACAACAGAAAACTAATTTCAAGAGTAAATGTCACGTATATTGTCTTACTTCAACTGTCATTAGAGTTAGTACTTGATACGAAAGGAAGACAAAAATAAAGCATCGTTTGTAAGAAATTGATTTTCTCCATTTCTCAAGTATCACAAATCATAAGTGTGTGACAATTATGATCACTAAAATGTAATACTGTTTTAAATTGTTTTAATCTAGACATGACTCATTTCTTCATATCTGGAAAAAGGTAAAATAATGATAACATATGTGCACTGAATTTTTAACCTGCGATCTTATATTTTATTTCACAACGTGCTTTGGAAATTTCTCTCTTCTTGACGAGTTCACGACTTTAAGAAGCACGAAGTGTTACTGTTTGAGAGATTTGTATCTGTAATAATCAGAATATTTATACCGTTGAAATAAGAACATGAATTTTAAAGTTTCTTTGTATATTCGCTTTTTTGGCCTTTCAATCTGACTGTAGATGTCAATCACAACCTTTTCAAAGTATCAGGTACCTTTTTTTCTAAAATAAAACTTGGGTTTTCAATCTGACTATAGGTATCCATCACAACCTTTCCAAAATACTTTTTTTACCTAAAATAAAATTAGAGTGAGATTCATTCATACACATTAATTCGCCGACTCTTGTTTAGTGCCTCAAGTTAACATTTTGTGTTATGCAACTCTATAAAGATTATGGAGTTCCATTAAGGTCACAACCTACATACTGAATATCACGGTGCAGCAAGTAAGGATGGTTGAATGACTTTTACAAGCCTGGGACAGTACGTCATTTGCAAGGGACGTGAAGTTACTAATTTATTTTATTGAATGGAATGTGAATATATTTTACATATCAATGGATTGTGCAATTTTTATTTTTACATATCTGTATGTTCTTGTTCAGTTTAAGTTTCTCAAAATATTTTCGTGGCGCCGAAAAAACCTGCAAAATATTTTATTTCCACTTAATTTGTATTTGCCATTTAAGAAAACAATCGTACTAGAATGCAAGCAGAAACTAAACACTTTTTTAAAAACAAATTATTAATTTAATTTACTGGTGATTCATTACTGCTCAGACAATGAACAGGTCATTTATTAAATTAAATAAACAAACGAACATATGAAATTATTTATAGATTTGCTTTAATGCAACAACACCTTCACACTTAATCGTGAATGAAACATACATCTATTTAAATAGAATCATTTAATTTTTTTACATATCTTTTTCACATACACACACCGAAATCCCAGTGCGTGCGTGGTGTGTGTGTGTGTGTGTGTGTGTGTGTGTGTGTGTGAGTGTTACGAGTATGGGTATTGATCTTTGAGGGCATTTTATGTGTGGGAGTGTTTGAGTAGGTTTGTAGATATGAAAGTATGCGCGTGAGTGTGTTGTATGGACGTTTTTGCATATTTGTTTCATTCACAAATGTCAACTAGAATGGGAATGGAAAAAAGTGTAAACATTCAAGAGACTTTATTTTCAACTTGATTAATCCGTACATGTAATTCATTTCCTTAAAAGAGTCATTATAATTTTAATGACGTAAATTTTGCTAATGTTTATAACAAATTAAGAAAGACGAATACATCATTCTTAAATATTATATGTATCATTAAGGGACTAATAAAAATTGTGTTTTAATACAAGTTTTAATTTTATTCTCTCCACAGAATCGTAATAGAGCCTAACTAGCGTTACAAGAAGTTAAACATCATTTAAACATCCACTATGGCTGTTACAGTGATCAGATCAAACAGACAGAAAGTTTTATTCTACATAGTTCTACTCTGTCTGTCTACTGTAGGAATATTGTACATCGTTACGTTATATCCAATAGAGGCAACAGGGCTGCCTAAAATAAAAATATTTAAAGCAGTTACGACAATAAGAAGCACAACTTTTGTGTCACGTGCTTCAGGACCAATATTGGCTAAACGGACTACTAGCACTAAGATATTGCTAACATAAAGACCATCGCAGAAAAAGAGAACAAAAATACTTTGAAACCTAAAACAGTTAAAACTATGTCCCTGTTTACAGAAGTCATAAAGGGAAAGGATATGGAGATCTATCTTACTCTTATTGACGCTTTCCACGAAGCAATGTCACGAAATGCCATTCTTTACTTCATTATACGGAACATTAATTGGTTCTTGGCGTCATCATGGTTTTATTCTTTGGGATGATGACGTGGATGTGGCTGTTCCGAGTGATCAGAGACACCAGGTGTTCAGCGCGCTCAATGATCTAAAACCGAGGTTCTTGCTCTTCAACAGTTCGCGTGCTCGATGGAAGTTTTATTCAAACCGTTCTCATCCAATCGAAAAGCGACCTTTCCGCTGGCCGTACATCGATATAAGCTTTTACCTTTCTAATGAAACACACGTTTGGGATTTCAATACAGGTCCAAACTCAAAGTTTAGTTATCCTGTAGAAATCGTATTTCCTCTGCAACCACGCCCATTCACGAATCGTTTGCTGCCGGCTCCTTTCAACACAAAAGAAGTTCTCAAAGCATCGAATAATATCAGAATGTGTCAGATTGGACGTTACGACCACATGAAAGAGAAACATAAGACTCTAAAGGGATTAGTGACTAACGTGCCATGCAAAGAACTTGAGAACATGTTTCCATTCGTTCAAAGGGTAAGACTGAAAACGAGACACGGCTGCAATGAGACACTAGTTAACAACGGTTCTAAAGCGATCTCATGGTTCTATCGTGATTATGGTTCTTGCTAATGCACGCTTATGTAATTATGAATAAAAGTATCTGCCTCAACAAAGTTATAAATGTCTGTGACAGAACACCACATTGTTAATGGTTATGATATTATTATTAATAATTATTCTTCCTTATCTAATTACAAATAATGATAATCTTAATTTTTGTTATTAATAATTCTCCAGAAGAACGACTCATCTCTCTCACGTGGCAGATATGGTCGCACTGTAAACGTTGACTGTCTTCCACAACATTAAAGACAAATATTTACCATCACACAATATTTCCATAGGTGTAAAACGTCTTAACAAAGGAGAAGATAAATCCAATTTAAATCTATATATAACAAACTCCTATCTACCCACTATTTCTCCAGCATGTGGTTATCAATACATGTAAGTAAGTGAATAAATTTAACCAATGCATTTAGTAAATCAATAAACAAATACACGTATAGTAAATACAATTAAACAATTATTTGACATCAATATTTCCACATGAACACTGTTCGAATAATTTCAATACTGTACAGTCTTATATCGCAAAACAAAATTCAGTAGATTAGTGTCAATATAAATCACAAGATAATTATTATTATCAGAGAACAGAAATGGAGTTATAGAGATTTTCGAGATAATAGTTTGTATATAGCCGTGTCTAGTCTATGCCACAATATGTTTTTTGTGTGCACTTTTGTAACAGTCACAAGCTTCTTGTTCACAATAGAATTGTCAGTTCTTCATGTCTTTCTCTTACAAGCTGTAGAACACCCACGAACCACTATTCTCTCGAGACTTCTCTGGGTGCTCATTTGACAATTTAGATCCCTCAAGCAGAACAACAATGTAGCAATTTCCAGTAGCTTCCATGTATCAGAAATTCCAGGATGTAATTGAACATACTTTGCCACCACACATCAAGCGATAGCAGTGATCTTTACACTTACACAAGGGGTTAGATACTTCTCGAATCTCCCATGATTGTATAGGTTTATAAATCAGTAAACCAGGAGATTCTGCTAAAGCAAAATGGCTGCTTCTTCCCTTTAACATAACAGCTGCATTTCATGATGTAACTCGAGTTTTCTCAAATTCAAAGTGTTTAGAATAAAATACGTCTTCAATAAAGTAACTTTCGGTTCACCCCCTCCCCCATTGGATGATATTGCCATGAACTAGCATGAGACAACTCATTCAGTTGGAACCTGAGTTGTTTAGTCCAACGTTTGGCACTTAAAAATATCAACATAAGCAGTGCCCAAGGTCGGGTCACTTTGACATTGAACAATTAACTTTAGAAATAGGGAAAGGCAAAATTACCTCTCCACAGAGTTTTACATGACTTTATCCATTTGATACATTTCATTTTCTCTCTGACATCTATTGTTATTACCAGTATTCAATTAGATCTTGTCTCGTGTCTGTTTTGCCTTGACATCATGAAATTTGCTGGTTTGAGGAATTACGTGAACGATCCAGTATATTTACATGAAACAGCACACAATTTACATCAGTATCCTTATTTATGTCATCCGTTTGTTATATTTATTTCACTAACGACACAATGACTTACTATATAATAAATTTCTTGCAATAATAAGGCACGCATGAGTATTTATAGAGAAAAATAGTGGACTAAAGCAAATACCCAGGTTGATGCATATCAAGTACAACGCATGAGCAAAGGTGTCCTTATAACGGTCTTATGTCCTACTCTGAGTGCGTGTCTCGCCTCGCACTTCACCAGTCTGTCCTGAGGAATTCTAATGGAAATATTAATGTGTGCGTGGGAGGGGAGATAATCTTGACTGTAGATACAATACTATTCGACAATAACATTGCTCCTCTGCTAAATAAGCGTAATGTGGCAGCCTTAATAAAAAATTTAATTGCTGTCAACTTTGTTTTTGCACTTGTGTATTTGTGGTTTTAATGTATAACGTTTCCCGTTCTCTTGTGCGTTGGAACATTAGTTACTGTTGGGATTGTTCCTTGGGTAAACTGTAGGTACTTTCAATACTAGTTAAAAGTGTAAAGCAGCAATTATAAGGTTAGGTTTGTTCCTTGGGTAAAATGTGGGTATTCTCAATACTAGCTATTATTTTAAAGCAGTAATTATAAGTAGTATTTGCAGCAGTTCTGTATTGGTAGTATTAGTAGTAGTTGTTTACTTTACCTATTAATAGACACAATGATATATGTAGAGCTGATAATGCAAACAGACACACAGATAACATTCCTTTAATTAAAGTTGAACACACGCAGAATACTTTTGATGCTTTAACTTTAATTGTGAGACACTGAGTTCGTGGAATGTTGATGTCAAGGAATCTTTTTTATTGTAATAGACATATGTATGTTTAATTGTTCATTTAGTAAATCTATTGACCCTCTTATGCATATTGATAATCTTATGATGGAGAAGAAAGTGGTTGGATGAGGACTCGCTAAATATAAATTATAGCTAAGTGTCTTCTCCTTTAATTAGATTTCCACTTACAGAAACAGTATGTGACTGTAAATGTTGCAATAGAGAAAACGTTTACAACGCCAAAATATTCGTGAGAGAGGGACGAGTAGTGTCTGCTGGAGGATCATTAATAAAATAAATTAAGATTCTCATCACTTGTAGTTAGTTATTAAATATTAATTAATAATAATAATTTCATTAACTAAGTGACGTGCCTGTCACAGAGATTATTTCACAATTTATAAACGAAATATTTACACGAATGTCGGTATGCACATTTATGTAAGGCTTAACACCAAATATACTTCATTAATTTCTTTATTAAAACTAACATCTTATCAAAATACGTATATTGTTCATTTAGTATGTAATCACCATATACTTTTAGAAAAAATGAAGTAAGCTAAATAACAGTTACGTTAATATTTTTAGACCAACAGCACAAGGTACTCTCTTCTAAATCATTTGTGTCACAAGAAAAGGCTTGTAACCTCATGTGTACAGAAGATAAGAACATACGGAAACGCCCACTTAAATTACAAGTCCAATGCAAGATAGAGATAAGTGTGACATGGATGTCATAGAGGTGAATTAACACACTAATCATCTTCAATTGACATACTATTAATATGTCAGAGCCTTTGTAGCATAATAGTAATGCAAAAATAAACCTGTAAGAACTATTGTGGTGATTCCTGTTTATTTATCAATTCAACCGTCCATGTTGTATTTCGTTATTGAGTGCGTTAAGAATATTTCAAATTGACTGTTTGGGCGATAAAGTCCGTTATACTGCTAACATAATAGATATAAAAGATGCTATATGATTTCTTAATGTCTAAGAGGAAATTCTGTGTTTATTCGAAAGTCCCTCATAATACTAACATAATATATATAAAAGATGCTATAAGTATGATTTCTTAATATCTAAGAGGAAATTCTGTGTTTATTCGAAAGAAAAATAAACTTGGTCGTCCAAACTACAGGATCAACGATCAATGTGTGAGTTTCTGTTGAAAAGCATTTCTATCCTGTCATCCAACACGCATGCTTAAGTCAAAAGACGTTTGAGTATCTCTCCGGATTAAAATACGATAAATACCTCTTTATCTTAAAAAAAGTAAACCCACTTATGAAAACAAATAATTTATGTAAATTAGGGCTAATAATTATCCTTATATAAATATCATGATTACAAGTGAGGTAGTTTTATAAAAATATTTTTTATCTGTTTTCAACGTTTCCTTCATCTAATATATAAATTGTGTACAGTATTAATATATTTTTTAAAAAAACTTATGGCGTCCATAAACTTTATATCAATTGAAATACATTTGACCACATACTGTAATTCTTTTTAATCTAATTTCTTCAAATGCTGATTAAATATTCGCCTGTTTACTCCATCAGATTATAATACACACTTTCTCTCTAAGATTTAATATTACTCATTGACGTCTTTTTATGAAAACACGTGGTTTTAGTTCTGTTCGCCATTTATCTATGCTTGATAAAATCCACTTTTTGAACATTTGCATTCTAAAATTCGTGAATAAAAAGTTCGTTCCTCTATCGTTCAATCCCCTCGTGTCATTCTAACAGCCTACAAAGAAGTGTTTTATCTTTTAGAGAGAGTACACACAGACCCACACACACAAACACACACATATACACATTAAAAAATCTCATATTTTGTTTGCAGAATGACCCCCTTTTTCATCTGTACCGTTCAGGGTCGATATGTTTGCGGTCTAAACTCGATACCAATTACCAGTGCCGCACTTTAGCGAAATCAAGAGAGATAACCCATTTATGACAAAGCAGAATGACTCAGAACTGGAGAGATAGCCGATTCTTTCCAACACTAGGGAAGTGTTCAAAATATCATATAATATCGGAATGAGTCAGATTGGATCTTGCCACCACACGAAAGAGAAGAAGTGACACTGAAAGGTGTAAAGACCAACGTTTTCTTGCAAAGAACTTGAGAACATGTTTCCATTCGTTCATCGGTTAAGGCAAAAGCGAGACATGGCTGCAATGACATATGCACACAACAAAACGCGCGATTTTGTAATGTTAATAATGAAATTTACTGTAATGCGACACACATTTTATCGATTAGATAAAAGCATTATTCTATTTTCAATTGGTATAGCAATCAGCATTAAACCACAACGTGTCTAACCTACGCACTCCATATATTGTGAACAGCACAGGGTTTGGGAATTGTGTGAAGCGATGTAACACCTTCGTCTGAGATTTAGATCTCCAAATGGATGAAAAATTCTTAAAGAGAATAGTTTGATGACAAAATAAATAATCGTCTTTATGCGAGTATTCGGTTAATCTCTATTAGAATTATTGAGAATAGTCATTTACTTAGACTATACTTGAGAACAAATAATTCTAGAATCGTAATATGTCTCCCTCATGTTACAAACTTTGCACCATTGCAATTAGAATAAAAAGTGTATTTGTATTCAATGGTAAGTTTTTTTCACTATAACTTTTCCCTTTTCTACAAGAATCAAAACGCAGTAAGTTTAATATATATGCTCTCGTTTTCAATGCCTTGGTTCAAGTACTTAGCTCAAAGTCACAAAGTGAAAATTTTAGCACAACACTGGCTGGCCCGTGTTAGCACAAATTCAGTACTGCGGCAAGCCGTTTAACGTGAGGCTCTGCCCCTTTTGACTTCACACTCACTGCAAAGTGTCAGTCGACAATCTCGTTAACTTCCCAATTAGCTGATCAAATGATCAATCGGTATCCTTGATTCTGCGAATCATTAATGTAATTACAGATTGCCGACTATAATTTAAAGTATGTAAATGTCATTGGCTATTCATTTTCTCTGAGCTCATTGACGCTAAGTTGAAATGAAAGAGGTCAATTAACGATACATACATATCCTACAAAATAGTCTATTATCGTTACACCTAGTTTTAACTAAACATTTAAGAATCAGTCACACATACTTCCGCGTTCTTGAAAACCCAAGAATCAAAGGTAATCTGGTTGGAGTACAATGAATTCTTTCTTAGAATATTTGTACTCGATTGGGTCTTCTAACCAGACATTTTACTAAACATTTTTTCTTCCCCCCCAAAAAATGCTGGAACTCGCCTCTTCCTGCCGGACAAGGCTTGTACTAAGCGGAGTGACGAGGACCCATTAGATCTAGGTATATAAAGGTTTTACCATCCCATAATGAGTTTCTTTAAAGCTACCGTATTATATGTCTATGCTGGTTTATGATGACACTCGAAACTCCTATTTCTAAAGCGCTCGTGTTTTATTGACCTTTCCTGTGATCCAGACAATATTACCCCCTTCCCTCTGTCATTCATAGACTGGCATCACTATTCTCCAGGTCCGTATCTCTAGCTAACCCAGGTCATGGCCCGAGTTGGGTTACAGTGATGAAACATACATTTATTTTGACTCCATATTTACTCTGACTTCATAGATTTGTGTTCCAACAAACATCCCCTTAGCTCGTGTGGTGGCTTGGATAATTATGTTAAACGTGTATTTGTACTGGGCTTTCTTATACATCTTGTGTGTCTAGGTTTTATTCATTTACGTTATTTATTTTTTAAATGTATTTGTACTAGGCTTTCCTATACATCCTGTGAATGTATGTCTTATTCCTTTCCGTTATTTATTTTTTAAATGTTTATTGACGTGAGGATGGGCTAATTGTATGCCTTCGACTGACAGACATGGACATTAAAAATGTAAGATAGATAAAAGAAAGTGGTAACCCTAGGAAAAAGAAATGTTTTGAATACACAAACGTCTTTGAGATTATTTTACAATTAATAAATGAAATATTTACACGAATGCCAGCATGCACGTAATATGTAGGGCATATCACCAAATGGAGTACGTTCATGTCTTTATTAAATCTAACTTCTTCTCAAAATACATTTATTTTTCATTTAGTATGTGTGAGAATCATATCTCTAAAATACGTTTTCTTTACAATCGTGTCTTGCAATTTTGGTAAAATTAACAAATAAGCTGGATATTGACATAATTATTGTGAGAGCCTGGTGGAAGGGTGGTCACGATAAATGGTAGTAATCTGAGCGCAATATTCCCCTCTTTGCATTAAAACTGCGCTCCATACTTTAGAATTGAATCGCAGAGTAACTATGAATGTTGTGACATTATATAAGAGAGACAATAGTCCCGCACATCTGAGATCCCACATACCAGCCTCACAA
The DNA here is from genome assembly GCA_028829895.1 of Sinotaia quadrata. Classification (NCBI taxonomy): domain Eukaryota; kingdom Metazoa; phylum Mollusca; class Gastropoda; order Architaenioglossa; family Viviparidae; genus Sinotaia; species Sinotaia quadrata. Next base: position 119,460,302 of record CM054179.1, read on the forward strand.
ACAACCCTGATTACTTAAAAGATACAAAATGTGAATGAAATTAGACACTCTGTGCTTCTAGTAGCAAACCATTTATTAAAGAAATGAACAATGCCTATCAGTATGATTAAGTGGAACTATAAATATAATGCTATAATGTTCATTTTCCACTACTCATCAACGAAATGACCAGAGTTGTGGACCTCTGGCATGTGGCTAATGAAAAATCACTGAATATGAGTTAATCTCAGTAGTAATATCAGTACTGAATATTAGCGACAGCAGCAAGGTGGTCGACTTATGTTTGTTGTTCAGGCCTGGTTGAGAAGGTCTGGATGTCGATGCAGTCTAGGCAGTTTTAACTGGTAATTTTTACACCAATGTAGACCACATGGATCATGTCCGTGGGTGCATAAGTTGATGTGCAATCAGTAGCAGTTGTCACAGATACTGCACACTGCCATCTGAGGAAAAGGAGTTTGTTCTAGGACGAGTTCGCTCTAGCCAAACAGTACTTCGGGTTGCACGAAAAGGAGTCAGTTTTAGGACGAGTTCGCTCTTTCTCTCTCTCTCTCTCTCTCTCTCTGTTTGTTTGTCTGTCTGTCTGTCTATCCATCTGTCAACATATACTTCCTAGTTGTATGATTTCATAGTGTTTGTGACAAAAGAACTGTTTAAACCTGTCAACGGTATATGCGTAGACTTATGCTCGAGAAAGGAAACTTGTCATAAGCGTTTTGTCAACGCCACATCATTTGTTATTTATATAGCCCCCAATATTTCCAACGAGCTCTGGAATATTGTTCACAAACTCCTTGATTTCGCTCAACAAGTCGGTCGATCAAGCGCCACCTTTCCAACTGTGGCATTTTGGTACAAAACCTCTGTAACAGAATATAAGCTCAAATTCTGAAGAATGGTGAGTTAGAGGACAAATGTACAATTGAATATATTGTTAAAGCAGGTGAATTTAAACTGAAAAGTCTTTTAAATTATGTTTCCAGATTTATTCATTTAGGACCAAATGATGGAGTGAATAAAGTCTATGGATACATAATAAAATGGAAGAATATCATATTTAACACTCTTGGAAGAATAACATATTTAACACTCTTGAACTGTGCAATCTCTCCGTGTTTCTTCACATTTTCAATGTATCGCCCGCTATGCAATTACAAAGACAGGTGTGAAAAGTACAATCAGCGATCCTTCTCTTTTAGATGTGAGTATTTTTTAATACTATCATTTATATGAGAGACTCTGACGTTCTTTCTTTAAACAAATGCGAACTCTCAAAAATTTTGATTGGACCTTTAAAAAAAAATATTATCTTGATGAGCTATATTAGCTTTATTTCATGAAAAATGATTAGGTAAGTACTAAGAGATTTTTGGAAAAAGGAGATACTTATATTACCATAATTAATTGGTCTGAATATTTTTTTCTCTGAAAAGAAATCACCAGTTAAAAATATATATTGCATTATATCTTTCCGGCAATATTTTAAGAAAGAATGCTCAGTCCGAATGTATAAAACTGTTTACAAATGTAACTGTTATCTTGTGTGACATGTGCTAATGCTTTCCGTCAAGAAATAAACAATTCTCAAGTCAATATAGTTAAAAATAATTTCAATAATAGCAAAAAGCAATGATGGCTGTCATTCACTCTTCAGACGCTCACATGTAATGACTTGTTTTCGGATAAGTATGAAATAAATTGCGTTTGATATACTGGCCATCAAGCTTCGTATAATTTATAGATAGAACATAATTTAGTCATCATGAACAACTAGGAATCTCACATGGTACGGATAGCAAATTTTCTATTCTTCCCCTTCTCGACAAACAAAATAAACGGATTATGTACAACTGACCTTGAATCAGTTGAAAGAAATCTCAATTATTAACTGTACAATAACGAGAATAACAACTAAATCTCACCCCTAGAGACTTTTACTGATTTCATTCGAAATCCTTCAACAATTAGCAATTAATGTTATATCACGTGACCATAATCACCATTGACTTAAGGTACGTTGATAAACAGAATGACACTCGTATGTTGACAGCAACTTAGTAGAAACAGAATTCTGGGCAACTCGACGGAATTCAAACATTCCTGTTATACAATTGCAATTGGTTATGAATAATAAAATGAACAATAATTAAATTAATTAATATAGTATAGGTTATGAATAATACAATGAACAATAATTAAAATAATTAATATAGTATAGGTTATGAATAATACAATGAACAATAATTAAATTAATTAAGATAGTATAGGTTATCAATAATACAATGAACAATAATTAAAATAATTAAATAGTATAGGTTATCAATAATACAATGAACAATAATGAAAGTAATTAGTACACTATAATGACATAAGTGTATCTTTAAGAATATTTAACAATGCTATTTGTTTTCTTGAAATTCATTCTTGTATAGTTTATTTGTCTTGCCTTCGTGAAATCAATCCTTTTATTCACCGCAAACCTTTCCGAACACAAAGAGTATGTACAAATTATTGGTTAATACAAATCATTGAATGCACAATTATTTTTCTGTTATTTTATTTAATTACTTGATTAATAATACGTTGAATTTTACCTGCCGAAGAGTTAATAGTATGTGAAAAATAAAGAGAAAAGAAGTGTTATTGAATTATAATAATATTTCAATCTTAAAAGAAAACTGTAACACTTATCTGGCAGTTTTCATGCATCACATAAATTACAAAGTCGCGCTAAAGCTGGTTTACACGATTGTTCTTGCTGCTTACATAAACTGTCATCGTTTCCACCACTCATATGCAGTTTCACAGCATGAGTAAATATGATTAATAATTCGCACATAAATTAAACGATAAAACTGCTTACAACGCCTCGCATTAAAAAAGGAATTATATTGTTATTTGTCACACAGAGAGCAAATTAAATGCAACATAATATTTTATGAAAAGATTCACTAGAAACAATCAAGTGCATAGCATACTACATTCAAGCATCATAGTTCAAAATTTGTAGAAATAATAATCTACTCACATAATACATCACTATGTAAAACGCAAGTATAAAATATCAATAGCAAATTGCACAAAATATTTCTGTCCATTCTCCTCAATCAGTCAGTTAACTCACCATTAAAATAACGACCGCCTTTCATGACCGGACTCTGCCCCTCCAAATTTAAAGTGATTAGAAAATAAATTCTTTTCAATAAGGTAATCTTTGATCTCAGCCAATTGTCTGGTCTCGTTCTTGTAAATTTTAACTATTGGATAATAAAACTACACGTCCACCTAAAACCGGTTTATATTACATCGGCACATATACCACATTCATTACCTGAGTTGTTTACTTCCAACTTTGACACTTAAAATTATCAACACAAGCAGTGCTTTGATATTAACAATTTCTTAACAATTAAGTTTAGGAATAGACATAGAAAATTACTCTGCCACACATGGAAATTTCAATTTTAAGATGTGTCCGGTGTACGTCTTGTTTGCAAGTTTAAAACTACTTTCAGTTAGAGCACAGTTACAATTGAGTAAAACGTGTTTAGAGAAAAAGGCTACAACATTTTAACAATTTACTTTGTACATGTGTTAACCTGATTCTGCTTTCGACATAAGCGCAAGACGTTCGTAATAATAGTGTACTTTGTTTCAGAAATGCAAGCATAAGTTTAACCACTTTTATAACGGTGCATTTAATAGGCGCAATGAAATACTGGGAAATTAAACACAAAATTAAAGAAAGTCTTATCCTGTCTAATAATAACGTGACATTAATATAATATAGAGAAGGGAGACAGAGACAAAGGCCGGGAGTGAGAGTGAGAGAGAAATAAAAAGTAGGTCACATATTTATTCACGTGAGAAAAGACATGTAAAGCTCATCCAGCACACAAAATACACAATTATTATTACTGCTTTTCATTGAAGCCTTGCTTTGAAACAACAGAAAACTAATTTCAAGAGTAAATGTCACGTATATTATCTTACTTCAACTGTCATTAGAGTTAGTACATGATACGAAAAGAAGACAAAAATAAAGCGTCGTTTGTAAGAAATTGATTTTCTCCATTTCTCAAGTATCACAAATCAAAAGTGTGTGACAATTATGATCACTAAAATGTAATACTGTTTTAAATTGTTTTAATCTAGACATGACTCATTTGTTCATATCTGGAAAAAGGTAAAATAATGATAACATATGTGCACTGAATTTTTAACCTGCGATCTTATATTTTATTTCACAACGTGCTTTGGAAATTTCTCTCTGCTTGACGAGTTCAGGACTCTAAGAAGCACGAAGTGTTACTGTTTGAGAGATTTGTATCTGTAATAATCAGAATATTTATACCGTTGAAATAAGAACATGAATTTAAAAGTTTCTTTGTATATTCGCTCTTTTGGCCTTTCAATCTGACTGTAGATGTCAATCACAACCTTTTCAAAGTATCAGGTACCACTTTTTTCTAAAATAAAACTTGGCTTTTCAATCTGACTGTAGATGTCAATCACAAGCTTTTCAAAGTATCAGGTATCTTTTTTTTTTCTAAAATAAAACTTGGGTTTTCAATCTGACTGTAGGTATCCATCACAACCTTTCCAAAATACTTTTTTTTCCCCCTAAAATAAAACTAGAGTGAGATTCATTCATACGCATTAATTCGCCGACTCTTGTTTAGTGCATCAAGTTAACATTTTGTGTTATGCAATCCTATAAAGATTATGGAGTTCCATTAAGGTCACAACCTACATACTGAATATCACGGTGCAGCAGGTAAGGATGGTTGAATGACTTTTACAAGCCTGGGACAGTACGTCATTTGCAAGGGACGTGAAGTTACTGATTTATTTTATTGAATGGAATGTGAATATATTTTACATATCAATGGATTGTGCAATTTTTATTTTTACAAATCTGTATGTTGTTGTTCAGTTTAAGTTTCTCAAAATATTTTCGTGGCGTCGAAAAAAACATGCAAAATATTTTATTTCCACTTCATTTGTATTTGTTATTTAAGAAAATAATCGTACTAGAATGCAAGCAGAAACTAAACACTTTTTTAAAAATAAATTATTTATTTAATTTACTGGTGATTCATTACTGCTCAGACAATGAACAGGTCATTTATTAAATTAAATAAACAAACGAACATATGAAATTATTTATAGATTTGCTATAATGCAACAACACCTTCACACTTAATCGTGAATGAAAAATACATCTATTTAAATAGAAGTGTTTGAGTGGGTTTGTAGATATGAAAGTATGTGCGTGAGTGTGTGCGTATTGACGTTTTTGCATATTTGTTTCATTCACAAAATGTCAACTAGATGGGGAATGGAAAAAAGTGTAAACATGAAGAGACTTTATTTTCAACTTGATTAATCCGTACATGTAATTCATTTCCTTAAAAGAGTCATTATAATTTTAATGACGTCAATTTTGCTAATGTTTATAACAAATTAAGAAAGACGAATATATCTTCTTAAATACTATATGTTTCATTAAGAGAATAATTTTAATACACGTTTTATTTTTATTCTTTCCACAGAATCGTAATAGAGCCTATCTAGCGTTACAAGAAGTTAAAGGAAACTCATTTAAACATCCACTATGGCTGTTACAGTGATCAGATCAAACAGACAGAAAGTTTTATTCTACTACATAGTTCTACTCTGTCTGTCTACTGTAGGAATATTGTACATCGTTACCTTATATCCACTAGATGCAATAGGGGTGCCTAAAATAAAAATAGTCAATGCAGTTACGACAATAAAAAGCACAACTTTTGTGTCACGTGCTTCAGGACCAATATTGGCTAAACGGACTACTAGCACTAAGATATTGCTAACATTAAAGACCATCGCAGGAAAAGAGACAGAAAGTACTTTGAAACCTAAAACAGTTAAAACTCTGTCCCTGTTTACAGAAGTCATAAAGGGAAAGGATATGGAGATCTATCTTACTCTTATTGACGCTTTCCACGAAGCAATGTCACGAAATGTCATTCTTTACTTCATGTACGGAGGAACATTAATTGGTTCTTGGCGTCATCATGGTTTTATTCCTTGGGATGATGACGTGGATGTGGCTGTTCCGAGTGATCAGAGACTCCAGGTGTTCAGCGCGCTCAATGATCTAAAACCGAGGTTCTTGCTCTTCAACAGTTCGCATGCTCGATGGAAGTTCTATTCAAACCGTTCTCATCCAATCGAACAGCGACCTTTCCGCTGGCCGTACATCGATATAAGCTTTTACCTTTCTAATGAAACACACGTTTGGGATGTCAATTCAGGTCCAAACTCCAAGTTTAGTTATCCTGTAGAAATCGTATTTCCTCTGCAACCACGCCCATTCACGAATCGTTTGCTGCCGGCTCCTTTCAACACAGAGGAAGTGCTTAAAGCTTCGTATAATATCAGAATGTGTCAGATTGGACCTTACGACCACATGAAAGAGAAACGTAAGACACTAAAGGGATTAGTGACTAACGTGCCATGCAAAGAACTTGAGAACATGTTTCCATTCGTTCAAAGGGTAAGACTGAAAACGAAACACGGCTGCAATGAGACACTAGTTAACAACGGTTCTACAGCGATCTCATGGTTCTATCGTGATTATGGTTCTTGCTAATGCACGCTTATGTAATGTGAATAAAAGTATCTGCCTCAACAAAGTTATAAATGTCTGTGACAGAACACCACATTGCTAATGGTTATGATATTATTATTAATTATTATTCTTCCTTATGTAATTACAAGTAATGATAATCTTAATTTTTGTTATTAATAATTCTCCAGAAGAACGACTCATCTCTCTCACTTGGCAGATATGGTCGCACTGTAAACGTTGCCTGTCTTCTACAACATTAAAGACAAATATTTACCATCACACAATATTTCCATAGGTGTAAAACGTCTTAACAAAGGAGAAGATAAATCCAATTTAAATCTATATATAACAAACTCCTATCTACCCACTATTTCTCCAGCATATGGTTATCAATACATGTAAGTAAGTCAATAAATTTAACAAAACATTTAGTAAAACAATAAACAAATATACGTATAGTAAATACAATTAAACAATTATTTGACATAAGTATTTCCATGGAACCATGTTCGAATAATTTCAGTACAGTACAGTCTTATATCGCAAAACAAAATTCAGTAGATTAGTGTCAATATAATCAGAAGATAATTATTATCAGTCAAGAGAAATGGAGTTATACAGATTTTAGCGATAATATTTTGTATATAGCCATGTCTAGGCTATGCAGCAATATGATTTTTGTGTGCATTTTTGTAACAGTCACAAGCTTCTTGTTAACAATAGAATTGTCAGTTTTTCATGTCTTTCTCTTACAAGCTTCCTGTTAACAATAGAATTGTCAGTTCTTCATGTCTTTCTCTTACAAGCTTCTTGTTAACAATAGAATTGTCAGTTCTTCATGTCTTTCTCTTACAAGCGTCTTGTTAACAATAGAATTGTCAGTTCTTCATGTCTTTCTCTTACAAGCTTCTTGTTAACAATAGAATTGTCAGGTCTTCATGTCTTTCTCTTACAAGCTTCTTGTTAACAATAGAATTGTCAGTTCTTCATGTCTTTCTCTTACAAGCTTCTTGTTAACAATAGAATTGTCAGTTCTTCATGTCTTTTTCTTACAAGCTTCGTGTTAACAATAGAATTGTCAGTTCTTCATGTCTTTCTCTTACAAGCTTCGTGTTAACAATAGAATTGTCAGTTCTTCATGTCTTTCTCTTACAAGCTTCGTGTTAACAATAGAATTGTCAGTTCTTCATGTCTTTCTCTTTCAAGCTTCTTGTTAACAATAGAATTGTCAGTTCTTCATGTCTTTCTCTTTCAAGCTTCTTGTTAACAATAGAATTGTCAGTTCTTCATGTCTTTCTCTTTCAAGCTTCTTGTTAACAATAGAATTGTCAGTTCTTCATGTCTTTCTCTTACAAGCTGTAGAATACTCACGAACCACCTTTCTCTCCAGACTTCTCTGGGTGCTCGTTTGCCAATTTAGATCCCTCAAGCAGAACAACAAGGTAGCAATTTCCAGTAGCTTCCATGTATCAGAAATTCCAGGATGTAATTAAACATACTTTGCCACCACACATCAAGCGATAGCAGTGATCTTTACACTTACACACGGGGTTAGATACTTCTCGAATCTACCATGATTGTATCGGTTTATAAATCAGTAAATCAGGAGATTCTGGTAAAGCAAAATGACTGCTTCTTCCCTTTAACATAACAGCTGCTTTTCATGATGTAACTCGAGTTTTGTCAAATTCAAAGTGTTTAGAATAAAATACTTCTTTCGGTAACTTTCGGTTCACCCCCTCCCCCATTGGATGATATTGCCATGAACAAGTATGAGACAACTCATTCAGTTGGAACCTGAGTTGTTTAGTCCAACGTTTGGCACTTAAAAATATCAACATAAGCAGTGCCCAAGGTCGGGTCACTTTGACATTGAACAATTAACTTTAGAAATAGGGAAAGGCAAAATTACCTCTCCACAGAGTTTTACATGACTTTATCCATTTGATACATTTCATTTTCTCTCTGACATCTTTTGTTATTACCAGTATTCAATTAGATCTTGTCTCGTGTCTGTTTTGCCTTGACATCATGACATTTGCTGGTTTGAGGAATTACGTGAAAGATCCAGTATTTTCACATGAAACAGCACACAATTTACATCAGTATTCTTATTTATGTCATCCGTTTGTTATATTTATTTCACTAACGACACAATGACTTACTATATAATAAATTTCTTGCAATAATAAGGCACGCATGACTATTTATAGAGAAAAATAGTGGACTAAAGCAAATACCCAGGTTGATGCATATCAAGTACAACGCATGAGCAAAGGTGTCCTTATAACAGTCTTATGCCCTACTATGAGTGCGTGTCTCGCCTCGCACTTCACCAGTCTGTCCTGAGAAATTGTAATGGAAATATTAATGTGTGCGTGGGAGGGGAGATAATCTTGACTGTAGATACAATACTATTCGACAATAACATTGCTCCTCTGCTAAATAAGCGTAATGTGGCAGCCTTAATAAATAATTTAATTGCTGTCAACGTTGTAATAGTAGTTGTTTACTTTAATAATTAGACACAATGATATATGTAGAGCTGATAATGCAAACAGACACACAGATAACATTCCTTTAATTAAATTTGAACACACGCATAATACTTTTGATGCTTTAACTTTAATTGTGAGACACTGAGTTCGTGGAATGTTGATGTCAAGAAATCTTTTTTATTGTAATAGACATATGTATATTTAATTGTTCATTTAGTAAATCTATTGACCCTCTTATGCATATTGATAAACTTATGATGGAGAAGAAAGTGGTTGGATGGGGACTCGCTAAATATAAAGTAGAGTCTGAGTATCTTCTCCTTTAATTAGGTTTCCGCTTACAGAAACAGTATGTGACTGTAAAACAGTATGTGACTGTAAATGTTGCAATAGAGAAAACATTTACAACGCCAAAATATTCGTGAGAGAGGGACGAGTAGTGTCAGCCGGAGGATCATTAATAAAATAAATTAAGATTCTCATCACTTGTAATTAGTTAGTAAATATTAATTAATAATAATAATTTCATTAACTAAGTGACGTGCCTGTCACAGAGATTATTTCACAATTTATAAACGAAATATTTACACGAATGTCGGCATGCACATTTATGTAAGGCTTAACACCAAATATACTTCATTAATTTCTTTATTAAAACTAACATCTTATCAAAATACGTATATTGTTTATTTAGTATGTAATCACCATATACTTTTAGAAAAAATGAAGTAAGCTAAATAACAGTTACGTTACTATTTTTAGACCAACAGCACAAGGTACTCTCTTCTAAATCATTTGTGTCACAAGAAAAGGCTTGTAACCTCATGTGTACAGAAGATAAGAACATACGGGAACGTCCACTTAAATTACAAGTCCAATGCATGATAGAGATAAGTGTGACATGGATGTCATAGAGGTGAATTAACACACTAATCATCTTCACTTGACATGCTATTAATATGTCAGAGCCTTTGTAGGCATAATAATAATGTAAAAATAAACCTGTAAGAACTATTGTGGTGATTCCTGTTTATATATCAATTCAACCGTCCATGTTGTATCTCGTTATTGAGTGCGTTAAGTATATTTCAAATTGACTGTTTCGGCGATAAAGTCCCTCATAATACTAACATAATAGATTTAAAAGATGCTATATGATTTCTTAATGTCTAAGAGGAAATTTTGTGTTTATTCGAAAGAAAAATAAACTTGGTCGTCCAAACTACAGGATCAACTATCAATGTGTGAGTTTCTGTTGAAAAGCATTTCTATCCTGTCCTTCCAACACGTATACTTAAGTCAAAAGACGTTTGAATATCTCTCCGGATTAAAATACGATAAATACATCTTTATCTTAAAAAAATAAACCCACTTATGAAAAAATATAATTTAAATAAATTAGGGCTAATAATTATCCTTATATAAATATCAAGATTAAAAGTGATGTGATTTTTTTTTAAAATCTGTTTTCAACGTTTCCTTTCCCAGATATGTAAATTGTGTATAGTATTAATATTTTTTCTAAAAACCTATGGCGTCCATAAAGTTTATATCAATTGAAATAAATTTGACCAAACACTGTAATTCTTTTTAAACTAATTTCTTCAAATGCTGATTAAATATTCGCCTGTTTACTCCATAAGATTATAATACATACTTTCTCTTTAAGTTATAATTTTACTCATTGACATCTGCTTTGTGAAAACACGTGGTTTTAGATCTGTTCGCCCTTTCTCTATGCTTGATAAAATCCACTTTTTCAACATTTGCATTCTGAAATTCGTGAGTAAAATGTTCGTTCCTTTGTCGTTCAATCCTCTCGTGTCATTCTAACAGCCTTCAAAGAAGTGTTTTATCTTTTTAGAGTACACACACACACACACACACACACACACACACACACACACACACACACACACACACACACACACACACACACACACACACACACACAAATACCCATAACCCCCCCCCCACACACACACACACATTAAAAAAATCTCCTTAACTTTCAGTAACACCCCCTTTTTCATCCGTACCTTTCAGGGTCGATATGTTTGCGGTCTAAACTCGATACCAATTACCAGTGCCGCACTTTAGCAAAATCAAGAGAGATAACCCATTTATGACAAAGCAGAATGACTTAGAAATGGAGCGATAGCCGATTCCTTCCAACACTAGGGAAGTGTTCACATTTTCATATAATATCAGAATGAGTCAGATTGGATCTTGCCACCACATGAAAGAGAAGAAGTGACACTGAAATTGTAAAGACCATCGTTTTCTTGCAAAGAACTTGAGAACATTTCCATTCGTTCATCGGGTAAGGCACTCCATATATTTTGAACAGCACAGGGTTTGGGAATTGTGTGAAGCGATGTAACAGCTTCGTCTGAGATTTAGATCTCCAAATGGATGACAAATTTCTTAAAGAGAATAGTTTGATGACAAAATAAATAATTGTCTTTATGCGGTTAATCTCTATTAGAATTATTAAGAATAGTCATTTGCTTTACGCCGCGTTAGACTGTACTGGAGAACAAACAATTCTAGAATCGTAATATGTCTCCCTGATGTTGCAAACTTTGCACCATTGCAATAAGAATAAATGTATTTGTTCGTTTGCTGCTCCACCGAAATCAAAGAAAAATATGTATCTGTTTGTTTGCTGTTCCACCTGAATCAAAGACAAAATGTATTTGTTCGTTTGCTGCTCCACCTGAATCAAAGAAAAGTATGTAAAATTTGTTCGTTTGCTGCTCCACCAGTATCAAAGTAAAATATGTATTTGCTTGTTTGCCTCTCCACTTGAATCAAAGAAAAATATATATTTGTTTGTTTGCTGATCCACTGGAAACAAAGTAAAAATGTATTTGTTTTCTTTCTGCTCCATTTGAATCATAGAAAAATAAGTATTTGTTAATTTGCTGCTCCACCTGAATAAAAAAATACTATGTAAAGTTTGTTTGTTTGTTGCTCCACCTGAATCAAAGAAAGATATGTAAAGTGTGTTCACTTGCTGCTCCACTTGAATCAACGAAAAATGTATTTGTTCGTTTGCTGATCCACCTGAATGAAAGAAAAATATGTACTTGATTGCTTGCTGCTCTACCTGAATGAAAGACAAATATGTACTTGATTGTTTGCTGCTCCACCTGAATCAAAGAAAAATATGTAAAGTTTGTTCGTTTGCTGATCCACCAGTATCAGAGAAAAATATGTTTTTGTTCGTTTGCTGCTCCACTTGAATCAAAGCGCACCTTTCTATCTTCAGTGTCATTTCTTGTCTGTTTTCAAAGAGCACATTGTCTTCCTTTGGTGTTCTACTAGCAACTCATCAGTATACAGGGTTTTGAAACAAAGGAATAATCTGTGTTATTTTTCGAAAACAAAATATCGACAGTGCTAGGCGTATGAAAACAAATCAACTAGTTGGTGCTTTAAACAAAAACAAATACAGAATGCATATTTTATTTTGAAATGAAAAACAAAGAAGCAGTGTGTGGTATTTTTTTTTAAATAGTGAGCATAAAGCGTCACAACTTTCTAACCGATGAAAACAATTTACAAGAATGAAAGGAAACGAAGTGCGAAGAAGGCTATTTAGTACGATTGTATAACAAAAAATAAATATTAAAAAAAATAAAGAACAGCCGAGCATACTTACCCTCTGCGTACAAATTACTAACCACATAATTTATTGTGAAGTATTCATATATGATAGGAACTTTTCTAACAATTTTGTAAAATAAATGTTAGATTTTAATTTAAAATGCTATGATGAAATATATATTCGTAAAGTGCTTCTAAATGAGTTGCAAGATAGAAAGAATGTTCGAGAAAAATGTGCTGTCTGAGTTTGAGTGAAAACACAGATCTGTGAGAGGAGTGGTGGGCGATGAAGCGTGCATTGCTGTTGTTTGTCTGAACCGCTATCTGTAGATTAACAGGATGCATGATTATCGATGTGCATTCATAAGAGGCTATTATACATATTAGTTTGCCTTACGTTGACCAGCAATATGATGGACGCGACTGTTTCACTTTTAGACTTATGTAATCTTGAAACCATTATTTTAAAAGTGGTATTTGTGTTGACAGAATGTGGGTGAGAGGATGTGAGAACGTCATGTTTATAATTAGTGATAGTTTAGTTTGAGATATATCCTGTATTTTTATTGGTTGAAAAATTTAGTCCAAAAAATGATAGGTGAAGCAGTTAGAAAGGAAATCATTATTCAGTATCTAACGCTTTGCTCTTTTTCAAATCACTCTCTATGGCTGTGGATTGGATACAGGTAAAAAGTTGAAATGAAAGATGTCAATTAACGATACATACATATCCTACAAAATATTCTATTATCGTTACACATAGTTTTAACTAAACATTTAAGAATCAGTCACACAGTATTTCCGCGTTCTTGAAAACCCAAGAATAAAAAGTAATCTGGTTGGAGTACAATGAATTCTTCCTTAGAATATTTGTACTCGATTGGGTCTTCTAATTAGCCATTTTACTAAACATTTTTTCTTCCAAAAAAAAAAAATGCTGGGACTCTCCTCTTCCTGCGGGACAAGTTTATTATTGTGGAGTGATGAGGACTCACTACATCTCTGTAAATAAAGATTTTACCATCCCATAATGAGTTTCTTTCAAGCTACCGTATTATATGTCTATGCTGGTTTATGATGACACTCGAAACTCCTATTTCTAACGCGCTCGTACTTTTACTGGCCTTTCCTGTGATCCAGACAATATTGCTCCCTTCCCTCTGTCATTAATGGACTGGCATCACTATTCACCAGGTCCGTATCTCTAGCTAACGCAGGTCATGGCCCGAGTTGGGTTACAGTGATGAAACATACATTTAATATGACTCTTTACTTTACTCTGACGTTAGCGCGAAAGCGGCGGAAGCCGGAAGCGTCCCCTACATTCATTCATTCATACTCTCACTTCATGGATTGAAGTTACAACAAACAACCGGTTAGGTTGTGGGGTGGCTTGGATAACTACGTTAAACATGTGTTTGTACTAGTCTTTCCTATACATCTTGTGTATCTAGGTTCCTTTCCGTTAGTTATTTTTTAAATGTTTATTGATGTGAGGCCGGGCAAACTGTATGCCTTCAACTGACAGACATGGAATTTAAAAATGTGAGATAGATAAAATAAAGTGGTACCCCTAGGAAAAAGAAATGAAATATTTACACGAATGTCTGCATGCACGTAATATGTAAGGCATATCACCAAATGGAGTACGTTCAAGTCTTTATTAAAACTAACATCTTATTAAATACATTTATTTTTCATTTGGTATGTAATCAGCTTACACATTTAGAAAAAGGCAATACGTTAGTAGTAGTATTAATGGTAGTGGTGGTAGTAGTAGTATTAATAGTAGTAGTATTTGTAGTAGTGGTACTGGTAGTAATAGGATTAATCGTAGTAGTAGTGGTAGTAGTAGTATTAATAGTAGTAGTAGTAGTAGTAATAGTAGTAGTAATAGTCGTGGTAGTAGTAGTAGCAGCAATAGTAGTAGATTGATTGCCGATTGTGAACCAAGGTCTCTGTATCTTTCCAAGATTCTGGGAGATCCAAGGTTTCACGGATGATGTGGGCACTTCCAACTCATATGCTATGTTCCCCAAGGTTCCTATCACTATAGGTTCCACTTCTGCTTTTGCATTCCACAGTCTCTGGATTTCTAATCTGAGACCTTGGTATTTTTCAATTATTTTTTCTTTCTTTTCTTTGTATGTTTCTATTACGTGGAACAGCGACATCGATGATTATTACTGTTCTGTTGAGAACTACCCCGTCGTGCAGAATTAACTCGATCTGTACTTATTCGGAAGTCCCACAGTACTTTGATTTCTTTTACAGTGGTGACTGTTCTGGATGGTGCATTATTTATTGTTCGTTCTGTGGTTTTTACTGTATAGTTCTCACATAGAATTATATCTATGAGATTTGTCACTTCGTTGTGTCTTTTGGTATATTCAGTTCCAGGCAGAACCTGACATAGAGATATTATATGTTATGTTGTTTCGGTTCACCGACAAATGCACACCCCGACAAAAGCGCGACGACGCGTTCTGTCCCTAATTCTAATCCTAACCCTAACTCTAACCCTAACCCCTAATCCTAACCCTAATCATTACCCTAACCCTAACAATAGCCTAACCCTAACCAAACCATAACCCTAACCCTATCATGCATTTGTCGGTGCGCGCATTTGTCGTTCGCGCATTTGACGGGTCACCGTTGTTTCATCCATGGATATGCAGAGTCTGCCCTTTGGAATCATTTGAGAGTTTCATAATATAAATTTTGTGAGATTGCGTGCTCAGTGCTTGATATTGTGCAGCTTTTCAAAAATGACTTTTTCATCCCTCTATACGTTGATGACTTTTTCAACCAAAGCAGCGCTCCTCGGAAGTGCCCACATCCTCCGTAAAACCTTGGATCTCCCAGAATCTTGGTAAGATTCCGAGACCTTGGATCACAGCCGACAGTCAAACAGAAGTCGTGGAAAGAGACTGAATAATAATAATAATGCAACAACATGCAACAACACAAATATTGCAGACATAGCAATAAATTGTGGAATCTTCCAAGGTGATTCCTTATCGCCACTGCTGTTCTGCATTGCACTGAATCCTCTCAGTCAAGTGATCCAGAAAACAGGGTTAGGATACAAAATGAAAGCAGGACAGGTCATCAGCCATCTACTGTACATGGACGATCTCAAGCTGTATGGAAAAAATGAACGTGACATCACATCCCTGATCAATACTGTCAAGATCTGCAGTGAGGACATCAACATGAAATTCGGCCTTGAGAAATGTGGACGAATTATCATCCAGAAAGGCAAGGTCAAAACAACAGAAGGCCTGCAATTCGACATCGGAAAAATCAAGCACTCAACACCAAAGCACACAAAGCGAAAATCATGAAAATTTCAAATGATTCCAAATGTCGACTCTGCAAATCCATGGATGAGACAACAGAGCACATACTATCTGGATGTCAAGTTCTGGGTGGAACGGAATACACCAAACGACACAATGAAGTGGCAAAACACATACATAGAAATCTGTGTGAGAACTATGGCATACAAACCCCAGAAAGAGCATGGATGCATCAACCAGAAGCAGTCACCGAAACAGAAGAAGTCAAAATACTGTGGGACTTCGAGATAAGAACAGATCGGGTGATTCCTGCACGAAGACCAGACATTGTAGTTCTCAATAAGGCCAACAGAACAGTATCAATCATTGATGTCGCTGTTCCAAGTGATAGAAACATAAAAACAAAAGAAAGAGAAAAAATAGAAAAATACCAAGACCTCAGATTAGAAATCCAGAGACTGTGGAATGTAAAAGCAGAAGTGATACCTATAGTGATAGGAGCCGTGGGGAACATAACATCTGAATTGGAAGGCTACCTGAATAAACTCCCTGGAAACCACAGAATCGCTCCACTACTCAAAGCAGCGCTCCTCGGAAGTGCCCACATCCTCCGTAAAACCTTGGATCTCCCAGAATCTTGGTAAGATTCCGAGACCTTGGATCACAACCGACAGGCAAACAGAAGTCGTGGAAAGAGGCTGAATAATAATAATAATAATAATAATAATAATAATAATAATGATCAATACTGTCAAGATCTGCAGTGAAGACATCAACATGAAATTCGGCCTTGAGAAATGTGGACGAATTGTCATCCAGAAAGGCAAGGTCAAAACAACAGAGGGCCTGCAATTCGACATCGGAAAAATCAATGATGTTTCAATAGAAAATGGATATAAGTATCTTGGGATACTACAACATCAAGAAAATATGCAGAGAGAAGTGAAGTCGAAAGTTAAGAGAGAATATGAAAAACGTGTTAGACAAGTCCTGAAATCCAAGCTAAATGGGGCGAACAAAATACAAGCCCTTAATGCATACGCAATACCTGTAGTAAGCTACACTGGAGGTATCATAGATTGGACAGCAAATGAAATAAATGGACAGGAAAACAAGAAAACTACTCACAATACATAAAGCCTTACACCCCAAAGCAGACGTAGACAGACTCTATGTATCTCGAAAAATGGGAGGCCGAGGTCTCAAGAAAATTAAACATGTCATTGAAGGAGAAGTCATTGGCCTTGTGGACTACATCTGGAATAACAATAAAGATGATCCACTGATAGAATTAGTAAAAATGAGTGGACTATTCCAACCCCCAGAAACAGACAAAGAAACATGGAAGAAAACCACGAAGCAAGAACTAGCACATACCTGGAGCCAGAAACCTCTACATGGCCAATATGTACGACAAGCAGACGAAATATCAACAAAGCAATCAACGTACAAATGGTAAGATTCCGAGACCTAGGATCTCAGCCGACAGTCAAACAGAAGTCGTGGAAAGAGACTGAATAATAATAATAATAATAATAATAATAATAATAAGAAGAAGAAGAAGAAGAAGAAGAAGAAGAAGAAGAAGAAGAAGAAGAAGAAGAAGAAGAAGAAGAAGAAGAAGAAGAAGAATGAAAGATGGCTGCCAGTCCAGTTGCTATACACAGTCCAGGCTTCTGATGCAACACCCTGTTCAAACTCCAGGGGCAATAGGTGAGTGAGATAAAGTCAAGTGTTAAGATTATACGATGATAATTATCCTGTAGATCTAGTTGGATATTGATCAAGGTCAATCAGTTAAGACAGAATGGTCGGAATTCAAATTAGTAGTATTTTGGATTTACCGTTATAAAAGATTCCATTGTCTCTACATCGTATGTAACCAAACTTGATGCAGGAAAGAAATAATTACAGCAAAAACGGATAGCTGGACTGAGGAGTGAGTTTGTGTATTGTTCTGCGTGAGGATAGAAGTGGATCAAATGGTGGACAGAGTAATTCGTGAAAAGGAAAAGATATTAGCACGGTTACAACAAAAACATATGGTAGGTGGGGTTGATATAGAGATATAGAGATCGTGGGGGTAAATGAAGTGAAATGTGGTTTATTTGCTTAATGAACATTCACATAAAGAAGTATATAAATGAAGTGATGTTCGATTTATATTTGGATTAAAATTTGGTACAGTGAAGTTGATAAGTGAAACAACAATAGATCGATTGACGAAAAGATGTAAAAAGTAGCAGTGTGATGTAATTGTTCAAATTACGTCAAGGGAAGATTTACGTCACAGTTGGCTTACGTAATATGATGTGGATGTTAACTTGAGAATTCAACACTTCAGGATAAAATTTGCTAAAATGATCAATGTAAGGAAAAGTTCAACATACAAAACAAGACAAGTAAAGAAGAAGAAGAATATAAAATAAAGTTAATGTCAATAGAAAAACATGAATGTAATATTAGTTAGGCAAACACAACCACATACCTTAATACCATAATAATAATAATACTAATAACAATAGTAATTCAGAGAGAAGTGAAGTCCAAAATTAAAAGAGAATATGAAAAACGTGTTAGACAAGTCCTGAAGTCCATGCTAAATGGAGAGAACAAAATACAGTCCCTTAATGCATACGCAATACTTGTAGTAAGCTACACTGAAGGCATCATAGATTGGACAGCAAATGAAATAAATGAACTGGACAGGAAATCAAGAAAACTACTCACAATACATAAAGCCTTACACCCCAAACCAGACGTAGACAGGCTCTATGTATCTCGAAAAATGGGAGGCAGAGGTCTGAAGAAAATCAAACATGTCATTGAAGGAGAAGTCATTGGCCTTGTGGACTATATCTGGAATAACAACAATGATGATTCACTGATAGAAGCAGTAAAAATGAGTGGACTATTCCATCCCCCAGAAACAGACAAAGAAACATGGAAGAAAACAACGAAGCAAGAACTATCACATACATGGAGCCAGAAACCTCTGCATGGCCAGTATGTACAACAAGCCGACGAAATATCAACAAAGCAATCAACGTACAAATGGTTGAAAGAGGCAGAATTGAAAGCAGAAACAGAAGCACTCATAACAGCTGCACAAGATCAAGCACTCAACACCAAAGCACACAAAACGAAAATCATGAAAATTTCAAATGATTCCAAATGTAGACTCTGCAAATCCATGGATGAGACAACAGAGCACATACTATCTGGATGTCAGGATTTTTGATTGATTTGCTAAAATGACCAATATAAGGAAAAGTTCAACATACAAAACAAGACAAGTAAAGAAGAAGAAGAATATAAAATAAAGTTAATGTCAATAGAAAAACATGAATGTAATATTAGTTAGGCAAACACAACCACATACCTTAATGTGGCAATGAAGTGGCAAAACACATACATAGAAATCTGTGTGAGAACTATGGCATAAAAAACCCAGAAAGAGCATGGATGCATCAACCAGAAGCAGTCACCGAAACGGAAGAAGTCAAAATACTATGGGACTTCGAGATAAGAACAGACCGGGTGATTCCTGCAAGACGACCAGACATTGTAGTTCTCAATAAGTCCAACAGAACAGTAACAATTATTGATGTCGCTGTTCCAAGTGATAGAAACATAAAAACAAAAGAAAGAGAAAAAATAGAAAAATACCAAGACCTCAGATTAGAAATCCAGAGACTGTGGAATGTAAAAGCAGAAGTGATACCAATAGTGATAGGAGCCTTGGGGAACATAACATCAGAATTGGAAGGCTACCTGAATAAACTCCCTGGAAACCACAGAATCGCTCCACTACTCAAAGCAGCGCTCCTCGGAAGTGCCCACATCCTCCGTAAAACCTTGGATCTCCCAGAATCTTTGTAAGATTCCGAGACCTTGGATCACAACCGACTGTCAAGCAGAAGTCGTGGAAAGAGGCTGAATAATAATAATAATAATAATAATAATAAAGAGGAAAGAGGTATAATAATGAAGTGAAATTTGAAAGGAGTACTAATGAAGTGATGTTTGATTTGTGTTAAGTTAAAATTTGGTACAGTGAAATTGAATGGTAGGACGGCAAGAGAGGTATTGACGAAAAGACATCAAGTTAGCGGTGTGATGTAATTGTTCGGGTTACGTCAGAGGAGGATTTACGTCAAGTTGGCTTGCTTGGTATCTTTTGCCCTGAAAATTCAACACTTCAGGACAAATTTGCTAAATTAACCAATATAAGGAAAAGATAAACATAAAAAACAAGATAAGTAAAGAAGAAGAAGAATATAAAACAACGTTAATGTCAAGAGATAAACATGACTGTAATATTAATTAGGCAAACATAATCACATAACTGAATACCATAATAATAATAACAATAGTAATAGTGGTAATAGGGGTAACATCCAGAGTCCAACTCTGGAATATCGTGGGAGGGAAAAGCGGATCCCTCCAAAATACACGCTTGCCCATCCCATTCATGATGGAGAAAACAAACTTTGATTCCATACCGTATCAGACTTCGCCCGGGTTAACAAGGTCTGCGCTAGACACTGATGTTTCGGGGTGTTCTAGTGAAAAATGGGCTACTGAAACACATGGAAAAACTCGGAGGAAATGCACCAGAGAGGAAAACATACAAATCATGGTTTCTTACTATCAAAGCCAGCCAACAACAAGAGGATATAGAAACGCATGTATGAACACTGGCTAAAAAACCATCCAGATGATATGATTAGAGAACAACGGCTCCTAGATCAGAAGAGAGTGATAATACAAAATAGGCTTCTTACAGCTCTAGAAATACAAGAGATAGAACAACAACAAGAGAACACTACAACCCGATACAATGACACTGAAGACATTGAAAATTTTACAATATCACAACAGTCAATTTTAGTTGATAACTTCGTTGGGGAAATCCCATGCGACTTCACTGGAGAACAGCAACGCTTGTTTGAAGACATAAAATGCTTCATTGACAAAAATAAGTCATATGAAGAAAGAACACCAACAAGAAGACTGCAAAACAGCAAAGATCTAAGGATAGCAATTGAGAATGCAAATGAAGTATTAAAACATATCCCCACAAAAGATATTACAGAAACCAACAGTCTAATATACGCCACTGCAAAGGTAATTGAAAGATATATAAGGCCAGACACAGTACAAACACAGAAACCATCAGTACCACCAAGGAAGAAAAGAATAGAAAAGTAAATAGAGTGTACTAGAAGAGAAATAAGCCAAATGATAGCAACAGAACAAAATAAGGGAAAAATGAAGGCAAGCTTGGTCACCAAATATTATCTTAACTGCAGAAGCACTAAGACGGCAATAGAAGATGCAAAGCAAAGACTTCAAGGACTTAGTCACCGTCTGAAGAGATACATTGCAAGAGGTCAGCAATTCCAACAGAACAAAATATTCCGAACTGACCCTGGAAGACTATACCAAGAATATAAAGGAAATTTCAGAACAGAACAACAAATACCAAACATTCATGATACTAAGACCTTCTGGGAAAACATTTGGAGCAATACAAATACGCATAACACTTCCGCCAAATGGATTCAAGAACTGAAATTTGATCATAAAGAAACACCTGAACAATGCACCGTAACAATCAGTGAGAAAGACATTAAGAAGAAGGTTCGAAAGATGGCAAACTGGAAAGCCCCAGGACCAGATCAAATACAAATATTCTGGCTGAAACAGTTTACCTCCTTACATGGCAGACTTGGTGAACAACTGCAAGACATACTAATCAAACCAGGAAACTTACCAGCATGGATGGTAAAGGGAAAAACAAGTCTGATTATGAAAGATCCACAGAAAGGCGCAACGCCAAACAACTATCGACCAATCACATGCCTATCAACCACCTGGAAGTTACTATCAGGAATTATAGCTGACAAAATCATGACTCACCTTGAAAGAAACAAACTTCTAAACAATGAACAAAAGGGTGCTAGACCAGGCAGCAGAGGAACGAAGGACCAATTGGCAATTGATAAGGCAATAGTGACTGACAGCAAGAAACGACGAACAAATCTTGCAATGGCATGGATTGACTATCAAAAGGCCTATGACTCAGTCCCACATTCATGGATAATTGAAACATTAAAATTGTACAAAGTAGCGCCATCAATACAGAACCTAATTCAGGAGTCAATGAAAAACTGGAAAACCACCCTCACATGCAACAACACAAATATTGCAGACATAGCAATAAATTGTGGAATCTTCCAAGGTGATTCACTATCGCCACTGCTGTTCTGCATTGCCCTGAATCCTCTCAGTCAGGTGATCCAGAAAACAGGGTTAGGATACAAAATGAAAGCAGGACAGGTTATCAGCCATCTACTGTACATGGACGATCTCAAGCTGTACGGTAAAAATGAACGTGACATCACATCACTGATCAATACTGTCAAGATCTGCAGTGAAGACATCAACATGAAATTCGGCCTTGAGAAATGTGGACGAATTGTCATCCAGAAAGGCAAGGTCAAAACAACAGAGGGCCTGCAATGCGACATCGGAAAAATCAATGATGTTTCAATAAAAAATGGATATAAGTATCTTGGGATACTACAACATCAAGATAATATGCAGAGAGAAGTGAAGTCCAAAGTTAAGAGAGAATATGAAAAACGTGTTAGACAAGTCCTGAAATCCAAGCTAAATGGGGCGAACAAAATACAAGCCCTTAATGCATACGCAATACCTGTAGTAAGCTACACTGGAGGTATCATAGATTGGACAGCAAATGAAATAAATGAACTGGACAGGAAAACAAGAAAACTACTCACAATACATAAAGCCTTACACCCCAAAGCAGACGTAGACAGACTCTATGTATCTCGAAATATGGGAGGCCGAGGTCTCATGAAAAATAAACATGTCATTGAAGGAGAAGTCATTGGCCTTGTGGACTACATCTGGAATAACAACAAAGATGATCCACTGATAGAATTAGTAAAAATGAGTGGACTATTCGAACCACCAGAAACAGACAAAGAAACATGGAAGAAAACCACGAAGCAAGAACTAGCACATACCTGGAGCCAGAAACCTCTACATGGCCAATATGTACGACAAGCAGACGAAATATCAACAAAGCAATCAACGTACAAATGGTTGAAAGAGGCAGGATTGAAAGCAGAAACAGAAGCACTCATAACAGCTGCACAAGATCAAGCACTCAACACCAAAGCACACAAAACGAAAATCATGAAAATTTCAAATGATTCCAAATGTAGACTCTGCAAATCCATGGATGAGACAACAGAACACATACTATCTGGATGTCAGGTTCTGGCTGGAACAGAATACACCAAACGACACAATGAAGTGGCAAAACACATACATAGAAATCTGTGTGAGAACTATGGCATAAAAACCCCAGAAAGAGCATGGATGCATCAACCAGAAGCAGTCACCGAAACAGAAGAAGTCAAAATACTATGGGACTTCGAGATAAGAACAGACCGGGTGATTCCTGCAAGACGACCAGACATTGTAGTTCTCAATAAGTCCAACAGAACAGTAACAATTATTGATGTCGCTGTTCCAAGTGATAGAAACATAAAAACAAAAGAAAGAGAAAAAATAGAAAAATACCAAGACCTCAGATTAGAAATCCAGAGACTGTGGAATGTAAAAGCAGAAGTTATACCAATAGTGATAGGAGCCTTAGGGAACATAACATCAGAATTGGAAGGCTACCTGAATAAACTCCCTGGAAACCACAGAATCGCTCCACTACTCAAAGCAGCGCTCCTCGGAAGTGCCCACATCCTCCGTAAAACCTTGGATCTCCCAGAATCTTGGTAAGATTCCGAGACCTTGGATCACAGCCGACAGTCAAACAGAAGTCGTGGAAAGAGACTGAATAATAATAATAATAATTGATAAGGCAATAGTGACTGACAGCAAGAAACGAAGAACAAATCTTGCAATGGCATGGATTGACTATCAAACGATTGTAAGATTCCGAGACCTTGGATCACAGCCGACAGTCAAACAGAAGTCGTGGAAAGAGACTGAATAATAATAATAATAATAATAATAATAATAATACTAATAATAATAATAATAATAATAATAATAATAATAATAATAGTGCAGAAGCGATACCTATAGTGATACAGAAGTGATACCTATAGTGATAGGAGCCTTGGGGAACATAACATCTGAATTGGAAGGCTACCTGAATAAACTCCCTGGAAACCACAGACTCGCTCCACTACTCAAAGCAGCGCTCCTCGGAAGTGCCCACATCCTACGTAAAACCTTGGATCTCCCAGAATCTTGGTAAGATTCCGAGACCTTGGATCACAACCGACAGTCAAGCAGAAGTCGTGGAAAGAGGCTGAATAATAATAATAATAATAATAATAATAATAATAATAATAATAATAATAATAATAATAATAAGCAAAAACTCGGAGGAAATGGACCAGAGAGAACCCCCTTTCCCCCGCAACTCCAATCAAGCTGGCCGTCACAGATATAACTGATTTCCGAATTCATTGATGCGTACTGATATATTCCCCAATGCCTCTGATGCTTTTTAACTCATTTGTTCATTGATCAAAGCAAGTGACATTATTACCATAAATGCAGAGACGATAGTGTGTGAATTAACATTTTCCTGTTTGGGAAGATGGATTTTGTCAACCGCACATATATTGAATGGTGTACGTTTTCTCGCTCTTTCCTTCTCTGTTTTTTGCTTCACTTATGTATCATTCTCTCTCTCTCTCTCTCTCTCTCTCTCTCTGGTGTGTGTCTGTGTGTGTGTGTGTGTGTGTGTGTGTGTGTGTGTGTGTGTGTGTGTGTGCGTGCTATTGTACATATTCATTATCATTCCTCGTCATGATAATCAACAGGGTCACGATAGCAATGTACAGTATTTGAGGTTTATCGTTTGTAACTGAATCTTTATGTGGTTTCCATATGAATATTTTCTCTCTCTCTCTCTCTCTCTCTCTCTCTCTCTCTCTCTCTCTCTCTCTCTCTCTCTCTCTCTCTCTCTCTCTCTCTCTCTTTATGTGGTTTCCATATGAACATTTTATCATTCTCGTTCTTTCTTTCTGGCATTCAAGGTCATCAATCTTTCAGCACGCATCAACTTTGGTGTTCGTTCAGGAGAAAAGTCAAACTGCGCGATGGCTGCGAACAGAAGATCAAAGCATTGCTCGAAGTGGTCCCTCTCTCTCTATTTTACCACACTAGTTGTCAATGTGTACATATACTTATACCTTTACTACATCAGATTGTCTGGCGGCATGACGTCATCCGTCGACATACCATGTGCAAATCCGTTTGACACGAGGACGCTTGTTCCATTAAAGTACACAACGGCCGCAAGCGGTTCGACATATACTTTCAATGCAACTATCATTAGTCATAAATTAGTGACGACCAATAGTTACCCTTTTGTATCATCGAGGAAAGGTCAAACTACCTCATCTCCAGAAGGTAGGAACGAATCCTTTTTAATAAAAGTCATAAGCAGAAATTCACCCCCCTTAATTCCTTCACAGGGTATGAATATGTCCCTGATTATGAAAGTCAGAATCGGGGATAATTCCACCTTATCTTCTTCAAACGGTAAGAACATGTCCCTGTTTACAACAGTAATAAAGGGAAAGGATATGGAGATCCATCTTACTCTTATTGATGCTTTTCACGAAGCAATGACGAGACAGCGTGTTCCCTATTTCATGTACGGAGGAACGTTAATTGGTTCTTGGCGTCATCATGGTTTTATTCCTTGGGATGATGACGTGGATGTGGCTGTTCCGAGTGATGAAAGACACCAGGTGTTCAGCGCGCTCAATGATCTCAAACCGCAGTTCTTGCTCTTCAACAGTTCGCGTGCTCGATGGAAGTTCTATTCAAACTGTTCTCATCCAATTGAAAAGAAACCTTTCCGCTGGCCGTACATTGATATAAGCTTTTACCGTTCTAATGAAACACACGTTTGGGATGTCAATACAGGTCCAAACTCAAAATTTAGTTATCCTGTAAAAATCGTGTTTCCTCTCCAACCACGCCCATTCATGAATCGTTTGCTGCCGGCTCCTTTCAACACAGAGGAAATGCTCAAATCTTCGTATAATATCAGAATGTGTCATATTGGACCTTACGACCACATTAAAGAGAAACTTAAGACTCTAAAGGGATTCGTGACTAACGTGCCATGCAACGAACTTAAGAACATGTTTCCATTCGTTCAAATGGTAAGACTGAAAACGAGACACGGCTGTAATGAGACTCTAATTCACAACAGTTCTACCGTGATCAAATGGTTTTATCGTGATTACGGTTCTTGTTAAATATGCTTTTACAGAAGCTGAATAATATCATTTATCTGGAACGAAGTAATGAAATAATCAACCATGATTTTTCTCTATTAGAGAATATTCATATTCTATTTGTGAAATATATTGTTATTACCAGGATAGTATCAGAATATGTGTCCACGATAGTTCCAAAGTTAAATGGAAGTTGTATTCTAAATATTCTCATCCAGTCCAACAGCGACCTTTCAGCTGGCCCAACATTGATATATAATTTTACCTTTCTAACGAAACAGGTTTGATATATCAATGATGCTCCCTAACCTATTTTTATTTTCTCAGTGTCACCCCCATCCCGGTGATCACGTCATTTTAGCAACTGTTTGCAGCCTGCTCCACACAACACGATGAAAGTCTCCAAGCTGTATACACGTTTAGATAAGTGTGTGATTGGAAACTATGACCAACTAGAACATATGATAGAACTGAATGGTATAGAATCCAGTGTTCTGTGCAAAGAACTGAAGGGCAACGATTCCAGTGTTCCTTGCAAAGAACTGAAGGGCAACGATTCCAGTGTTCCTTGCAAAACCTGAAGAGCATAGAATCCAGCATTCCTTGCAAAGAACTGAAGGTCATAAAATCCAACATTCCTTGCAAAAAACTGAAGGGCATACAATCCAGCATTCCTTGCAAATAGCTGAAGGGCATATTCAATAGTCCTTGCAAAGAAATGAATGGCAAAGAATCCATCACTCCTTGCTAGGAATTGCAGAGCAGATAATCCACCATCCCTTGCTAAGAATTGAAGGATATATAATCCAGCTTTCATTGCAAGGAATTGTGGAGCATAACTTACAGCACTCCTTGCAAGGAACTGAAGAGCATATAATCCAGCACTCCTTGCAAAGCTCTGAAAGGCCCTTAATTCAGCATTCCTTGCAAAGAACTGAAGATCTTAGAATCCAGCACTCCATGCAATAAACTGCAGATTATGCCCCGTTTGTTTGTATATTGTGTACTCTAGGGATTTTGTTAGTTGTGAATGCAGGAGGAGAGAAGTCGAATAAAATACAGTGCTGATTATTTACTCCCTTGTGTGCACACTTGAAACTTAACCCCATTTCTCAGCAACATGCACACACAATCAGTAAACAAATGCAATGATACACAATTATGATGCATCACGATTTATTTAGTCTAGGCAACACAAACAACAAATAACAATTAACTCTGAGTCCTCAGACTCCCTTGGCAAATACAGTCCTTATAACACATTTACAAATGACATAATAGGAAAAGATATCGACAGTCAATTATTATGATTTTAAATGACTTGTAACATTCCTTCTTTATTCCCTATGACACTGTTTTGTTATTTGAATCTTGTTCATATGAGCAAATTGAAAAGTGAGTTTAGAGAATTCTGAAGGAATTCAGAGATAAGTCAGAGAGAAGCTTTACAGCTGTGTGTTTTATAGTCACTTAACACAGGATGCTTAACGTTGTCATTGAAAAGCAAAAAAATTTAAAAAAATAAATAATGATAACACATCAGTTTTATGTGTGTGCAGATGTATGTTGTGGATCTATATTTTTATGTGTGTCTGTTGTGGATGTTCGTGTGAGTGCACTAGTGTGTCAGTGTTGTAATTATGCAGTATTCGTTTAAATAAATATGAGATCTGAGTAAATGCTTATGCATAGATTGTGTCTCAACTTCTTTTATTTTTCAGATCGTGAGCTAAACGTATTAATGTTTTAAACTAAATTATTAGCATCAGTTATTTAGCGTTAGTATGTCTGTTGAATTGGTAAAGTGCATCTCACATATTTTATCTGAGGTTTCCGCCTAAACAACTGAGCAAACATCTAGCTTCATTTGTATATCTGTAACTCTAATAATTAACAGTATTTGTCGGTTACCACTCTTGCTGCAGTAATTCATATGTAAAACAACATATCAGACCTGTTTATTTTAAGTCGAAATAAATCAGTAAAGTAGAATAGTGTCTATCTGAAGCAAAAACGCGATTCAGAACTTCATGATTCTTTCCTTATGCTTCCCTTTACACTATTTTTTTATATTCACTGACCATAATCGTATTAAAGTGAATAATGGAAATCTATCTATCTATCTATCTATCTATCTATCTATCTATCTATCTATCTATCTATCTATCTATCTATCTATCTATCTATCTATCTATCTATCTATCTATGTCTGTCGATCGATCAATCTATCTACCCACCTCCCTTCCTATCTATTAATCTATCTATTCATCTATCTAGACAAATATATCAGTTTCATAGTTATCTCACATTTTCCTGTAATCAACACATCAAACA
Source organism: Sinotaia quadrata (assembly GCA_028829895.1). Classification (NCBI taxonomy): domain Eukaryota; kingdom Metazoa; phylum Mollusca; class Gastropoda; order Architaenioglossa; family Viviparidae; genus Sinotaia; species Sinotaia quadrata. The sequence continues at coordinate 119,488,986 of CM054179.1, forward strand.
ACCTGCATTCGTAATGTCAAATATAAAATTTCTGTAGAATATCATGCAGACTTAAAATTTAAAACATTTAAAAGCCATTACAGTTATATAAAAGCTACGAATCAAATAATAACAATTGAAATGAAAAGTAATAAGGAAAAACCATAAAATATATACTAGAAAATATTTTCCTAACATATTTCTGACGATGTTTTGTATCACACCACATTATGACATCAACTTTCAAGATTATATTTTTAGACTTATTTCGAGCCCCTTGACTAAGCTGCAATCTAACTTTGGTGACGAATTCAAGAAAACATTGCGATTTGGGACTAATAAATAAATTCTCAAATTTAATGTATGCACTTAATTCTGTTCGTAAAGGTCAATTCTCAAATTTAATTTATACACTTAATCGTGGTCGTAAAGATCTTTGCCACGTACTGAGAAGAAATATTAACTTCACCTCTTCAAACAGCTTTATTACCAGCACTGAGTATTATTGGTGTCAATTCATCCATAACAGCTTGACTCTAGTTATCTATGTCATTATTTATCTTGATAGAGGAAATCACCATTGTTTTCATTTTCTTTTCCACTGTATGTCTTCTTCATGTGGTAATTGATCGGACATATATGTGCATAAACGCTTGTGAACGGAGTGTTTTGCTTTGTATTTAATACTCCCTACTAGCACACACACACACACACACACTCACACAAACACTCTCTCTCTCTCTCTCTCTCTCTCTCTCTCTCTCTCTCTCTCTCTCTCTCTCTCTCTCTCTCTCTCCGAGCGCGCGTACAGTTCGCATGTGTCATAAAGGGAAATAACCTCTCCAGTCTTATTCTTAGCACAAACCGAGTTATCATTCTTGCATAACTTCGTCATTCTTTGCAATTGTACACAATAAATATGGGTGAAATTACGCTTGCAAAATGTTTCTGTTTTGACATATTATTTCTCACTTGTATTGATATTTTCTTAAAGTGATGAATGACTGACACGATAAAAGTCAGCCGTTCGTAGAGATTCGGACTATGAAGCAGTGCAAATTAAGATTTAATGGAGAAAAAAAGTTAAAACATTTGAGAAAACTATAGATGAAGAAAAGATTAATTAAGAAAAAATACACTGACGTGAAAAAAGAGCAGGACAGAGAGAGGGAGAGAGGAATGCGAAAAATTAAAAAAATACAGAAAAGATTTCCTATTGAAACAATGAAAATACTAAAGGAAAACACCAGGAACCACTATCAAGTAGGCATAAGTAATAGGTTGCTTGTTTTAACGCTTACTGACACAGTGTTCTAAACTAGAATATATAATATAGTGCTTTTAAAAATATATATTTGTAGATTTACTTAATGTTTATAGATATATGGTATAGTGTTTATTTATGAATCATGATGCAAGTTTAAATGGAATTCAACAAAGTGATTATTAGCATAGATGAAAAAATTACCTTGACAGCAGCAGATAAATCCGTATTTTAATCTATATTTAGAGAGAACACGTCTGTCTTTTTCCATCATATGGCATCAATGTGTGTAAGAAGGTCAATAACTTTAACAATAAATTTATTAAATCAACAATGAAATATACATATAGCAAATACAATTTAAAGATTATTTAACGTTCAAATATGAGAATGAGAGAGAATGAGGATTATTTTAGAGAGACCATATCAAAAGGGAATGACTAGTCTCTAATAAATGTTTTGTTCAAATGCCTCTCAGAATGAACAGTTATATACACACACAATTCCGTTTAATTACCAGTAATAAATTTACATTTTTCCTGTTGCTGTTCATATCATAGATATGCATCAGATTTCATTGCCTCATGCGATTAGAACATGATAAAAAATAATGAAAATAGTGACTCCCTGACTCCCATGCATGTGTTCTAGCATGCTTCTCTCACTGATATTGTTATATAATCCTCATTTTGTCATGGAAGACTACATATTGTGACTGTCATGTGGGGGAGGTTCTCGTTTGGCCTTTCCGATCTCTCTCTCTCTCTCTCTCTCTCTCTCTCTCTCTCTCTCTCTCTCTCTCTCTCTCTCTCTCTCTGAGTGGGTAGCTCTGATATGTGCCAGTAATATGTCGTCTTTTTGATTTTACAAAATATACATGATATATACCATTGATGGTTGGGTGGGGCCCGAATTTATTCTGTCATGCAAACGTTTTATTGGCTGTGCGTGCGAGTATGTGAACATAATTGTAATGAGTACTGCACAAACAGACAAACAAAATGAAACAATACAAATACGAACTCTTTCGCCCCTCTTAAAATCTGCGAATAACGAGATTTTAGAAAGTTGAATTAGGTTTTATTAACCTAATGGTCTCTCTCATACAGTGGTTAAATCAATCACACTCCTTTCTAATGTCATACACTCTAAGGAAGGGAGATGAAAATAATGAAATTAAGAAAGTGAAAAAAAAAAAAGTAAATGCAAAATTCTTATGCGGTAAATCGCACCACTAACATGAAGCAATTCATACAAAAAATGTGGATTTACCACTGTATTCTAGTTCATATTACATATATAATAATAATAATAATAATAATTATACTGGTAAGAATAATGTTAAATGTTCTTATTCTTAAATCTTGTATTGACAGTGGTAAGAATTAATGTTCTTATTCTTAAATCTTCTACAATGTTCTCTATATGCTTTTGCTTTTATAACTACTCACTTATACTGTGAATGTTTGAAGTGAAATAACATGGGTCATAGAGTTGCTCACAATGTTGGTTTGAAGAAGGATGATGCAAATTGTAGTGTCACTCACAACATTTGGATTGAATCTTTGTTTATAGATCCCCCATGAATGGGCCAGACCTAGCAGTTTTGAGATGATACCAACATTGGTAACTGTCACTGATTTCTCCTGTCTCCATGTGTGATGGCTGGACATCAGGGTATTTAGCGTTATCATGTATTTTCATCAAATGAATGTGTCCTCACATCTGTGAATGTGGCACCTTTTGGGCTCCTAAGGTCCCAAAATTACCTGCTCCTCTACACGTGGGATAGAACCTCCAGGACAAAGCTCAGATAGAGAGACTGAATGACTCTTCTGTCATTAACTGTATGCAAATGACGTTGCATACATAAACTGTCCTGAAGCATTGAACTTTTCACTTTACCACGATGTATTGATGAACAAGTTGCCTTGATGCTCATGATACTTAGTGGTAGACAGATAAAAAAAAATGGGTGGAAAGAGATATTCCCAACTTTTCTTAGTAAACATGATGCAACTTCCTTTATACGAAGTTTCAGCACAAAATATTGCTCTTAGAAGCTACTGTCTTCATGCAAAATGTCCTCATGAACATTCTAATCTCTCAGTCCTCCTTTTATCCTTTGTTTTGGATTCTAGAAGATTTGAACCTTGTGAACTTCTCTCGCTGGCACACATATTTCAGTACTCAGGCAAATTATAATGCACATCAGCTAACTTTCCTAGATTTTTCTCGTCAACAAGCATCATACATGCACACACATTTGGGAATATAATTGTATTCACTCAATATATAAAATCCTCCTTAAATGTATATATATATATATATTTATGCATGACATGATATACATATACTATGTCTACACATGTCTGTCTAAATTAAATAAACTTAGTGAACAAATTAAACGTTTACATATTTATATTGATATGCGTTAGCAGCAAGTGTGCGCCCTTAAATCGCGATTTTTGACAGGGGATTATTTTCTTTAGTCCACGGCTGACTTGCACGATCCATAAAATAAAGAAACAAGTTTTTAGCTCTATGTTTTTCTCGTGACTATGACAAATACAATGGCAGCATGACTCACAGCTAGCAAAGTTTTATACAAGTTTACGAAATCTACAATTTAAATGCAAAATGTTAATTTTGGGCTAATATATCTTATTCGTGTCGCTAAAACATCTCCATAATGTTTAATACTAGTGTACTAAACAGCTCGAGGTTCAGATGAATGTGTCAATCATTGCGCTATTTCTTTGCAGAGATTAGTGCCAATGTTCAAAAACCTTTTGTTAACTAATTCCTAACACGCTGGTTAGGTAAAACAAAAATAAATTTATGTCTGCGTAATATGCGTGAGAGATTCTGACAGATTAATTTTCAATATATTGTTAATTAATTCAGTCCTCTGTACTCGAGGGAAGGAAATAGCATTCTATATATCAAATGCTTTAAACGTGTTTAAAATATCGACATGTACCTAATATGCACTATCATCTTTCCCTTGTTCTTAAGATGTTAGTCAACACACACACACACACACACACACACACACACACACACACGCACGCACGCACGCACGCACGCATACACACACACGTACGCATAACACATGGCACAAATACACACAACACGCACACAATCATTTTTGTTTTTGCTGCAGTGGCATTTTAAATAATTTATTCTGGGATATTAACCTGATTGTATTTCCCTTTCGTTTTCGCTACATGGCTGTAAAAAATTGTACAGTTTGACCGTTGACCTTAAGGCGGTGAAAAAACCTTTGGTTAACTGATTACGCTCGCTCATGTTAAAGGTGAGTTTCAATGCCCTACATATCTTTTGTCACTTATGTTCGTGTGCTGTGAAATGGATCACTTATGTTCGTGTGCGATGGAACGGATCATTTTGGGAGACTACAGCAATCAAAATAATATTCGCTCTATGTATGTCTGTATGTTCGTCAATGTATTTTATAATTTATCCTAAAATAAATGCTCGTCTATTGTCAAAAAGAGTTCATTCACCCCTTTTCGCACAAGATTTCGATCTCTCTCCCCCTCTCTGACGTATACACACAAAAGCACACTTCCCTGCAATGGGACGGAAGCGTTGCATTGCTGAAGTACACATTTATAAGTTACGACACAGCTTATAAGCACAGAGAATGTGCACTAAGTCTACCTTAAGATTGACAACATCTACAAAAATAATGTACACTATTCAGCTATAAAGTGGGTTGTAGTAAGACGACTTACAATTAGCTTTATAATACAATTGATATCAGAGACGATACAGCTCACTGAAACAAGCTGTTATTACTAATATGACTAACCATTATAAATTTAGAATTAGTAATTAGTACCACCATTCTGTAATAAATCTGTATTGCAGGAAGAGAACTATGCCTAAACATTCTACCAAAAAGCCTTGAATAATAAAGACACCAACAGACACTCAACTGCACGAGCGGACAATTATGACACTGAGTAATGCATGCATTATAAAAAAAAAAAAAAAAACGAAAAAGCTCCAAACATCTTAGGCACGCGAACTATCTTTACAAGCAGAGTTACCTTTTCTAACATGGAATTTCACAGACCTTATACTACACACGCAAGGAAACTTGAGGCGTAAATCGAATCACGCATTTAAATAATATCGGTGACAAAGCTATAGAACTGGGGCCTCACAAGCTGTTAGCTTTAAATGTCTATTCTTTTTAAGAGATCTGAATCAGTTTGTTTATTTTACTGTTGTATCCTGTTTTCTGTTTATTAGAAACTACTGCAGTCATCTCTGTTAGATTTCAATTGCTTGTTTCCTTTTCGGGTAGTTGTGGGATTTGGACACGAAATCATACCTGTTTACCATCGTAATGGAAGGCTGTAATAATGTCCTACTTACTCACCTTTTAAAGTAGCCAATCATACATACGGCATCCATTATCCCAAAATGTGCCACAGTGCTCTTTGGCGTTTTTCTTCCGTAGATTACACACACACACACACACACACACACACACACACACACACACACACACACACACACACACACACACACACACACACACACACACACACACACACACACACACGCACGCACACACACAACACACAACACACACACACACATACACACACACACACACACACACATACATACACACGTCTATAGGGTATTTTACCATTTCTTTGTATCTCAAGATGTTGTCTATTCTATCTCGACATTGGCATCAAATAAAAAAATAATTGTTTCGTTGTTTCGTGCATGCCTTCGCAGTGAGTGTAAAATTAAGGGATGTTTAACTTAAAGTATTATTATGAATAAAATTATAAAATGCAGAAATGTGCCATTGTCATCGCCACCACTACCACTCATTGATGTTATCGTCATCATCCTTTGCACGAGTTCTGTTGACTGTATGTTGTGAGCCAAGATCTCTGACCAAGATATTTGGAATCGATAATGTCTCCCAACACTTCATAATTACTGGGTCAGTGCAGTTGTGGTCAATTGTGGTTTTTAAAAGCTAAGCAAGTATTGTTTTGTGTCAGACGAGAACAGGAGTACAGTAGAATCAAAGCAGAAAACAAAAGATGGCCTGCTTTTAGTTAAGTTCTACATACAGAATGAATACGACACAAGCCGTGCTTGGTTAAAAAAATGGAAAAGGTAAGCGTGCATGTTTGTTTATACTACTGTTTGTTTATTTGTATCGAGTCCATCGTGAGCTCAGGTGCGCGTGCGGTTCTGTCAGAAATAACGTGTTTGCGTGCGGCTTTATTCTGTACGAAGCATACGATTGCGTTGTATCGTATTTAATTAAGTAACCCAATATATAGCATTACATTCCCCGTCTTTACGAAAGAGAACATACAGAGAATCTCGTCGACTTAGAACCTAACACACAGATTTCAGAACTCAAATCACGTAAGCACAACGACTTGATGACGTTGCTTTTACCCGTAACCTATTTGCATGTTTATGACAGCGCCGGAGTGGCCCATTATGATGACTGAATGGAAAATTAATCATAGTAACGCACGGGCCCTCGTGGTTTAGACAGCCTGTCATTTTTCACGTACAAGCCGTAAATACCGCAGTATTTAGGGTTATCATTAGCAGCCCAACAACTGTGTCGACTTTCGGACGTGGAAAACTCCACTGGACAACGCACTGGGAAGTGGACGACTAAGATGTCATTGCTGTCGGTAAACACCAGGCCAACGGGTGAGCCAGCACATTCCTTTGGTACATTTTAAATTTGGAAAAAAATCTCTATTTCATAATATTGGCAATTGGCATTATATAGTAACCTCACATACAACAACAAATCAAGTAACCTCCCAAACTAGTTGTACATGTCTTCAAGAAGTTCCTTTTATTTTACTCAGCGCTGCACGTTTTTATTCTTCAGTAGTTTTCATGGCGATTGTAGTACTGTAGCTTAAGGAAAAGATTTTTTTTTGTAAACAATTGATCATAGCCTTCTATTATTTCACTCGTTATTTAATCGAAAAGCAAAGGAAACCGTATTACTGTTTACTACTAGTGTTACTATTTTATGAATAAAATCAATTGTACGGCTACACTAATAATATTTACATCACAATCTGTATACAATAATGCTTTTATTTTACTACTGAAAGTACTGTCGTCTATCTGTCTTGCTAATGTACTATTGCGTCATTTACATGGTATTCTAAGATAAAATTCTCTCTCACCCTCTCTGTCTATCTATCTATCTATCTGTCTATCTGTCTATCTATCTATCTATCTATCCATCTATCTATCTATCTATCTATCTATCTATCTATCCAGCTCTCCATCCATCCATCCCTCTCTCTCTCTCTCTCTCTACACACACACACACACATACATACACACACACACACACACACACACACACACACACACACACACACACACACACACACACACACACATATATCACTATTTATTTTTAAGCTCATTATACGTGTGTATAAATTGTCGTGAGGTACTCTGAGGTGACTTTGTAAGAATGTTCTATACCAAATATTTGCTAGGTGTGGATGTACTGCTTCTATGACCCCACTCATAACTGACTGTGAAATAGATATAAAATAGATTTTTTGACACATATCGATGAAGACTTTATAATTAGTCCATCTCTACAGTTTATGGCAACAAACAAAACGAAATTACACTACACTAACAGATACGAAACAATTATCAACAATAAAATAACGAAAATCTTACAATATTTATTTTTTAAAATAATTCTTAAAACTGTTTACTCATAACAGACATTTTGCACTAACTACTCACTATATGAGTATAGTCAATCACAAGAGTGAGCATTACTGCATGAAAGACTTAACTTGGCAAATCTTGTCGTCAATGTGACTTAACTTGGCAAATCTTGTCGTCAATGTACAAAACTTGCAGATGCTTAACGCGGCATTTCACATAAACACATTTGTTATAGGTACCCAGATCTAAAAATGATAAAACACATAACTGCGGTTCCTAAATGCACTGCTATTAGGCCTACTACAGACATATTTACTTAATTCGATCATTCTATGTAAAAGAAAAAAAATGTTAGACATGTTTTTAATAAAAGTTGCATTTCCTAATAAAGTTGGAAAACCATTTCTACAATACATTAAAAATTATGTACTTTTTAAAAGTTTGTCCTTTTACTACGTGTTATAGTATGGACTCGACCCATACACCTCACTTGAAGTGATTGTTTGCAAATGAATAGAGCCCTAGGATTCTGCATTCTAGTTTTCTCAGTGTAGAAACTATGCCAATCTGTATATCGACTAACTTTAAAGAGCAATGAAATTTACGAGTGTGACTAATGCCTAGAGCTAATTGATATTTATTACTTTCTCACACCTACACCCACTTTTTGTCAACACACAATGTCACCTATGAATAAACAAGTTTACACTTATCATCAGCCTAAAAGTTGGATAACCGCATAATAGAGTCTTGATCAAAACTTGACGCAGCTTTAATCTATCTAGTCTATCGTCACTTTATTGCAAAGATACCACTAGCTTTCTCACAAAACCATAGTGATAAACAACACCCATTCAATTCCCTCCATCATCGACATTCAATTCAGAAATAAACTTCATCATAACATAACATTTACAAGTGGCACATCATCTTAAATTTATGGATTAAAAAATGAAAAATTATATTTAAATTATATGTAGACAATTTCCCATCATACCACACAAATATTACCCTCAAGACGTTTGTTTTGAAAATATTTGAAAATCGGGAAATCCACCATCCCCTACAGTTCCCCAAATTAAAAAAAAAAACAAAAAAAAACCCCCCAAGCAATCAGCAGACAAAGGTGACAAGCTAGAAAAACGTAAGTTTTCTGGAGGACTGAAAATAGCTTTAATTTTACTCTTAATTTATACGTCTCAATGATTGTGTGTTCGCTGCTTTCCGAAAATATTTCCAGTGGAAAGAAAGTTTCGCATATGATACACAAATCTCGTCGGTTGTTACTACAGAGAATTATTAAGTTAAACAGTTTTCTGTGCATGGTACATAAGTCTCCACTGTTTTATGTGTGTTACGACCAAGAATTATTCAGTGAGAACAGTTTTAAGGGCATGGTACATAAGTTTCCACTGTTTTATGTGTACTACCACTAAGAGTTATTAAGTTGAAAACAGTTTTACGTGCATGGTACATACGTCTCGACCTGTTTTAGGTGTGTTGCTACTGAAAATTTAGAACTGAGAACTGACCTACCCCTGTGACAGTAACGATGAGATAACTGTTCGGATTGCAATGTGCGTTGTGCAATACCGTAGAGATGTGCGGGAGTGACGTCAATGTGGGTGGGTGTTTGTTGTTTACAGTATAGTCTTTATTATTGCCATAAATACCCTCCTGCTAGTCAGACAGACGCTAGCCTGGACAATGGAATTGGGGATCAGCCTGGTGGGAGTGTCCTCTCGTATAAAGATGAATAAAATCAACGAACGTTTTCGAGCACTGTTTGTATGTATTAAATACTAGAATGAATGCACACATATACCGATCCAAACATTGTGTTTCACAAATCAATTCAACGCACAATAATTATACTATTGATTTAATAATCAAATACTTATTATCTATATCTCAAAGCTATATACAGAATCTCACGTACACCATAAATATATTACATGTAGTCAATAACATTACAACGTGTCCATGAAGTAAAGTTCAGTTACGCTCTACATACGCAAATGCCTCCACTTAACTAGTAAATGAATAGCAAAAGCTTCCTCTCTCTTGATTGATAGCAGCAAGCTAACAAATATGACCCAGGACAGACATTCAGTCAGTAAACGAATGTTTGCATTTTATCCCAACACTTCTTAATATGAGTGCAGTATCGCAGTCTTTGTCGGATATTTTGGTACACGACAAGTGAACAGCCTATTGAAAGAAAGATATGAACTTTCTCACAATGCCTGTTCGTTTCTGCGAGCAATTCTGCAATAATTCGAGAAATATACTTCCACTGAAGTAATTCAATCTGTTTTTAAAACCAACAACGTATTATTCCATAACTGGTTAAACTGCTTGCATACATCGAAGGCATTAACACATTTTAAGGTAGTGCTATGGAAAGCATTATAAAGTGCTAAAGACGTGAATTCAGGGTTCAGTAGAATAATGAGAAAAGAATGTAAAGCGAAATGCATATTTGTTTTCTCTCCGTTATTCTTTCCAGTAGATATGTTTTGAATTTAGCTAGTTTTCCTTTGTGGTGATAGAGGGCGGGGCGGGGAAACGTGCTCCCACCATTTAAATTGCGCATGTATTTATGTGTACAAGTATGTGAGTGTGTGTGTGTGTGTGTGTGTGTGTATGTGTGTGTACGTGTGTGTGTGTGTGTGTGTGTGTGTGTGTGTGTGTGTGTGTGTGTGTGTGTGTGTGTGTGTGTGTGTGTGTGTGTGTGTGCATTCATTTTTGAATACTGTGTTTCTGAACGCGAGAAAGTCTACGAGTGCTTTGTGTATCGGTAATTCTTATCGTTTTTGGTGGTTAGAGTGTTAGTCATCTTGAATGGAATGTCTGCTTCTGATATTTAGGACTTCACTATTTTTCAATACCTGTGGCTTGACATTATAAATTGGACACACGTTTTGTTTGTTAACAAGTTGGTTCACTCTATTTACCGGCATTACATGTTGATTTTAAGGCACCGGGATTAGGTTACAACTTTTTGCATGTGCTGTTTACAAGACGAGTGTGAAACCAGCTACTTTAAGAATATCACATTTTGCAAAGGACACTAAAATAATGATATGTATTACAGTCGAAAGGTATTGTTTCCCCTTACTTTAACCAACTTATACATAATGCATTGTCTCAGAATCAGTCCGTAGTTTCTTCTGACTTCTGGATTTCGCTTTCCTCATTCCATGGAAACGTGTCTTTAAATCAATGTCAAAGTACCAGAACAGCAATTATTTTTACTGCAAGATATTTACATAGAAAAATAATTGGCATTTTCAAAGTATTTCTTTCTGTTTATGTTTTGAATTAAACGATAATCTTCCCATTTCAATTAAATGAATATTACTATGAGTCTTTGTTGGTACCATTTTATGGCAAGTAATCTATTTTGTTGATTTGTCATATGCATATTTGATTGCTGTTTTATAATTTTTTTGGTCAAATTTACCGATCTTCTTACACATATTAATAACTTATGTTGGAAAAGAAAGTGGGTAGACGGGGTCTCGCTAAAAGTAGATTAAAGACGGATTTGTCTTCTTTTTAAGAAATTTTCCACCTACAGAAATATCATGTGACGGTAAATGTTGCATTTAATGTGGTGGAAGAGGGGAAGCGTTTACAGCGACCGCATATCCGCCAATGAGAGAGACGGGTGAAGTCTGCTGGAGAATTATTAATAACATAAATTAAGATTCGTATCGCTTGTAATTAATTTTTGAAATCATTAACGAAGTTACGTTGACACCACATACAAACACGTATAGAAAAAGAACACAGACGGAACCGTCACTGTATTTAAAGAGTTCAAGTATTCCTGTAAGTCAGCAATCGACTTTCTTGAGTCAGGTCAATGACCTACACAACGTGTAGGTTACCCTAATGCGTGTTGAACAGTGACTGCTTATCGTGGGCTACCTGAGCTGTGCATTGAATGTAACGGGTCAGCACGGCCTACATGAATGAATGGTCAAAATCTATACTCAATTGTTGGCTCCGTGTCTGGAAATCCAGTTACAAATTCAAAACATCTAGAACAATTGCAAAGGGCAATAAGTAATCAGACCGTTAGGATGATTCTTTTGTCAAGTCGCACTAGAATTCGGTGAGAAACTCTTTTATACATATTTTATTCAAGTTTAATTGTGAGTCACCAAATGCTATTTCGCAATGTTATAAGTGTAGTCATGCCTGAAAGTACAATATCTCCATTCGCTTTACTGTTAGTGTATTGTTTACTTGTAACTATAGTAGAGTGACATGTCTCAGTGTTTATTGTTTACTTGTAACTATAGTAGAGTGACATGTCTCAGTGTTTAAGGACATTGTAGTGTAATAGTTGTTCTGTTCAATTGTGCCAATGTGTTATCGTATTGCAAAGTTTAGCATCATTGTCGCATTGCTCGTTTAAGTAGCAGTTTTACTCTCTTTTCTTTTCTGGGTGGGACAGTCACGTACACAAAAATATTCTAGTCCAGTTTATCGACATCTATTGGCGGATTAGGCCTAAGGCTAACAGTAAAGGTATAGACAGTATGATGTACCATAAGACATAGATTGTTTAATTCTGCAAAATATAAATATGCAAGCATATTTTTTTATGATAACGAATGCCGGTTCTAATTATGTGAAAGAATGATTATTGAGATAGAAATTTAAGTGAACAAATAATAAAGTATATTTTCTCCTTGAATGTTTTAATCATGATACGAATGGATACGGGATACCAATAATCAGGAATACATTACTCCGATTTAAGTTTTCATATTCAATATCCTGTTTGCTTCTTCTGACATTGCTCCTGGTGTCATTTTAAATGTTGTACATTACCTGGAATATCTTGTTGAGAGGGGAGAGGCAATCTTCGCTGTGTGTAATTGATTTGACTGGAGGCCGATTGCATCTTCACCTGTTGAATTAGGGTCGGGTGTGTCTACTGTGAATTGTATTTTTATCGTCATTTCAAACTGTGACGGAACGGGTATTTTGATCCAACCTAAGTCGCTTCGACCGGCGGAATTGAGGTCATCAAGTCTGGAGCAATTGCAGGTGGTGTGGATCACGTTCTTCTTTCTATTCACCATTTCTGGTGATTACAATTGTGTATTATTTCTTTTTAACCGTTATTGCAGTGATAATGCTAGTTAATTCTGACATATTAGTGAATCGTAACGTTCTTCAACGACTTACAACTGAAAGTTGATAATTGTTTCAAAGTGATTTCATGCGAGTTGCATACCATGAAATGTTTATTGTAATGTAGCTAGGAACGTTTGCTATGATGTTTCTACTCGGATTATTATAATTGTCTAGGAAGTTTATTTTATGAATTCAACTAGCGTACATTTAGCCATATTACGTAGCGACAAACTGTAATAATGAACTTCCTCTAGTTACGCCTTCTAAGACCTGTTGGATGCCTCAGAACTAGTGAATACCTCTAGTTACGCCTTCTAAGACCTGTTGGATGCCTCAGAACTAGTGAATACCTCGTTCCCCTTAACATACACAACAGAAATACACACGCAAAACACACGGAACAAAAACGCACACACAGAGTGACATGAATGCACACATATTTTCTTTTCTTTCCTCACTGACATTTCAAATAAAATGTGGTGGACATTTTACAATATTTTATTTCCCCATCGTTCTTTCCTACACGGCTGTAAACATTTCACAGTCTGATCGTTGACCTTAAGGCGATCGTAAACGTTGGTTTAACTGAATGTTAAAGAATGGTTTCAATAGACTGCATATCTTTTGTCACTCCTGTTCGGGTGCGTTGAAACTAATCACTTTTGGAAGCTATCTAGATCATAGCAATCGAAATAATACGTAACCTGATTCAGGGCAGTCTTAACCGTCGACGCTCACTTTGCCAAAATGTCACAATTTATAGTTCAGTTCTAATTTTGTCTGATCAACATGTATTGCTCACACGCGGAAAGCACTGTTCCGCTGCTTGGAGTTGACCTGGGTGCTTCTTCCCGCCATGTCGTCTCCTTCAAGCAGAAAAAAAATAAATGTACCGATGTCCCACTATAAATTGTTTGGCAGTTAACAAACCATGCCTCTAGACATCACTAAATTGCAGTGTTCCTTACACTTACACCACATTCCCGCCTTTATCACGGTCGGTCATAGTGGTTTACAACAGTAAACCATGAGGTACATATAACACGTGAAAATAGGAAACTGGAAACTTGAGAGTTAAACTCGAAACATGAAGCTTAAGACTCAAACTTAAAAGTCAAAAGTACACTTGTTCACTGCAAAATATAATTAAGAAGCAAACCTAAGATTCCGGTACTCACAATATAACTCCATTGTATCTTACAGTCCATTCTCAACTTACAATCTCGTGCAACAGTATATATAAACCCAATACACACACACATGGAAAAATAAATACATCATATCAAACAATGTCAAGTGTTAGCACACTACATGTGTGCAGCTTAGTTCAAATAGTAGTACAAATAAAAGTCAACTCACATAGCACATCTCTACAAGTATAGCATATCAATAGTAAAGGTGCATGAAATGTTCCTTAGTCCACTCTCTCTCAACCAATCAGTTTTAACTCACCATCAAGATAGCGACTGCCTTTCAAAGCTGAACTTTCTCCCACTTCAAATTCAAAAGTGATCAGAGAGTGGAATTTTCTACCGGAAGTGAACTCCTTGATCTCAACCCAACGACAGATCTCGCTCTCATAAATCATATTCATTGGTTGATAGAAAACTACACACTCAGTTTGCATTATGTTAGCAATCTAGATTGTTCTTGCCTCGAGGTAGCTCGATCAACTCAGTCACTTTCAAAAATAACACAATAAGCAGTGCTCAAAGTTCAGGTTACTCTGATAATTTAGCAAGTTATATAACAATTTAAATGTTAAAATAGGGATAGTCAAATTTACTCTGCCACACTATTAATTGAAGAATTAATAACAACGTTGTCATCTCCATCATCACCCTCCTTTTCCTCCTCCTCATTGTTTATATTATTAATTATCATCGTCGTAATGATATTAATGATGATGATGATATTATTATTATTATTATTATTATTATTATTATTATTATTATTATTATTCAGTCTCTTTCCACGACTTCTGTTTGACTGTCGGCTGTGATCCAAGGTCTCGGAATCTTACCAAGATTCTGGGAGATCCAAGGTTTTACGGAGGATGTGGGCACTTCCGAGGAGCGCTGCTTTGAGTAGTGGAGCGATTCTGTGGTTTCCAGGGATTTTATTCAGGTAGCCTTCCAATTCTGATGTTATGTTCCCCAAGGCTCCTATCACTATTGGTATCACTTCTGCTTTTACATTCCACAGTCTCTGGATTTCTAATCTGAGGTCTTGGTATTTTTCTATTTTTTCTCTTTCTTTTGTTTTTATGTTTCTATCACTTGGAACAGCGACATCAATAATTGTTACTGTTCTGTTGGTCTTATTGAGAACTACAATGTCTGGTCGTCTTGCAGGAATCACCCGGTGTGTTCTTATCTCGAAGTCCCACAGTATTTTGACTTCTTCTGTTTCGATGACTGCTTCTGGTTGATGCATCCATGTTCTTTCTGGGGTTTTTATGCCATAGTTCTCACACAGATTTCTATGTATGTGTTTTGCCACTTCATTGTGTCGTTTGGTGTATTCTGTTCCAGCCAGAACCTGACATCCAGATAGTATGTGTTCTGTTGTCTCATCCATGGATTTGCAAAGTCTACATTTGGAATCATTTGAAATTTTTATGATTTTCGTTTTGTGTGCTTTGGTGTTGAGTGCTTGATCTTGTGCAGCTGTTATGAGTGCTTCTGTTTCTGCTTTCAATCCTGCCTCTTTCAACCATTTGTACGTTGATTGCTTTGTTGATATTTCGTCTGCTTGTCGTACATATTGGCCATGTAGAGGTTTCTTATTATTATTATTATTTATTTATTTATTATTATTATTATTATTATTATTATTATTCAGTCTCTTTCCACGACTTCTGTTTGACTGTCGGCTGTGATCCAAGGTCTCGGAATCTTACCAAGATTCTGGGAGATCCAAGGTTTTACGGAGGATGTGGGCACTTCCGAGGAGCGCTGCTTTGAGTAGTGGCGCGATTCTGTGGTTTCCAGGGAGTTTATTCAGGTAGCCTTCCAATTCTGATGTTATGTTCCCCAAGGCTCCTATCACTATTGGTATCACTTCTGCTTTTACATTCCACAGTCTCTGGATTTCTAATCTGAGGTCTTGGTATTTTTCTATTTTTTCTCTTTCTTTTGTTTTTATGTTTCTATCACTTGGAACAGCGACATCAATAATTGTTACTGTTCTGTTGGTCTTATTGAGAACTACAATGTCTGGTCGTCTTGCAGGAATCACCCGGTCTGTTCTTATCTCGAAGTCCCACAGTATTTTGACTTCTTCTGTTTCGATGACTGCTTCTGGTTGATGCATCCATGTTCTTTCTGGGGTTTTTATGCCATAGTTCTCACACAGATTTCTATGTATGTGTTTTGCCACTTCATTGTGTCGTTTGGTGTATTCTGTTCCAGCCAGAACCTGACATCCAGATAGTATGTGTTCTGTTGTCTCATCCATGGATTTGCAAAGTCTACATTTGGAATCATTTGAAATTTTCATGATTTTCGTTTTGTGTGCTTTGGTGTTGAGTGCTTGATCTTGTGCAGCTGTTATGAGTGCTTCTGTTTCTGCTTTCAATCCTGCCTCTTTCAACCATTTGTACGTTGATTGCTTTGTTGATATTTCGTCTGCTTGTCGTACATATTGGCCATGTAGAGGTTTCTGTCTCCAGGTATGTGCTAGTTCTTGCTTCGTTGTTTTCTTCCATGTTTCTTTGTCTGTTTCTGGTGGTTGGAATATTCCACTCCTTTTTACTAATTCTATCAGTGGATCATCTTTATTGTTATTCCAGATGTAGTCCACAAGGCCAATGACTTCTCCTTCAATGACATGTTTAATTTTCTTGAGACCTCGGCCTCCCATTTTTCGAGATACATAGAGTCTGTCTACGTCTGCTTTTGGGTGTAAGGCTTTATGTATTGTGAGTAGTTTTCTTGTTTTCCTGTCCAGTTCATTTATTTCATTTGCTGTCCAATCTATGATACCTCCAGTGTAGCTTACTACAGGTATTGCGTATGCATTAAGGGCTTGTATTTTATTATTATTATTATTATTATTATTATTATTATTATTATTATTATTATTATTATTATGTTTGAATGTCGATTGTGATCCAAGGTCCCAGAATCTTACAAAGATTCTGGGAGATCCAAGGTTTTATGGAGGATGTGGGCACTTCCGAGGAGCTCTGCTATGAGTAATGGAGAGAGTGGGTTTCTGTGTTTGTATTGTGTCTGGCGTCCTGTTTGTATTGTGTCTGGCCTTGTATAAATTTCAATTACCTTTGCAGTGGCGTATATTAGACTGCTGGTTTCTGTAGGGATACGTTTTAGTACCACATTTGCATTCTCAATTGCTATCCTTAGAGCTTTGTTGTTTTGCAGCCTTTTTGTTGGGGTTCTGCCTACATCAGTACATGTGACTTATATTTGTCCATTATAACTGTTATGTCTTCACACAAGCATTGTTGTTCTTCAGTGAAGTCGCTTGGAATTCCCCCCAGCGTGGTTGTCAACTGGAATTGACTGTTATGAGGTTGTGGAAGTTTAATTGTCTTCTATTTCATTGTATCGTGTTGTGGTATTCGTTTGTTGCTGTTCTATCTCCTGTATTTCTAGGGCAGTATAAAGCCTATATTGTAGTATCGCTATATTCTGGTCCGGGAGCCGCTGTTCACTGATAATATCACCTGGGTGGTGTTTGAACCAGAGTTCATGCATCATTTTTTCTATATCCTCTATCTGTAAGTGGGATTTGATAGTAAGAGAAGCTTTGTATGTCGCCCATTGTTCACTAGAACAACACGAAATATCAGTGCCTAGCGCAGATCTTGTTAACCCTGATGAAGTCTGATCCGGTATTGAATAAAATATTGTTTTCTTAATCATGAATGGGATGGGTTTGGGTGTAGCTTGGAGTAGTTAATTATTATTATTATTATTATTATTCAGTCTCTTTCCACGACTTCTATTTGACTGTCGGCTGTGATCCAAGGTCTCGAAATCTTACCAAGATTCTGGGAGATCCAAGGTCCTACGGAGGATGTGGGCACTTCCGAGGAGCGCTGCTTTGAGTAGTGGAGCGATTCTGTGGTTTCCAGGGAGTTTATTCAGGTAGCCTTCCAATTCTGATGTTATGTTCCCCAAGGCTCCTATCACTATTGGTATCACTTCTGCTTTTACATTCCACAGTCTCTGGATTTCTAATTTGAGGTCTTGGTATTTTTCTATTTTTTCTCTTTCTTTTGTTTTTATGTTTCTATCACTTGGAACAGCGACATCAATAATTGTTACTGTTCTGTTGGACTTATTGTGAACTACAATGTCTGGTCGTCTTGCAGGAATCACCCGGTCTGTTCTTATCTCGAAGTCCCATAGTATTTTGACTTCTTCTGTTTCGGTGACTGCTTCTGGTTGATGCATCCATGCTCTTTCTGGGGTTTTTATGCCATAGTTCTCACACAGATTTCTATGTATGTGTTTTGCCACTTCATTGTGTCGTTTGGTGTATTCTGTTCCAGCCAGAACCTGACATCCAGATAGTATGGTGTTCTGTTGTATCATCCATGGATTTGCAAAGTCTACATTTGGAATCATTTGAAATTCTTCTTCTTCTTATTATTATTATTATTAATATTATTATTATTCAGCCTCTTTCCACGACTTCTGTTTGACTGTCGGTTGTGATCCAAGGTCTCGGAATCTTACAAAGATTCTGGGAGATCCAAGGTTTTACGGAGGATGTGGGCACTTCCGAGGAGCACTGCTTTGCTTCCAATTCAGATGTTATGTTCCCCAAGGTTCGTATCACTACAGGTATCACTTCTGCTTTTACATTCCACAGTCTCTGAATTTCTAATCTGAGGTCTTGGTATTTTTCTATTTTTTCTCTTTCTTTTGTTTTTATGTTTCTATCACTTGGAACAGCGACATCAATGATTGTTTCTGTTCTGTTGGACATATTGAGAACTACAATGTCTGGTAATCGTGCAGGAATCGTCCGATCTGTTCTTATCTCGAAGTCCCACAATAGTTTGACTTCTTCTGTTTCGGGAATGCTTCTGGTTGGTGCATCCATGCTCTTTAAGGGTTTTTTATGCCATAGTTGTCACACACATTTTATATGTTTGTTTAGCCATTTCGTTGTGTCGTTTGGTGTATTCTGTTCTAGCTGGAACCTGACATCCAGATAATATGTGATCTGTAGTCTAATCCATGGATTTGCAGAGTCTACATTTGGAATCATTTGAGATTTTCATGATTTTCGTTTTGTGAGATTTGGTGTTGAGTGCATGATCTTGTGCAGTTGTTATGATTTCTAGTAGTAGTAGTAGTAGTAGTAGTAGTAGTAGTGGTAGTAGTAGTAGCAGCAGTAGTAGTAGTAGTAGTAGTAGTAGTAGTAGTAGTATGAGTAGTAGTAGTATTGTCGCAATATGTGTTGTATTAACACTATTGTTTTCTCGTTATCATCAAGTTTATTTGTAGTTCATAATGGTAGTATTAATCTGATTTATATATGAAGCTGTTAGTTGGTACAATATCTCCGAATACGTCCTAATGACTGAGTTAGTGCAGTTATGTTCACTTATGATTTCAATTAAAAGATCGGTAAGTTTTATTTTGTAAGACGAGATGTGGAGTACAGTAGGATCAAGTCAGGACACAAAAACTGGCATGACTTAAGGTCTACCTATTGAATGAACAGGACACCAAAGCTGACATGACTTATGGCCTACTTATTGAATGAATAGGACTCAAACAGTTTGCGTGATTTTAACTAAAGCAAGCTACAACAGCAGTAGGCAAACTTGTATATTTGTTTATAATATTATTTGTTTATTTGATTGTTTGTAATCGAGTCTATCAGGAGCCCACGTGTGTGTGTGTGTGTGTGTGTGTGTGTGTGTGTGTGTGTGTGTGTGTGTGTGTTTGTTTGTTTATTTGTTGTTTGTTTGCTTGTTTGTTGTGTGTGTGTGTGTGTTTGTTTGTTTAGTGTGTGTGTGTGTGTGTGTGTGATTCTCACTCAGAAATAACGAGTCTCCTTGCGACAGAATTGTATGCCGCTTACGATTGTGGCGCATTGTATTTAAGCAACCGAATACATTGCTACACATTTGGCGTGTTTATGAAAGACAACACACCGATAAATTCATCAACTCAGAATCTAAGACAAATGATTTGGACATACAAAAAAATGATCACGTAAACAGAACTTCTTGATGACGTTGTGTTTACCTGTAACCTGTAACCTATTTGCGTGTTTATGATAGCGCAGGAGTGGCCCTTTGCGATGATTGTTTAAAAAAAAAAAGTCTCAGTATCGAGAAGGTGCGTCGTGGTTTAGGCAGCGTATTATTTTTCACTCATGAGCCACGAATAGAATTAATATTTCAGGTTAACATTCGCAGCCCGGCAATAGTGACGACTTCCGGACATGGAAAAGATTCGATCTTGTCGGTAAAACACCAGGCCAACAGTTGAGCTCACACATTCCTTTGGTACATTTTAATGTCGGGGTGGGGATGGGAAGCTTATGTATAATAGTGTAAATTAGTGACATCTGCGTTTGTAATATAGATGAATCTCGCTTGCAGCAACAAATTAAGTAATCTCCCCTTAACAAACGCGGTCTCTAAATAGAACTCCTGTCCCTGGCTCTTTGCCGAAGACGTGTTGTACGTCTTGAAGACTTTCATTCAAGTAGGTGCAATACGCTTACATTCAATGGTAGTTTCCATGGCAACTGTAGTAATGTAGTTTAGGGGAAATAGTTTTTTGTAAACAAATGATCAGACCTTCTACCGTTCACCCTTTTTCTTTTTTTTTCTTTTTTAAGAAACCTTATTTACAATTTACTACTACAACTATGATTTAATTTTATGAATGAAATCAACGACACTGCTAAAATAATAATAATTACATCACGATTTATACCATGTTGATTTCATTTTACTAATAAAAATACTGTCTTCTACCTCCTTTGCTAATGTGCTAGCACGCCATTCGAAGGTTTTATAAATTACCGTTGATGTAATTATTATTAATTTAGCAATAATAATAATTACATCACACTTTATACCATGTAGCTTTCATTTTATTACTAAAAATACGGTCTTCTACCTCTTTTGCTAATGTAAGAACACGTCATTCAGATGGTATTATAAATGCAAACGGAAACTCTGTCTGCCTGGCTGGCTGGCTGGCTGGCTCTGGCTCTGGCTCTGTGTCTGTCTCTCTCTCTGTCTCTGTCTGTCTGTCTTTCTCTCTTTCTCTCTCTCTCCTAATATATAATATATATATAAAACCATTCATTTTTAAAAGCACAATTGAATGTATAAATTGTAGTGAGATAACATGTGGTGAATGTGTAATATGTACTATACCAAATATTTGCTTGTTAAGGATTTAATACTTGTACAGGAGCTTATGTACTTGTACAAGAGCTGATGTAAGATATGGGCTACTAGTTAAAACTATATTACATATAAAGTGATGGTGGAGCAGCCGGTCAATTTTACTCATGGCCCCCACTCAGTAATAGACTGAGAAATACATATAAAATTGTATATACACTAAGAGTTACGCATGACTGAAACAATTAACACAAATTAAATAAAGGAAACGAAATCAATATCCACTGTCTTTATGAGTTTATTCGATCACAAGACTTCACCCTATTTGTCTTTACGAGTTTATTAAATCACAAGACTTCACACTACTGTCTTTACGAGTTTATTCGATCACAAGACTTCACCCTATTTGTTTTCATGAGTTTATTCAATCACACGACTTCACTCTACTGTCTTTATGAGTTTATTCAATCATAAGATTTCACACTATTGTCTTTATGAGTTTATTCACTACTGTCTGTATGAGTTTATTCAATCATAAGATTTTACACTACTGTATTTATGAGTTTAGTCAATCACAGGACTTCAGACTCCTGTCTTTATGAGACAATAACAAGACTTCACACTACTGCCATTATGAGTTAATCAATAACAAGACTTCACACTACTGTCTTCATGAGTTTATTCAATCACAGGACTTCACACTACTGCCCTCATGAGTTTATTCAATCACAAGACTTCACACTAATGTCCTTATGAGTTTATTAAATTACAAGACTTCACACTACTGTCTTTACGAGTTTATTCAATCACCAGGCTTCACACTACTGTCACTTCCCATGAAAGATGACGCATGGTAAATCTTGTCCAATGCAGCAAACTGGAAGATGAACAACACCATTTGTTATTTTAAAAAATGTGATGTACAAACAAAATGTGAAGACAGAAATAAAAAAATTGAAACATATAATTGCGCTTCCTACAAGCACTTCTCTTACTTTATAAATATTTACTTAATTAGATCTATTTCTATATTAAAAAAAACATATAGGAGTTAAACATGATTATAATAATATGGCTGTGGCGAAGTAAATTTGCCTATCCCTGTATTTAATTTTAAATTGTTGAATAGTCAGAGTAACCCGACATTGGGGACTCCTTATGATGGCATGTTTGAAAATGTATGAGTTAAAGTAAACGCTCCAGGTGATAATATAATAGAAATTGCCGATGTAATGCAGACTAATGAGTAGATTTTATTATCCTAGTGTTAGGATTTACGAGAACGAGACCCGCCAATGGGCTGAGATAAAAAAAAAAAACTTTCCCGCTATAGACATATCTACTGTCTAATCACTTTGAATTTGGAGTCAAAGAAGTCCAGTTAAGAAAGGTGGCAGTTAGCTTGATGGTGAGTTAACTGACTGCTCAAGAGAGAATCAACTTAGAAATATTTTATGCATTTTTGCTATTGATTTTTATACTCGTGTTTTATGTAAAGATGCACTATCTGCATTGAATTTTATTTCTACAAGTGTTTGAACTATGCTGCTCTCGTGCAGTTTGCTAGCCACTTGACATTATTTTTATATGCTGCAATGATTATCCTGTGTGCATGTATCAGTCTAATAAATACCATTGCAAGAAATTGTAATTTGAGACTGTAATGTAAGTAACAATAGAGTTATAATGTGATAAACTAAAATCTTAACGTTTGTTCTCTGCTTATATTTTTCAGAGATAACTAGCCTTTTCTGTTTCCATTTCAATTTTTGATTGGAACCTCCATGTTCATTGTTTGTAACTGCTATGACCGACTGTGGTAAAGTGGGAAGCAGTATGTAAGTGTAAGAATACACTACACTGCATTGATGTATGGCAGCAAGGTATGCTGAAAACCTGAACGATTTCTCGTGTAGAGAAGTTGTTGGAAATTGCTACATTTATTGTTCTGCATGAAGGAGTTGACATGGCGAAAAGAAACGCCAGGTTAATTTGAGAGAAAATGAAAATATATATTTGAAATACGTGGGAGGAATTTCCAGTCATACAACAAAGATCTCACCCTGAAAACCTGTTTTGAAATATTTTTATTAGTGAAAACCACCATCTCCTAAGGTTCCTAAAGTAAAAAGAAGAAAGAACCAATCAGCAAACAAGGTGCCATGCTAGAACAATGTAAAAGATTCTAGGAGGAATGGTAATTGCGTTGATTTTGCTGTTACAGTATAAGTCTTAATGATTGTGTGTGCGCTGTTTCAGGAAATATTTCCAGTGGAAACAAAGTTACTCTTATGATACACAAATTTCCTCTGTTTTATGTATTATTTTGCTACACAGAATTATTCAGTGAAAACAGTTTCCATGCATGATACATAAGTCTCGACTGTTTCATGTGTGTGACCACTAAGAATTATTCAGTGAAATCAGTTTCACGTGCATTGTACATTAGTCTCCCCTGTTTTATGTGTGTAACCGCCAAGAATTATTCAGAGAAAACAGTTTTACCTGCATAGTACGTCTCCACTGTTGTGTAGTAGTGTAGCGACGTGATGGGGTGGCGGCAATAAGGGTGCTTGTTGTCAAGACTACCCTTTATATTATTGTCATAAATACCCTCACGCTAGTCAGACAGACGTTAGCCTGGAAAATAAATGTCGGGATGGGTGACAGTTTGCATGTATTAAATACAAGAATGAATGCACACACATACCAATCCAACAATGTATATCACAAATCAATTCATTCCCCAAGTATTATAGTTTTGATTTCATTATCAAACACTTATTTATAATTATCTGTTTCTCAAAACTCCTTAAAAATCTGGCTTACACCACAACTATATTACATGTAGTCAATATCAATAACAACGTGTCCATGTCGGAAAGTTCAGTTATGCCCTACATTACAGTGTCAACTGGATTATCAGTTTGATTAATTATGTGTTTATTTTTTTCCCAAAAAAATACCATATTTTATTTCACATTCACTAATCATGGTGTATTTTATAGAATTTCGCATATGAGCAGAATAGTTTGATAATTGCCATAGCAACAAACTTAAAATAGATGCAGAAGACATAATTGGATAATTTCATAAACGGCACGAAATAGTAAATGGTCGTACATTGACGATCAACGTGAATGTCATATATCTTCCCTAGATAGGGGCCTATATATAATAGTTTCTTGACATAGTTCCCATCCCCACCCACAACAGTACACGACGGCTTCAAGCTCACCCAATAAGGCGGCAAATGGCAGCCGTAAGAATGGCTGAAGAATAATAAATCTTAGTCTCTGTTAGTGAGTGAATAGCAAATGTTTTCTCTCTCTCTTGAGAGCGGCAATCTATCAATTATGCGGCGACCCAAGACAGACAGTTAGTCAATAAAAAGAATGTTTGGATCTTATCACACCACTTCTTAATATGAGTGCAGTATCGCAGACTTTGTCGGATATTTGTACAAAACAAGTGAACCGGCCTTTCAGACAGCCTATTGAAAGAAAGCTAAACATGAACTTTATCACAATGCCTGTTCGTTTCTGCGAGCAATTCTGCAATAATTTGAGAAATTTACTTCCACTGAATCTAGTAATTATTTTTTTTTTAAATAAACAACAGCGTATCATTCCGTATCCGGTTCAACTGTTTGCACACACTCATAGCATTAGTACATGAATAGGTAATGTTGCTTAATGAAAGCATTAATAAGTAGACAGGACGTGACTTCAGTGTTCAGTAGAAAAAAAAAGAATTGTAAAGCGAAATGCATATTTAGAGGGAGGGGTGGGGCAGTCATGCTCGTGCCTCCATAAATTTTATATGCGTTTGTGCGTGTATACATGTATTTTTTTTTATAGTGTGTACCTGAATGCTTAGTAGTCTATGATTGCTTTGTGTATCTGTACTTCATATCGTTTATGATGGTTAAAGTATTAATCATCTTGAATGGAATGTCTGCTTCTGATATTTAGATCTTCACTATTTTTCAATACCTATGTATTGATATTTAACAGAAAGTGTTGTAGATTAGTGGGTCTTTTTCTGCACTGTGACGGAACAATTGTTTACTTAATTATTTTTTTAATTTAAATTATTTTGATCATCTTTACGTTTAGGCAAGTTGCAATAACCTAACAATTAAAACAATCGTTTGGAATGCAATTAGTCGTAGTTAACCGTATATGTAGTACCCCAAGGCCATTACTCTAGACAATGACTGTGTGATTCCAACGATCCCTAGTTAATAAGTAGTAGTAGTAGTAATTAATGAATCATAGATAACTAATTACAAGTGATGAGAATCTTAATTTATGTTATTAATATTCTCCAGCAGACACCGATCATCTCTCTCACTTGGCGGGCATGCGGACGCTATAAAAGTTTTCTCTCTTCCACAACTTTAAAGCCAGACATGTATCGTCACACAATATTTCAATAGGTGAAAAACGTCTTACTAAAGGAGAAGACATATCCGTCTTTTAATCTATATTTAGCGAGCCCCCATCTATCCACTTACTTCTACAACATAAGGTTATTAATATGTGTAAGAAGGTAAAATATAATCAGGGAACAAATGCTACATTTCCACTTTATTCATCTTTAACTCCATTCTCTCTTACATTCCAGTCTCAACTTACAGTTTCGTGCAACAGTACTTATGCCCACAGCATAATAAATACATTGTGTTAATTTAATGAGCACATTCACTGGGAACAATATCAAATGTTTAGCATACTATATATGAGCTACACATATTTGTAGAAATATTAGATTACTCACATAATACATCTCTATCTAAAACACAAGTATGACAGATTACAAAATATTTGCAAGTCCATTCTCTCAGTTATTTGCAAGTCCATTCAGTTAGTTAACTCACTTGCGGGGAGTATATTTGCCTATCCCTGTTTCTGTACTTAATTTCTATATAAATTGTTAAATTGTCAGAGTAACCTGACCTTGGGCACTCCTTATGATTATATTTTTGTAAGTGTCAGAGTTGGAGTAAACACTCAAGTTGAGAATATGCTAGAAATTGCTGATGTAATGCAAACCAGTTCCAAGTGGGTGAGTAGTTTTTCTAACTGATAGTTTCACAATTCATAACAAAATGAATGGACAGAAAGTTTTTTTGTTGAAGACTCTCATAGGACTTTGTTGAAATATGTATGTGCGGGATCAGAAACAGCAGCTGCACGCAGGACAAGTGCCAACACCAGCACAGTGATGTCACATCGCGCTAAAAGAGCTCGGGTCAATCATGTTGTATACTTTTACTCTTTCTAAAACTCTCATTTCTATGATGAAACGTCAGCTATAAGACTGATTTCACTTGATAAGGATCATGACTTTGTTCGAACAATCTGTAGATACTAATTGAATCTTTTGTTCATTGCAACTAAAGTTAATTTCACCTTTCTTTCATTACTGTGAATTTTTAATAAATATTGTTATTTCTTAGAACTACTTGTGCGTGACTAATTAACTAGTTTGGGCTTGAAGACTGTGGCGTAAGTAAGGGTTTAATTAGGGCTTGAAGACTGTGGTGTAAGTAAGGGCTTAATTAGGGCTTGAAAACTGTGGTGTAAGTAAGGGCTTAATTAGGGCTTGAAAACTGTGGTGTAAGTAAGGGCTTAATTAGGGCTTGGAGACTGTGATGTAAGTAAGGGCTTAATTAGGGCTTGAAGATTGTGGTGGTGTAAGTAATTAAAGATGGCTAAAAACTATCCTTTAAGCAAGACGCTCCCATCAGTAGTATAATTGTGTGACAGAAGGAAGATTATTTTATGGTGTGTGTTTTAAATGATATTCTGAAAGTGCCAGGAACATCTGCAAGGTGGAAATTAGATGAGAATCTTCTAATTAGGGTTAGAATGTACACGTGATCCGCCCACCTGTATTAATATGATTATTAATTGTTAGAGATTAAATATGGATAATAATTAATAGAGAGTGGGCGCTGTCACACATTGCAAACATGCTTTTGGTGTCAGTTTGTGCAGTAATACACAGTCATAGAACTTAAGTTTGTTTATAATGGTGGTATTATACCTAGAGATTGTAATAGGTGAGACTTGGTATGCTTTTAGTGTATGAGGTCTGTATTTTTTGACCGAGAGTTCTGTTGTGCATGACCATTAAAGGTAAAAGAAAGATTATAGAAATGATATATAAATTTCACTTATATGTTATATGTATCAATAATAAATTTTAAGCTTACGTGTTATGCAATTTCGTTTTCCAATAAGTAAACGTTCTTCTTTCTCACTTTATTCAATCTCCATGTTTTTTAAATAAATACCTGCATTGAATAGCTACAAAACGTTGAGTCAACTGCGCAGAGAGTGAGAGAGAGAGAGGCAGAGAGAGAGAGAGAGAAACAAATCAACTTTAGTACATTCTCTCAATTCATTCTAATGTTGATTATCCTAATTTGAGATCACTAAAGTTTGCTATCATAAAAAAACTAATGGTCACTCATTCAAACACAACATAAAGTGATTTCCAGAATGAACAGTTTATCTTGGTCACTGAAAATAGCACAGTCACACGAGTCCAGCAGAGTTCTGCAGATAGTTCACACGGTTGGTAGATGCCATGAAAATGCCCGACAAGGTTGTTATTCTGCCGATTTATCTCTTTGGTGTTATCAGGCACTCATTACACAATCTGATCTGACCCATTCCTAGCAACCAGGCACGGGTTTATATATATATATGTCTTCACTTGTTCCAAGATTAATATTAAAGCCGACTCTGGTTTTCTTTGATGAGATTTTACGGATTCTCAGATCGCCACTCGATCACGGCACAGCTCCACGCTACGATACAGGCTAAGTCTGTCCTTTTGCTGGTGGGGAACTTTTGCAGTATTGCTTCACATACGCTGCGTCACTAACGCGATTGCATAATCCCTGGTTCACTCACACTCAGAGCGATCTCTGCATTGACCTAGGTAACTAGTCACCCACCTATAGATTGCACGGGTGTCGCCGGGCAAAGTTTCTGCGTGTTGTACTAATCCGTTCTTGAGGCCCGCTATTCATCAGTCAGTACAGCGTCACATATTACCTCCCTGGTCACAACGCGTAAGCAATCAAGCGTATTAACCCTGCAAACCGTCTATAACCGCAGCCAAGTGCTCCAGCCTGTTTTCATGGCAACCGGTGCGTAGCAACAATCTGGAGGTTACAACAAAACGCAACAACATCAAAGCACGCTCTCTCTCTCTCTCTCTCTCTCTCTCTCTCTCTCTCTCTCTCTCTCTCACACACACACACACACACACACACACACACATACACACAACACAACACACACACACACACACACACACACACACACACACACACACAAAACCTTAAGAAAAAAACTATGACAAACATTAGCAATATCTATTTAATAAATTGCATGGATCGAAATGAAATAATATAATATAGCAATGTTAATACAGAAATAGCAAGTACTTAATTAAATTAGTTTCAGGTATTAGATCTTTTAAGTTTGCAAAATATGAATGTGTGAGTAATATGCTGGGAAAACGTATGATACTTCTTTTTTTTTTTCTCGATATTTTACAAAAAGGTATCTTCTCATTAATTAAGGAAGTTTATATTTTCTATTATTCCAATTATTTGCACTTCCCCGTGATTAATCGTATTGATACGTTGGAAGTGAACACACATGCTATGTAATGTAATTATCTTAATTATGCTAATGAAATTAGTACACCTGAAAGACAGGCACATGTGTGAAACTATTTTATGAATTCGATAAATATCTTGATTGTCGTTGTCACTGACTAGACATGAAACAACATTAATCTCTCTGGGCAGACAATATATGGTTAGAACCTGTTGCATCCGAAACTTGGACAGATCTGAACTGTAATATGAGTCATGAAAGGAATAAAAATGGCGTCCAAATGACTACCATTCCGTAAGCTCAGTCGGTCCTCTTTATTTTGTCAGAGTCAATGTCTCTTTCATCTCTACTAGTGTTAACAAATTTATATGACTGTAGAAATGTCTCCCTCTAGTAAATTTAAAATGCCATGCACTGAGAAGTTATAGGGATAATGTCAGGACATTAGATTATGAGTACACTACGTCGTGAAGTCTCAATCTTCCATATCGGCGACCTTCCTCCACCATAGAAGGAAAGGAAATCGTAACATAACTTCATTTTAGAAGCTGAAAACATAAGGCCGGACTATCACATACTACACCCATCATATAACACAGTCGATATCAACATTAACATTGCAAATGGAATAATCGTCTGTAACATCAAAAACTGGAAATATTAGTCGAAAAGTAGAACTAGAAACATCAGCCATTATATTTGCTGCGGAGTAAATTTGCCCATCCCTATTTCTACACCTAACTGTTATAAAATTGTTCAATTGTTAAAGTCACCCAGGCGTGGGCACTCCTTATTTTGGTACTTTTTTTTGAGTGTCAGATTTGGATACAGATTACAGAATTACTGGTTTTATGCACTAGCTGAATATTAAGTGGATGTGGTTTCTATGTAAGTTTCCATTTCGTCAATTGATAGACACCTGAAGGAAAACAATTAATACTACTCATATTGTGATGATAATATAGTGCTATTTGTAGTTTTAATAAAACTTTATTATTTTAACACATGCATTTTCGAAGTTCAGTAAGAATATTCTGGTTTTGCGGGCTGGTAAATGGCTATTGTGTAAAATTCGGACAATAGTTTAATCTGAATCCTACAGTTGAAAGAGATAATGCAGAAAGAAGCCTACAAGTACACTAAAGTTGTGTGAGCCCGGTAACACTTTGTGGTTACTAATTGTGTTATTATGTGAGACTCTGGGGCTTGACCGAGATATCTCGTTTGCATATCGTGTTCAGGAGACCTAAACTGAGTGGAGTATGCCTGACCTCTGATCTCGTATGCAACCAATCTCCAACGCCATTTGTGTACTTGCCATCATAATGCTGGGTCAGCAGACTTGTGTTCCCCGCTTCAGCTGCCTCTCTACGTGCAAGACAACGTTTGCGAGGATATAATTTCGACCTGTTTCGTCAATGTCTTTGAAAGCAGTAATTAATGCGAACAAATAAAGCCTGAGCACACAAAATATATAACGTTACGTAGTTCATCTATTACATTGAAAATTTCATCCCTTGCAATAGTTCTTCTGAAAAATTACTTCGGGCATTTCTGCTTCGCAAATGAAGTCTTAAAACTGTCTGAAGACATGAGTTTAAAGTTTATTAAACTTCTGCAGCAAACTTTGTTATGAACACGAGCAAGCACGTGTATAATCCGTGACAACTAGCTATCTCAGATTTTAGAAGTAGATAGCATGCCACTAATGTGACGTGTGGAGAAAAGGGGTGTGAATCTGACACTCCTTGTAACGTTATTAAATGGACTTAGTCTTATCGTCAGTTATTTGAATTTTGGCTATGATTCATCAAAGGAGGTAAGTTGAGAAATACACCTGTCAATGTGTTAAGCAGAAGCATTATTTCTATCAGATATGCAGAGAATCATTGGAGAGATTGTGTGAAACCAATGAGGAAGTCAAATTCGGACCAACGTTTGACTGGTTTGAATTTTCTGGATACTGTCTGTAAATATGTGCATGCTTGTGTCACATTAACTCTTTGCTCTCGCCTCTCTTTCTGATTCTCTCTGTCTTATCCAATCCAACCCATCCATCCATCCATCCATCTATCTGTCTATCTAGCTATCTATCTATCTAGCTAGCTAGCTATCTATGTGAAAACCAATACATTTATTTACCTTTTTTTTGTATGCTTTATTACCATTCTTCTTTCTATTTACGTATTTTTTTATTCCTCATACCATTGTCTCTGTGTAAAATGCTAGTATATATGACTCATTTCATCACAAAATAGGAAAGTATATCATTCTCTGAAACCACGTTTGTGCCAGTATGCTAGCACCGACAAAACATGCGATATCATGGTCCTACTTTCCGGTGTCTGTTTCAATTTTCAGGTATATTATAGCACAACTGCACGTATTGTAGTCGTAGTGGAAAAAAAGACCACCCACTTATTTGTTAAAATCTCGTTCGTCTGCACGTTACTTCGATAATAAGAAAAACCATATTCGTGTTTGTAAAAAAAATATAATCCTTAAATAGTGTTTCTATGAAGTGTTAGAACTTATCATAGTGTTTCTATAACATGCTAATACTTTCACAGTGGTTCTATAAAATGATAATCCTTTAAAAGTATCTCTATAATATGTTAATCCATTCATAGTGGTTCTATAAAATGTTAATCCTTTCATAGTGTTTTAATAAAATGTTAATCCTTTCACAGTGTTATAAAATGTTAATCCTTTCATAGTATTTTAATAAAATGTTGATCCTTTCATAGTGGTTCTATAAAATGTTAATCCTTTCATAGTGGTTCTATAAAATGTTAATCCTTTTCAAATTGTCTTTGAAATGTTAATCCTTTTCAAATTGTCTTTGAAATGTTAATCCTTTTATATTGTTATTTGTGAAGTGCTAATTCTTCCAAAGTGTTGTATATAAAGCGTTAATTCTTGAATATTGTTCTGTATAATATGTTAATCCTTTCACAATTTTCTCTATAAAATGCTAATCCTTCCTAAAAAGGTGTATATACAATGTTCATCCTTGTATAATGCTCTCTATAAAATGCTAATCCTTTCATAACGCTCTCTTTAAAATGTTAATCCTTAAAATGTTCTCTCTCAAATTTAATCCTTTCATAGCGTTCCCATAATGTTAATTCGTTTATAATGTTCTCTAGAAAATGTTAATCCTGTTATAATGTTCTCTTTTAATGTTAATCCTTCTATATTATTCTTTACAATATGTTATAATCTACACAACGTTCAAAAGAAAATGTTAATCCTGTTATAATGTTCTCTTTTAATGGTAATCCTTCTATAATGTTCTCTACAAAATGCATTTTTCTACATAACGTTCTACAGAAAATATTACCTGTTATACTGTTCTCTTTTAATGGTAATCCTTCTATATTGTTCTCTACAAAATGCTTTATTCTGCATAACGTTCTACAGAAAATGTTAATATTTCATTAATGTCTGAAATCGAATATTAATCATTCCATAAAGTCCTTGAGAAGATGAAATATGGATATTAAAGCTAGAGAGAAGTATTCGAACGAAACAATGCGTAGGTCATTCTTAGTTTTGTAGTAGGAATTACTCAATCGATAAACAGAAAAGCACGACCCCTCATTCCAAAAGCTTAAATATGTAAGCTGATTTGATCAAGTGCTACGACCGCGAATACATCTTACAGTCGCGTTCATGCCACCATGAAGAATTTTACAAGTTTATGCGGACAGTTTGTACCTGGCGGTTATGGGAAAGATAACTGTAGGGTTTGGGTGTTTCAGCAGCTAACTGTTTGAACTTCCGAATTACAGATGTGCAATAAATTAATTTTAGAATGAAACATATCATGAATCAGTTTTAACGTCTCATTCCACGGGATTAAATGGCATGTCAACCCACCATTAAGTAGTGAGAGAAGTGCAGAGTTACGTAGCAAAACTTAGAAGTCGCGATGTTGTGGACTGTTTGTTATAAGCTTGAAAATAGAGTTATCACAGGGGCCTTGCAAAGTCTTCTTAATGTACACTTGAACACACACATACGCAACAAGAAATGCACGCGCTCACAGTGATTTCTCTCTCACTATTACTTGCGCTTCAAACACACACACACACGTACACACACGATTGCACACATATGCGCACGCGAGAATGAAACAACTTGAACTTTTTAAACTATATATAAAAACAATGAATAAGCAACTGTTTTCACTATTTCTACAACTTCTTACAATTTTGTTTCGTGACATATACAAGTAACCGTGACTATATCTACCATTTCACGTACTGTGGATGTTGATAACAAAGAAAGCGAGAAGAAGGGTGATGATAATGATTACTGAAGGGACACGAATGCGCACATATATTTTAATGAAGAGTTAATAATTGTAATGTGTTCAAAGTATGCTAAAACATGTCTTTTGTCATCATCACACTCCGATCATTTAATTTCGGAAAGGAACAGGACGTTGTTGTCCAGAAAGTAAAGTCGAAACGCATATTAAAAATGCACATAAATTGCATGCCAAGCATTAAGAAATAGTTACTGTCAATTCTCAAAACTGTCAATAAAATAAAAAAAGACATAAAGTGTTGCCTGACGCCACTCAATGTGCGGTAATGTAAGAATGTTTAGAACGCGATAAATGATGACACTTTGCGGGTTTTTATGACTGAACAATGTTATAATAGGAGTGTGAATCCTGTCAAACGTACACCGTCCATACTTGTCCATTTTATCACCAAGCAAACGTCAGCTCTAAATTCCTCATTTTAACTTCCCCCTATGCTTTTGCACCCGTCCTACAAATCGACTCAGATTGGGAGAGCGATGTTCAGAGCAAAACAAGTAAATTAATTATAATTATTTGTTTTAAATTTCTCTATAGTAAATACGAAAACAGATTTAATTTTCTTTCCATATTTTCGTCTCTTATGTTAAGTATTTCGAGTGCAAAACAAACCCCAGCTTACTGAGTGCCATAAGAAGAGAGCAGGTTCAGTGAAATGGTGTGGAGAATAAAGATTTATCACGCCATATATTCGTTACCACGCTTATGTCTACATTGCAATATTGCTTACCAAATATAGTCCTCTGTGCAGAATTGATAACAAATTTCAGCCTAATTTGCAGTACTACTAACAAGTTCAGCATAATTTGCAGTATTACTAACAAGTTCAGCATAATTTGCAGTATTACTAACAAGTTCAGTATAATTTGCTGTATTGTTAATGAACCTCTTCCTAGTCTGCTGTACTGCTAACACGTTTCAGCATAATTTGCAGTGCTGGTAACAAACGTCTGCCTACTTTGCAGTATTGCTAACAGGTTTCAGCATACTTGCAGTATTACTAGCAAGTTTCAGCCTACATTGCAGTATTGCTAACAAACTTCAGTCCACTTTGCAGTACTGATAAAAGGCTACAACCTACTTTGCAGTATTGCTAACAGGTTTCAGCATACTTGCAGTATTACTAGCAAGTTTCAGCCTACATTGCAGTATTGCTAACAAACTTCAGTCCACTTTGCAGTACTGATAAAAGGCTACAACCTACTTTGCAGTATTGCTAACAGGTTTCAGCATACTTGCAGTATTACTAGCAAGTTTAAACCTACTTTGCAGTATTGCTAACAATCTGCAGACTACTTTATTGTCAAATGATGTCAAAAGACTGTTAACTACTGATCTGAATTGTGACGAGGCGACTGCCGGGGGGGATTAGAAGTGATGCATAAAAATGGTTTAATGGGAGCCCAGTCTCCAGGGAAAAAACCCCCACGAAAACTAGTTTTCCCTTATTTGCAAGTAGAGCGAAAGTATGTGTTCATCGCACTTATTGCAGTAGTTAAACCTGACTGACTTTTCATGGGTAAAAAGGCTTTATACCAATTTTGGTTTGGGCAGCACACCGTGGGCTTAGTCTCATGACCGCGATAACATATCTAACTGACACCTTTTGGCGCACTAGCGCATGCATATACAGAAATTTTCAGCCAGTAACCTGCTCTGTTAATATTCGGCTATTTTTTGTTTTGTTTTTTTTTTTACAATTTTACCCAGTCACTTGGTCCAGTTGTACTTAGGGCTGTTTTTATTAAAGGGTTCAAAGGGCACAAATCTTCCAATCTTTGTTTTACCTAAGATCCAAAGACAAAACTTAATTGGGAGGGGGGGGGGCAGCCCCTGGTATCGTCATAAACAAAACCATCGGGTGTTTCGCAGTATATTTATCTAGGTCATTTGTTTCCATAGCAGAGTCACGGAGAGTTTGGCAATAAAACGTCCATAGGCCGCGTCTTTCCTTAATAGAAACATATAGCGTTTGACAGCAGTTGTTTTTAATAGCGCACTATATTAAATTCTTTTTTGTGTATATTTTACTAAAGTTCGCATTACACTATGAGTCTCTTATCTTCAAACGTAAGCGGTGCCAAGAACTTTTCGAAAGAGCTGCATTAGCTGTGCGATACTTAACCTGTTCTGTTTCGTTTCACTACACTATTCTGTGTTTGTTTTCGTTGACTCAAAAAAAGTAGTGATGCGACAGCTCAACTGACTATGATGAATATTGTAATCTAATGTGTCTAGTGTAAAACGACATTCCTGTTATATTATCTCTATCATTTTCAGTCAAATTTCGCTAAAATAGTCATACTGGTTTTCATTATTGAACAATATAAACAAATAAGTCGGCCAACCTAACAATGAAATAATTACGTCCTATTCGAGAAGGTGAAGAAAAAGCAAAACGGCGGAATAGTAAAGTTTCTTTCGCCATTTTAATTTTCTTTTAAATTTTAATATTAGTCTGCTGCACGCAGTTTGCTTTTTTCCGTCCAACCTCCATCGGTGCGTGTTTTTAGATAGTCCTTCTTATCTAGAGGTCAATGACAAGCCTCGTTTTCGAACAAGATTGACTATTTCATTTTAGAGGCTTCAAAAACCTTTCGGATTCTATCGTGGGAGTGTTCTCATTTCTTGACTTTATAATGGAGTCGGTACTACAGAAGTTTAATAACCTGTTCTCGCGACAACTGAAACGAGTGAAAGGTAAGTTCTTCCTCTGTTTAATTATTACGTCATTGCAGTCGTACAGTTTTTTTTTGTACCTTCCAATGTATGTCTGAATATATCTTTCATTAAAATTTATTTTGTAGTAGTTGAGGGGTCCGTGTAATTGCAAACAAAATGACACTAAATAATGTTCTCGTCGAAAAATAAAGCGCTTTATAGTATTAACATCGATGACAACTGCAATAAACATGGCCGTCTGAAAAGCATTTATAGGTCCACGGTCAAAGTAGTGCATTGTAGCCCCTACCGACACAACCATTCACAGGAATAAAAATATAAATGTTGGATAAAATTAAACCTATGCTCGTGAAGTCCCCGGGCAACTGCCCAGCGTGTCTACGCGTTAAGACGTCACTGGCAACAGTAATAATATAATAGCGGATAAAGCGCAACAAGCAGATGAAAAGGCAAACACAACACATTGCTCTTCCTCCATTTGTTACCATTTCTTCAACTACTACTACAATTACTACTATAACAACTACTATTACCATTACTACTAATGCTATTGTTACCTACTATGTCATTACTGCCATGTCTACACTACTGCTACTTTAGTTAATACTTCTGCAACACGTATTTCATTCATAAAAAAGATCTCGCGGAATTCATGCTACAACTTATACAGCAACGTGTCAAAATATTCGAATGAAACATTTCAAGAATTTAAAAATGTTGAAGCAATATATTATAGTGAACATTGAGGATGTCGTGAGGGGGCAATTCAGCCAACATAAATGATAGTAAGTTGAAAGCAGCATTTATCTCCACACGTCCTTGAACTTACTTACCCTCAATCAGTCTTTATCTAACCTCCGCCTGAAGTCCTTTAGCATTCTCCTATATATCAATTCAAGTTTCGAATAAAAGCATTAGTAGTAGTAGTAGTAGTAGTAGTTATAGTAGTAGTAATCTACCGATACTACTACTACTGATTATTATTGTTGTTCTAGTGGTGGTTGCCGCTGCTGTTGTTAGAATTCGTAATAAATATTATATTCACTTTGCATTATGACCTGGTTAGGAGATCCCTCCGAAGATAATTTAATAATTATTTTAATGCCATTAATTTTCTTTGTGTAATTCTTCCAACCCCCCCCCCCACCGCCAACCCACCCGGAAACTTCCCCAAACTGTTTTGTATTCTAGACAAATATATTATGATTTAGCAAATAGCCATTTATATTTAAATAGCACTTAATTTTTAAGTGGTAAACACTCTCCCTTTATTTAAGTAATTTTTATACCATACAGAAGACAAGAATAGAAACATACGGTTTATTATTTGTAATCACAAATACAGTGTACAACGTTCCCTTCTGATCCCTTGAACTGAAGTGAGAATGAAGTACCGCCTTACCTCTAGCAAGCAGGAACCTCGTCAAACTAACAATATGCGAAAAGTGAGTTAAGTATTTCTTGACTCCCGAGAACTACAATTTTACTTCTATCATAAATTGTTAAACGGGTATGCATCAATACAACTGCAAATGCTACAAGCACTAGTGTCGTCATGATAGTTTTACCACGTCACCACTCTAAAGATATTAAGCCTTTCACCTCTGACGATTGTTGCAACAGCTTTTAGTGAGCGTAAAATTTATGAAATCCACCACCACCACCACCACCACCACACCAAAAACAAAACGAACCGCGAAATTTAATACCACACTTGTGTGGATGTCCAGAACGAGTAAGACTTAGTGCACCAAAATATATTTGTGTACACCCAATGTATGTAACTATTGTGGCGAGTTTGTTCCCCTTGCAGCTCTCGGATATTTACAATCAGTAGTCATTGGTTACCTATAATCTAATCTATTAGTAATGCCATTGTGACTCTTGTCACCCGCTAAAATAAATAAATAAAATATGGACAAGCCGCGTTAGTTTGTCTGTATAACAGCATGATAAAACCGGATGCTAGCCAATTTCAACTCTTGACTCGCTTATAAACGAAGTCAAATCAAGAAAGAGAAATAGAAACAATGAGCATTAAAACGCACGAGTTATTCAAATAAATGCTCATACGGAATAACTCACACATACATTTGTGTTTGCGCTGGCAATTGTGACACACGGATGTATTTCCTGTCTTCTGTTTTGCCGCATATTTCGTGTGTCTGTTTGTGTGTGTGTGTGTGTGTGTGTGTGTGTGTGTGTGTGTGTGTGTGTGTGTGTGTGGTTATATATGAGTGTGTGAGGAAATGAGAGAGCATTATCTATGTGTGTGCTGATGAGTCACGTGCAGTGATAGAAAGAAATGTGTCAATTCGATTGGAGCTTGAGCTGTGTCTGCGTAAATAGTTGGACAGTAAACTTCAGCTGCCCGCATTCTTTTCACTTTTTGTCTACGACATTAAAATCTTTACACTCTGTTGCGAGGTGTCTTGAGAGGTCCTACAATAATATGGTATTTCGAATTTTATTGTTAAGCGTATAAAACATCTGTAAGGAGTCGATATTTGTCTTGAAGTATTGTATATATTAATATATACTTATATTTATCAATAAATGAAAATTTGGGTAACGTCCACATTCATTACACTCATGAACTCTACCTAGATAAATAGATAAAAATAGACAAAATAAAGAATAGGACAATTTAATTATATTATTACACTTCACGAAAAACAAGCAAAAAAGATGTTACAATATTCTAACAAATGTACGAAATGGAAAAACAATTAACACAGAATAAAGAAGATTAATAATTTTTGAAATTTAAATTAAAATAAGGAAAACTGTTCTCCTATAGTCCTTGTCATCACGGATCCTTTAAACGCCCTTCACTGTTAAATGAGTTTACTGAAAATGAATGTTTTTTTAAATAAGTAATAATAAAGTTATTTTATTACGCATACTGACATCTCACATTTCCATCCACTTACTTGGGAAACATTTGATGACAACATATCAATGATTCCAGACACAAAACAACTTTCAACATACCAATGATTCCAGGCACAAAACAACTTTCAACATATCAATTATTTCAGGCACTAAACAACTTTCAACATAACAATGATTCCAGGCTCACAAACAATCATCATCATTCTTCTTAGTTCCTTAACGTCAAAAAAAACACAATATCAAGGAGCAGAAAAGACTGACCCCCCCCCCTTGAAATATAATTAATTTTGGATCATACGTATATGGCATCTTATCAAACAAATGATCTAGTTATATAAATATGTATCCTAGGGTGACCTTTTAATGATGTACTCTACAAAATATACTAGCTAAAGATATAATACATCAACCGGTTCTGATGCAGAGTTTGGACTTCCGTGATAAATAGATACGTATATCAGCAAATGTTACGCTGATAAAGCAGGTGCACTGCTTTAAAATATGACCCACGTCTCCCACTCACTGATAGACTGAGAAATAGAAATTAAAATAGATATGTAGAGAAAACGAGGATAAAATGTTATAATTTTACTATCAGCACAATTTACGACAACAAACGAAGCTATGCTACACTAACAGATACACGAGACTAAAACAAGTAACAAAAGTTTAAGAAAGAAAAACGTTTAGAGTATTTAAAATTAAAATAACTCCTTTGATGTGCTCTTCATCATCCACATTCTGAATCACTATTGTAACAAGTTTATGTCATACTGCTGTCAGTCCAAATGAAGACTTAACTTTTATATTCTTATTCTATATTCTATAGACTGATAGATGCTCATCAGAACATGCTATATCAACAGTTCAGTGTGGGACATACATAACCATTAATTTATTTATAATTATATCATATTTTAAATGCTTTTCATGAATACTAATGTATTGTTTCATATGATAATTATTCACCAGAAAATTATTTGAGATACGCATCAGCAATTTCCAAACTTTGCATTTTACTAAATTATAAAAATTACAAATATTGTGTTTGCATATAATCTAATAATATTTCTATTAAACTTCAAACGCACATAGTTAATGCAATGTTTGAGCGTCTGACATTTTCTTGAAGATTCGTTTACAATTTCTGCTTCGTTTGACTCGAACTGAGAAGGAGCTAGTCAGTGGGGTTTTTTTGTTTTTGTTTTTGTCTTTTTCGTAAATATAAATAGAAGATTCAAAGTATTTCTGGTGATTCACTATTGCACACTCTTTTGCCTGTTTGGCTAGCTATAATGCCGTCCTGTGTTTGTTTTGCTATAATGAAGTCACACGTTCACGTGTTTCAGAAGACACACACACAAAAATAAAAACGTGCGTTCGGCAAAGTCTGTAAAATTTAGAAAGCAAATTTCAATTCTTAGTCAATTATCGTCCATTTATTTACAGTTTTTATCGAAATAACATATTTTGCTTAACACCTTTACAGGAAACTGTATAGAAACAATAGTAAGTATTTAGAAATATCTTCGGCCGTTTGCCTATTCAACACCCATTGCACACGTTGATTTCGAATGAACTGTTCAGTCAAACTATAATAATGTACACATCAACACTTCGTAACTCACTGCTCGCCTTTAAGATCAAAACTTTCTCTCTTGTTGCATGAATGTTGTAACATTTTAAAGTTTTGATTCATTCTTTTACCGATGTAATTTATATAACTTATTGCATGTGTTTCTCATGACTATAATTATGCAGTATTTTACTGATAATGTTTGTATAACACGCAGAGTTTTAGAGGTACTGGAGGTTTTTAATAGAAAAAAAAAACATACTCTCGGACCATTCACTGGACCTAACTTTACAAAGCACAAAAATTAAACATAGGATAGTAAGGCTCAGATCACACCCAGTTAGATATAGGATATTTAAAACACACCCAGTTAAACTCGTGCTTTTTAAGCACACCCAATTAGGACGTTTATAGTATATGACACAGGACTGTTGAAGATCACCCACTTAGACACAGGACTTTTAAAGCACACCCAGTTAAACACAGGACTTTTACAACACACTCAGGTACAGGACATTTAAAACACGCACAGATAGCCACTGGACATTTAAAACGCCTAGTTAGACACATGATTTTTAAAGCGCACCCTGTTAGACAGGGTGGCCCAAAAGTAGGTTTACAGTTATTAAACTACCTTATATATGCTTATTGTTGAAGGAGGACATTTTGAGCATCTGAGAGATTAAATTGTTTATGTTTATGTTTATGTTAACAGGTATAACGAATTTCCAAATGTTCTAGTGTCGAATTTTCAAATAAATAGTCTACGTGATAACTGTAAACCTACTTTGGGCCACCCTGTATACTCTAAAACACACTCAGGTAGATACATGACATTTAAAACACATCCAGTTAGAGAAAGACACTTAAAGTACACCTTGTTAGATACTGGGCTTTTAAACCACACCCAGTTAGACACTGGGCTTTTAAAACACATGCAGTTAGGCACAGGGCGTTTAAACCACATCCTGTTAGACACAGGACTTTACAAACATATCCAGATAGACACATGACTTTTAAAACGCAGCCAGGTAGACGAAAAATAATTAAAACACACAATATTAGACACATTACTTTTAAAGCACACCCAGTTAGACACAGAACATTTAAAACACACCATAATAGATACACGACTTTTCAAACAAGCACATATACAGGACGTTTAAAGCAAACCAAGTTAGAAACAGGACTTTTAAAACACACTCAGGTAAATACGGGGCATATAAGCAAACCCAGTTAGAAGCAAGACTTTAAAGCACTCCCAGTTAGACATTGGAAATTTAAAGCACACACAGTTAGACATTGG
The DNA here is from genome assembly GCA_028829895.1 of Sinotaia quadrata. Taxonomy (NCBI): domain Eukaryota; kingdom Metazoa; phylum Mollusca; class Gastropoda; order Architaenioglossa; family Viviparidae; genus Sinotaia; species Sinotaia quadrata. The sequence continues at coordinate 119,530,918 of CM054179.1, forward strand.
AAATTTAAAGCACACACAATTAGACATAGGTCTTTTTACAGGTGTAAAATGCACCTCTCCGACACAAGACTTTATCAATCACAAAGCACACGAGGCTAGAAACGGTACGTTAAAGATACATAACACCATTATACAAATGGGTTACAAATCAACCTGTTTGGAACACCTATTTTAAGTGTTACAAAGCACGCCTCTTAGACACGTGACATTAACAGTTATTTTAAGCACACCATCCGAGAAACAGTACTTTGACGGTTAAAAAGTACACCAAGTGAGACACTTGACTGTACGAGTTAGGCACACCAGTTTAAGAGATAAGAATCCCAACTGTTGTTAGGCAGACACGAGCTTTTAACACCAATCACCAATGTTCACCGACTTCGTCATATAAAATGCAGGAGATATGGAAGTCTGTCTTTCACAGTCACAAAGCTCTTGTATTAGATGAAATATTGCAGTCTGGAGAGCGTATTTAAAACGAGACATTATGTATAACCACTATAATTATAACAAGTTATTGCAATACACCAGTTTATACAACCAACAATGAATCACCAGTAAATACTTAAATTGTCTTGTATATACTGCAAAACATTATGATTAAAAAAAAAAAACTGTTTAAGTTTGTATTGTCTGAATGCACTAAAAGTCTATCATCAGTAATCTAGCTTAAAAGCCCATAATTATAAGGATGATCATTGTTGTTGAAAATATTTCTGTTTATTGGATTATAAGGCTAAACCCAGTTAGTTGTTAGTGACGCACTTTAACTGCAGTAGTAGCATGTTTTACTGAACGAAATAACTTATAAACACAAAACAAATAGAAACCATAAGAAACAGTTCACAATATGTGTGTGTGTTTGTGTGTGTGTGTTTGTGTGATTGTGTTTGTGCGTGTGTGTGTGTGTGTGTGTGTGTGTGTGTGTGTGTGTGTGTGTGTGTGTGTGATACTCAGTAAGTGTAGCATACTGAATATAACAATATGAGTGCCAGACATTGAACGTTTGTAAAATAAAGTATTATGATGTATGCTAATCTTAATGGGAAAAGTGTTTGTGTAGAGAGAGGTCATAACAGTCAACAGTACGCTGATTTTAAATGATAGGTGTACTGTATTATAGGAAGATTCCCCTCATTTTAAAATACACTTTTAATTACAATTTCAATTTCTCTGAATTTTTAAAAAATAATATGTTCATTTCTGAAGTGTTCAAAAGTGAATGTAAAGATAGAAAGTTGGACAAAAGTAGGTTGTATAACTAAGGTCAAGAGCCTTGGTTAGAATAAAAAACGGTTAATAACAATTAATTTGAATAAACACCTGACAATGTTTGCGTTTGCAACTGTAAAGATTTTCCACAAACTATTAATATTATGTTTATTATATTTATCATGTATTACTTTTCGTATCCCACGTACCCTCACAAAACAACACTTGGAAAATAGTTTTTCGTTTATTTTATTTTTTTAAAATGTTGTTTCTGTAACCTAGATTTTCTTATTGCCATTGTGTAGTACAATGTTTCAGTATAACTTACCTTTCTAATATTTAGACTTGTCGATCATATGATTGCAGTATGTTGTTCTCGTGGATGCTTAATCGTTATTAGGCCAATAAATTGGCACTACATATTATAATTTATGAAGCTAGTGCTCTTTTAACTAGTTCTGTGTTTAAAGACACAAGGGTCACAGTTTTTATTAATTTTAGTTATAAAGCAGCAGTATCATGGAAAAATCTAGTCTCATTTTGATTATATATTGTATCGAATATAAATACATCTGTGTTTATACTTACTGTTGTTGTTTACACAATTTCGCCTTTATAATATAAGGAATAATAAACCCACAACCACTGAAACTATAATTTAGAGAGAGAGAGAGAGAGAGAGAGAGAGAGAGAGAGAGAGAGAGAGAAAGAGAGATAGATAGATAGATAGATAGATAGATAGATAGATAGATAGATAGATAGATAGATAGATAGATAGATAGATAGATAGATAGATAGATAGATAGATAGATAGATAGATAGATAGATAATAGTTATTTTCTTTCAGTCGAGGAAAGATGTCTATGAATGGAATTCGGACCCTGGCATATGCCTCCAGAGTATTTACAATAGAACACATCCAGAAGCAGACGAAGCTCAAGACATAACACTGGTTGAATAGGAGCTGATAACATGCACCAACGCCGCTTCATCTTCATTTTGGCTTTCCTGCTGTTCATAGTCAGTTCCACTTTGTACGTACAATTTTATTACGATGTAATTGTGAAACGACGCTTGCTGGTAGAGTCACACCTAAGACTCTTGCAATTAGATAAAACTTCGGCGTCCTTTCAGACTGTCATCTCTTCGAGCGGAGTGTCGAGAGTTCAAGGGACGGCATTTAAACAAAAGCCGCTTTCCTCAACACATGCTTTGCCTGGTAAGAAAAATCTTCATAGGAATACATCTTCACTAAATCCACGATCATTAGTAATCACTTTGCCGGGCGCGACCAAGGCCAAGATCAGTTTTAAAAGTACAAAACCTCTGCAAAAAGGACGGGCATCTAAATCCCCAGCACCTGGTGTGACGAAGCGGGTGAGTAGTCAAGGTAAATCGACTATGGGAAAACCGCCAACTTTACCACCTGTCCTCAAGAGTAGGTTGAACGCAACCGGTCCATCTGTTGCTGAAATGTTGCGAAATGCAATTCTCAGCAACAAAACTATTCCTCTACTGACACTTTTCACCTCGTGGTCGGAACGCGAAAATTTAACTCTCGTGCGAAATCTGACTTTACGCAATTGGTCCCAGTTGAAACCTTTTGTGATACCAGTCCTCTTCACGAATTCTTCGACTTTAGCCAAAGACGCTCGGGCAGGTGGTTGGCACGTGATGCCAATAAGGCGTGCTGCTGTGGGTATACCAATCTTAAAGTACATGTACCTGGATGTCAGGTCATCGTTCAACACCACAGCCTACGCCTTCGCTAATGGAGACCTGCTGTTCACAGAGTCACTTGTTACCACACTCCTCACGGTGCTCACAGACTCGCACCTGCCACTGGACACGGCTCCATTGCTCATGATTGGGATCAGGACAAATGTTCTCAACGTCACTGAACGCGAGGCCGCAACATTTGATGACGTCAAGCGCGTGGCAAAAGCAAGAGGAAAGACGTTTATTAAAGTAGCAATGGACTACTTCATTACTGACTGGTAAGGATAACGTGTACTGTGAAAATGTGCTGCAAACAACAAACCAAAAAAAACGTGTTCGCAAAACATGTTGCATCCTAAACTTGTAAGAGCGTAATTTCAAAAATAATTAAAGAATGCTATTCAGATATGCTCACATTTACGTGAGTATAAATACATGAACAAGATCAAATACATTCATGATCAAAATGCTACTACATTAAGAATCATTGGTCTCTCATAGCGGACCTTTACATTTTATTACTCAATAGGTAAAATAATGATGTATCATTTAATTTAACAAGCATGCAGTACGTAAACACTGTAAATGTTTAGTCGTAGAAACACAGTGAACTATGTAAACGATATTTTATTCTGTTAATGTAAAAGTAAAACTGCAGCAAATACTTGTTCTGCAAAATAATAATATAATTTGCTTTTTATGCAGCCAATGTATATGTAATGTGCTCAAACAGGCACTGGTGTTTAATACTCATTTAGTTACAGACTTGACATTCTTCTTAACATTTCATCACGCGTCATTCTGCCATGGTGGTCGTAACACTAATACTCAGAATGCATGCAAACACGTCATGCTGTTTAATACTATATAATGAATTGTAAGCATGGTGCATATGGATAGGTATTGCGGACATGTATGTATAAATAAGTGGGAAAAAATGATCACAAAATGTAGAAGTTGCATTAGGTGTGGTGTAGTGCATTGTCTAGGTGTACTTCACATTGGTATTGCTCAATCGAAATTCACTTTTGAAACAGTATGTGTGTGTGTGTGGGGGGGAAGTGTATTCTTTGGCAATACAGTGTAAGAGCAATGCATACTTAAAGTGAAATGCACCACAGTCAATGTACTTAATGAGTGTACAACACATACATTTCGTACTGCACAACATTAACAGCCCAAAACAGTTTAAAATTGATGCTAACATGTAGGTCACTTTAAATAACTAAAAGCAAATTCATCTTGTCCATTCGTGAATTAATATCTGTTTTAACACGGTTAGAATCATCAAAGATCGAATGTTAGCTATACAAAACTAGACCTGATTTGTTTGTGTAAGTGTCTTCCCCTCTTGGCAATTATCTATATTAAATATTACTATATCTTGGTCAAGAGCCAAGGACATTAAAAATAACTTTACCGCACGGGGTCTTATCTCTGGAAAGCCCATTATATATTTCACAAGTAGCGATGTTATCGTGCAGACTTGCCTAACATAGATCGGTCAAATAAGTCATCTCACATACTTACGATCCATTTGTTTGGTCCAAGAGAGGGACGTTGAAAACACAACTGGTGATTTGAATGTTCCCATCCTTACCTTTGTGCTGTCATTTTACAAAAAGAGTGTACTTCTGTTTAAAGGAAGTAAAGGACAAACTACCTTATTGAACCTTGCTCACTGGGTGCCAAAAATATCAATTACAAAGAGGGTTATCAAATCAACGTCTTACTCTATCAGTGAAATAAATGTCACTCAAGCACATCTATATCGATTATATAAAATAAAAGCTTACAAAAACTATGTTTTCTTCGTCAAATATCAAATAAAAATAATTTTCTAAGAAACAAAGTTCAGTCTGCATAGAGTCCACGCAGAAATAAAAAAAACAACGTTATACTTTTCGCTTAAGATTAGGATTAGATCAGTGAATACTACATCAAAGATCAAAATGCATTTGCATTATTGTGTCATGGCATATCCACAGAATACATCCTGGTTTCACTGACAAAATATACACACATCAGTTCATTCACTAGCACGAATTGAAATTGTTCTGAAATTCAAATAAATGTTCCCCTTAAATAAAACACAACAGCAACACAATTATTTTATAGTGATAACAATTTGTCACACAAGGACAAATAAAACAAGCCATGCACAAGTAGATATCCAACACATTTCCTGTTGCACATTTCACAAAGGACCCCTAAGCACACTCCAGCAGATAATTCAGGAAATTATATCTCAGCGGTTTCTGAATGGGAGACTCAGGTTATCAGTTGATCTAGAGTTGGACTCCAAGGCAAAATATTCATCACATGTGGTTGTAAGTGCTATGTGTGCAACATAGTACACGTGTTTATTATTACCTGACAAACGCATTTACTAGACAAACTTTTTTCCCCAAAAAACATCTTTGGTAACTGTAAGACTTTCCAGGTACAGAGAGTAGTGGTTATCGGTCGGATTATTATTTAATAATGCCACGCTTCAAGATAGCATGCTGCTATTTAGCGTGTAGTTTAATGTGTAGTGAAATGGTAAATGATGAACACACATTAGAAGAGTGAATATAAATGACCCTCGGAACAAACATAACGCATGTTCCTCATCTCCCGGGCAAGGACCGGGATATAACTTGCGAGAATCATTTACAAGGCACAAGCACACCGCCGTCCCCCCCCCCAATGGCATCTACTCAGCAACGTAAGATGCATAAATATTCATATTTGTAGGGATTTAATAGTTCATTATTGTCGATGCTTATTGTAGTAGGATTTTAGAGCTGTTACAGAATGATACGAAGTGCACGGACCTGTTATTTGTTACAACTTCATGGTTTGGATATGTTGCGTAGAAAACGATGACGCCCCCTGATCAAAAATACATCGGCCGAACACGATAGCAATATATGTGTTGCGAGGTAATATCCACTTGATAGATGCGTGCCTAACAAGACACTTTTATTCGTTTCGAGAGTTTGGTATTCACTCGTATTCAATTGAACATTTTGGATAATTTGAAAATATATTACTGAGGGCAAAGGTCTGCTTACATGCCCAGTACATCGGCTTTCTGTCGCAAATTCTGAACGAACGAATAAAAAATAACAAACCCAACACAACATAAAGCCGCAGTATGATCGCTAGCATTGCAGCAATTCAGCCGCAAAAAGTAGAGCAGAATGTTTGGAGTAGTTTAATAAACTGCTGCACTTTGCCTACTAGTGTTCTCACCCCGTGGAGATTCCGAGACGTAAAGAATAGGTCCCACGCCCTCGTCTTGACGTGAAAGGTGGCAAATAGGGACAGCGTGTTTCTCGTCGATGTGCTGGTGAATAAAGAGTGAGTGGTGAGTGGGAATCGCACCGAGAAACTTATCAGGCCGGCGCAATACATCTCCTTGTCTCTTAAAAAAAATCACATGAACAGGAAGAGACACGATCGGATCAACCGGCTAGAATGCCAAGCTTTTTGACAGGAAGTTCAAATGGCACGACTATTGTCATCTTCCTTAGCTTTAGTTATCAGCATTTGAATATTTCTTTCTAATACGATTATTCAGAATCCATGACTACTGTTGACTGTCGGTTGTGAACCAAGGTCTCAGAATCTTACAAAGAGGCTGGAAATTCCAAGTTTTTATGAAGGATGTGGGCACTTAAAAATTAATGCTTTTAGAAGTGGGAAAGTTCTTTTGTTTTCAGGTAGTTTAGTCAGTGAGTATTATAATAAGATGTTATGTTCTCCAATGCCACTGACACTAGACGTATCACTTCTGGTTTTACATAATACACTCTCTGGATTTCTTATCTGAGATCCTGTTAATTTGCTGTTTTCTCTTTCATTCCTTTTTATGTTTCTATCACTAGGAACATCGGCGATGGCTGCTGTTCTGGTACACTTACTGAGAGCAACAATGTATGTCTTCACTAGATCTGTTCTTAACTCAAAGTCCCATAATATTATTTGATTTTTTTTACGGCGACTGGTTATGGTTGGTGCATCCATGCTCTTTCTGACATTGTTATTCAATAACACCCACATATGTTTCTTTGTGGGATTTTTGCCACTTCAATACATCTTTTCATATATTCTTCTCCAGCCAGAAACTGACATCCCTTTAGTATTATGTTATGTTGTTTCAACTATGTTTTTGCAATGTCTGAATTTCGAATCATTTTCATTTAAGATTTTCACGATTTATTTTGATTTTGAAGTTATATTGCTAGACCGTACGTAGCTGTTATGTACTTTCTTTGTTTCCGTTTTCAAACCTGCCTTTTTCAAGCACATGTAGGCTAAATTGTCTTGTTGATGTTTCATCAGCTTGTCGCACATGTTGTTTCCAGAGAGCCTTTTGGCTCCAACTATTTGCTTACGCCTGTTTCGTTGTTTTCTTCCTCGTTACGTTTTCTGATTGTATAGACTGGTATAATCCACTCATCTTTACCTCTTCGGTCGCTTATCTTATGTGCGTTTTATTCCAAATGCAGCTACTTCTCCTTTAAATGCCTTAGTTTTTTTTTTTTTGGTCTTCTGCCTCCTATTTTCCGAGATACAGAAACCTATATATCTCTTTTGGGTGTGGAGCTTGATGAATAATGAGGTGTTGTGATGTTGTTCTGTCAAGATCATTTATTTCATCAGTTGTCTAGTCTATGATACCTTCAATATAGCTGGTTGCATGTAATGGGTATACATCATAAACCTATAATTTGCTAGCCCCATTTTGCTTTAAATTGAGAACATTTCTAACCTGCTTTTCATACTCTCTCTTAACATTGGGTTTCACTTTGCATATTTCCTTGATGTTGCATTATTTCTGGGTATTTATATATTTTTCACTGAAACACTTGATTTTTCTGATACAGAATGTTATGTCTTTTGCTGGTTTGTTCCTGCCTTTCTGGACAATAATCTGTCAATATTTAGCCTAGGATGAACATCAATGGAAATGATGATGGTAATGAACAAGGAATTTATGTCGTGAACATTTCCACTACATAACTTTAGATCATCCATATGCAATACGTGACTTCTAGCCTGTCTGGATTTCATGTTTCATCATGTTTGTTTCCTTGATGACGTTATTGAATGGATTTAGGTCAATGCAGGACAATAGGGGTGGTAGGGAATCATCCTGAAAGATTCCACATTTTATTGGTATTTCTGCAGTTCCTAAATTGTTGCATGTGAAGGTGATCTTCCAGCTTGTCATTGATACCTTGGTGTTTGAACATATGGGGCTATTGTGTACGCATTAATTGTTTCAAATATCCATCAGTTTGATACCGAGTCATATGCCGTACGGTAGTGAATCCATGCAAAGGCAAACGTTGTTCTTTTCTTGTGGTCAGTAACTACGGCCTAATTGGTTCTTTGTTCCTCTGCTGCCTGGTCTAGCACTCTTTTGTTCCTCGGCTAGTAGTTTGTTACAAGGTGAGATATAATTCTTGGTTGTAATTTCCAGGTAGCTGATAGTCACATGACTAAACCATCGTTGCTATGTGTTACGCCTTTATTTGGTTCTTCCATAAACATGCACGTTTTGCATTTATCATCCAGGCTGGCAGTTTCTTGTTTGTTTTATATGTTTATCAGTTCAGTAAGTGTACCGCAAATAAAGAAAGTATTTTCAGTTTTCAGTTTTCTGCAGTTATAATGATGTAAAGTATGTTGTAGAGTGGGTCTAAAATGCATTCATGCTACGGGACACCCAGTTTAGATTTCGGTCTTTACTTATCGATCCATCCGTGGCATTTGGTTAAGGGTGTGCTAGTCCTGAATTGATAAAAATAATAATTATTATGGTACATAGCTGACCTCATATTAATCCACGTATTAATTTATGCGACACAGTGCGCAGCAATACTGAATAATATTATGCCTTTCTTTTCAAACTTTCAGTAACATTTAAAGGGTAAAATGACCTATTGTTATAAAATTGTTAGTATGTCAACGATGAATGTGTCAGCTTTTCTTGTGCAGGCGTTTTAACTGGGACCGAATTCCGAACGTTGTGATTGCACGCATTGGCTACGACAATTGGCTTGTTCTGAATGCCCTGCGAGAACGCTATGTTGTTGTGGATGCAACGCAAACATTACTTGCGGTTCATCAAACTACAAGGTAAGGTCACGTGCCATTACAAGCACAGCCAAGATCCCCATCCATCCATTAACCCACCGATCCGTCCGTCTGTCCGTTCGTTTGTCTTTCTGTCCGTCTATCTCTCTGCCTATCTGTCTGCCTATCTATCTATCTATCTATCTATCTATCTATCTATCTATCTATCTATCTATCTATCTATCTATCTATCTATCTATCACCAATTAAAAGGTATGTCCTCTTATTTTGATATATGCATGTCTGATTAGTTATCTGTCTATAGTATCTGAATAGTACGTTCTTAATAATTAGGAACTGTAATTAGACTTTGTGTATGAAGAAATTCAGTTGTTATTTACTGAAATAAAAGCCATTGTTAGTCTCTAATGTACAAAGAAATCAAGTTATTCTTTTCCGTATTGTGAACTAAAAGTGCATGTATATGAAAGACATTAATCTATGTAGCGATGCATTTAAAGTTTTTATTAATCAAATCATAGGAAAAAATAGCCATTGCAATTTAAAATAAAACCATTATAGTATTTAATTTAATCGATGATTCCTTTTGTATGTTGTTATTTATTCCCTTACGATTGTAGAACATTTACCTCATACTCTTTGAAACAAACAATAGCAAAGGTGTGCTTATGGGTACAGCAATAATGCAGGCCGATCGTTTACATTCCGCCATTAGAGCGTTGCTGCTCTGTTTGGTTTGGCTTGTAAGTTGTCTATTTAATCGTCTCTGAATTAAACATTTGCACTGTTGTCTTCTATAGTGCCGGAAATTTCGAGGGTGCGAAGCACACGAATTCCACCTACAACTTAGATCTGCTAAAGTTTTTGTACAAGAAAGTGCACTACTCTACTGGCAGCGTGGATTGCGTCCCTTTGAAAACCAAAGTGAATTCAACAACAGGAATATTCTACGTAGAAGCTGTGAAGTCAGTCGCAAAGCATTGCATACCTAAAACATAATGGTAAAATTGAGCACTGACTTTAACTCATTTATTACTCATTACATATGCATGAATAGGGAGAGATTGAGAGAGAGAGAGAGAGAGAGAGAGAGAGAGAGAGAGAGAGAGAGAGAGAGAGAGAGAGAGAGAGAGAGAGAGAGAGAGAGAGAGATGGGGGAGGGAGCGTAGACGGACAGAAATAGATGATGAAGGGGGGGGGAAGGAGGAGGATGTGTCCATAGCCATTCTGAAAGGCTAACGAATTAGCATTTGAACATGGATGCAATTATATGGTTACAATTTCGTGGCAATTCCTTTGTGAGCTTATGTAGAGTAAATATAGCTTCGCGATTGTGGATCATTCTGAAATTTATGATTGAAATACAGTACATATAGTACAGATATTTCACACTTTTAAAACTTTACACAAAATATTTTACAAGTACTGAACACAATTATTTAGCTTACCACAAGTGAACATATTTTTTCCAGATACAGTTATGCAGTATTAATTATGTAATGTTAGCAGAAATGGACATAAAATATACCATGAATTATAGACAATCTCTTATGCCTCAAGGTCATGAAAAAACTTCTTTGAAAAAAATAAAAAACGTATTCTACATATATCTAAATTCATTGCCTCAGATTCACTAAGAGGTTCCAACAATGACTAGCGTGCTACTTACTAGTAAATCAACAACAATAATTGCACAACATTTCTACTGAAAAAAAGACAATAAAAGACATTTTAAAATTATAAACAACACACAAAGTTAATATGAAACTTAATGAAGCTTTATCACGTGACTCAGAGTGGAGACGCGAATGAGAGGGACACATTTCGTGAAGGGTTTCTCGGCAAGTGACTGCAAAAAGGATAAATTCACACAATATGGGTTCCCCCTTGTATTCACCTAGTGCCCATTGGTCAGTTACAGTTGACCAGTAGATGGTCATTGGTTAGTTATAGTTATTATTTAGCACTAATTGGCTAGCTTCTCAGCAGTACTTGTGTCATGTGGTAAGCCACTTATCCATAACAAGATCTGAGGTGGACTCGCGCATTCAATGGAACTCACACTACTGAATTCTGCCAGGAATGACACCAGAGTAATACTAATTCAGGCAATGTCTTGTAGTCCCTTTTATATGGATGTGGGGATTTATCCACTGCGGGGTTATTTAACATGCATTGCACAACGTCTACCTTAATATCATGCTGTATAAATATCGGCGATATGAATAAATGCTCCACAATTTATCACAAAATTATATCGTTGATAAAAGTGTGTGTAAACAAGTGACAAGTAAATGAAATAGTGGACTATTTTTAGTCACAATATAACTAATGCGTCTTTTCAGCAGAATCACTGCCCTACCCAGTTTGTCTGTAAAGATAACCCAAACCCAGTTGGTGTGACCTGATATTTGCTGATTGAAATGTTAGCACATTTCGGTCACAGTGACCGAGTATTCATGTAGTGAAACGATTTTCAGCATCTCTTTCTCCAAATAATTCAAATGCACGCATACAGATGCTGCTACAGTGTACACTGTACAACGTACTAAAACTCTTATCCAAAGTTTTGTTCAGCTTTGAATACTCTGTGACTGCTTGCCCGATCCGATAAAAGCCCTCTTTTTTGAATGTCTGTGACAGCTTGTCTGACCCTGATAAATGCCCCTTTCTTGAATGCCCGTGATTGCTTGTCTGGCCTGATAGGGGTCCATTTGAGGAATGTTTAAGCAATACAACATATTTATTCTGTATTTTACAACTGCCTGTATTTTTAACGTGCCTTTATATATTGCCTTTAACTATATAAAGTTTGCTGATCAACACTATCTTTCCATAGTTTGCTGACTTTCTCACCAGAGCAAAGTTGGTGGATTTTGTTAAAGGGGAAAAGTTTACGTTTAGCAATATTTAGCAAGGGAATGCTGATTTTAGAGCGTGTAATAATATATTCATACATTCCAAAGTCAGGTGCTGTTACACAGCACAATGCAGTCGGTAAACTCAACTTACGTCATGAATTACGTCATCAAATGACACCATGTCTTGCGTTCAGTGTCTCAGTTGAAGTCATCTTTTGAAAATTATATGTTTTTATCGCACGTTTCACGTTAATATTTGCACACCTTTTATTTTTAGCTGTTTATTGTCATCGAATGTAGTGTTTCGAAGGCCACTGGATCATCTTGCCAACAGAAAGTGCCCCGTCCTAACGGTAGCGTCTTAAGTGAGGAAACTTAACATTAGTTTCACTCTAAACATAATATTATCCGAACACGTTTAATAATTTCCCGTGACAACTCATTGCATGCTTTAAAGCTAAGTATTTTATCAATCAGAATGAAAACAACTCACTTTCACGAAAAAGGGTGAAAATTCTTACTTATCAACAAAAAGACACGACCGACTATTGTGTTCAGCGTTTTATAACAGAAATGTCTGTCTGTCCACGTGTATCCGTTCCCTTTCTCATTTCGCTTTCCTCTCGCAGCTTAAGGTCTCTCACGCCCGAGCGCCCATCATACCCCATCCTACCAGCCCTTAAAATCTTGCCAGATGAGGGTAGTGGTGGTGGAATAATGTCTTCTCTTCAAAAGCATTCATTCTGAGATCTCGGTCACCTGAACATTAGATAGATCCTTTTTGAGACTTCTAGAGCCCATTGGTATTTACTATCTTATGTAAAAACTTATTACTGACTCAGTGTGTCAGCAGCGATTTTTTTCATGTAGCCATCTAATAATTTTCAAATTTCAGAATGACTAAACGGTGGTACACTACTTATACCATAAACATGCGCTGCTTTAATTTTATTTATTAATTAAAATTCGCACTGTGCTCTGCTTTAATTGGTTTCATTTCTTTCTTAATTATATTTCTTAATCCATAAGGAGATAATTGTCTCGTGACCGATTTAGAAGTTTTAATTAATTGTTTTAAGTGTAGATTAGTGTCTTACCTGCGCAATATCTGACGTCATAATATAGTGGTGAAAGGGTGCTTCTCGTTAAATGTCCTTATGAATTATATGTTTGTGTTTTTCTTCTCCAGGTTGACAGGCAATCACTTGGGCACATTTCAACGGATAAGGAGGGGAGCAAATTTACATCCAGATGGGAATAAAGGTTGAGACAACAGCTGCTACGAAGCAGGCACACATGATTATCCTGGAGATAGGAGTTGTTTCTTCGTATGCACTTGATGCGCGTGATCATTGTTTTAGATCTAATTTTAGACTTTCAAAATGACTTCAAATTGTCAGATTTCAAGCGAACTGGGCAAAGAAAATGTGAGGTTGACAATGCAACTGTAACTCAGTTTAGCTTAACAATAATTAATATATTCACGAAGCGTTGTATTTCTCATTCAATAATGCAAATGGAAATTTCGAATCATCTGAGATACATAATCATTCCATTTAAAACATTTCATTTAGGAAATTTCAAAGCTGTTTGCACTTACACCGGTTTATTCACCGATATATTTCACCGTCACGATACAGTGAAGCTACGTCGAACTGGAGTGTTAGTGAAGATATTTTGATTACTGTGAATTAAGATCTGCACCTATCAATTCTGCTATCGGTTCAAGGTTTGATATTTGAATTGTAATATTCAGTCTTGTGAGAATTTGATTTCCATTTTTAGTTTGGATTGTTTTGTTACATTTTTACCTCAAAATGAGTGTTTACTTAAATAAGTGACTACTATTATGGAGTATTGCGCCTTTACAAAAAATGCTTTATTTATAAACTGTTCATATGCAGCTTCTAGAGTCAGGATGAACACTTACACGTTTGTTCACATAAACATGCAAATCCCTAACATGGACGGATGGAAACGAAATTGAGAAATATCAACAAAACAATTGCCTCCTCTTTCACTTCATAATCAATCGTCCACTCATGTATAAAACTATGTAAGTACGTTACAGTTTATAGCATTTGGAATCAATTGTCCAATAATGTATAAATCTCTGTTAGTACGCTACAGCTTAAATCATCTGGAATCAATCGTCCAATCGTGTATACAGTTTTATTAGTACTTTACAGCTTACAGCATCTGGAATCAGTGGTCCACTCATGTATAAAGCTTTGTTAGTACGTTACAGCTTACAGCATCTGAAATAAATCGTCCACTCAAGTATAAAGCTATGCTAGTACGTTACAACTTGGAGCATCTGGAATCAATAGTCCATTCGTGTATACAGTTTTATTAGTACTTTACAACTTACAGCATCTGGAATCAATAGTCCATTCGTGTATAAAGTTTTATTAGTACGTTACAACTTACAGCATCTGGAATCAATAGTCCATTCGTGTATACAGTTTTATTAGTACTTTACAACTTACAGCATCTGAGCGGGAAGACCGGTTCATTCGGCAACGAAATTCGCAAGCGTTTGAGACCAACAACCGACAAGTGACGTTAACATGACAAGACACAAGATAGCGTACAGAATAACGCCGGTGTGTATATGTACGTGCGTGGTGACAAAGACTTATCAAGATCGGCAGTAAAACTAACTAAGAAATATGGTACTCAGGAATCGTACATTCCAAGATACTGGCTGTTGTGCTTACTTACTTTTTCCCTGATGCAGAGTTTGATTTTGCCAAATCACTGATGCCATGGACTGTTTACATTTTACTCATTTTATATTTAATTAAGATGCACACTGTAACTGAAACTGCACTAGTAATTGAATGAAAGTACACTAACTTCTCGTACACACAGACATACGCATTCACTCATATGTTCAAAATGTATGCTTCCTAAGGAATGCCAACAGACCGCATTGTTAACAATGATATGTTTAACAAGATATTATAATCTTCCCTTTCATATGTTTCTTTAGTTGGATCCGAAATCGAGTACTCACATCGTAAAAGTCTAAGTCTAAACACTAAGTGGTCAAGGTACTCATCCAGGGTAAAAGTCTATTCATATACCAAGGCACTCATTCAGCGTAAAAGTCTAATTATGTACCAAGGCATTCACCCAGGGTAAAAGTCTATTCAAGTACCAAGGCACTCATTCAGCGTAAAAGTCTAATTAAGTACCAAGGCACTCACCCAGGGTAAAAGTCTATTCAAGTACCAAGGCATTAATTCAGCGTAAAAGTCTAATTAAGTACCAAGGCACTCACCCATTGTAAAAGTATAATTAAGTACTAAACACTTAGTGGCCAAGACACTAGTCCAGTGTAAAAGTCTAATTAAGTACCAAAGGCACTCATCCAGCGTAAAGTATAATTAAGTACTAAACACTTAGTGGCTAAGGTACTCATCCAATGAGACTAATGAAACACTACTCACACATTTATTTGCCTACCAAGTTTACACTTTTCGTCATCTGTCACACCCCTAATTATCAAAATTGTAATCACGAAATTTTTTATGTCTTTTAAGGTAATATTAATCACAATCATGCATGTTATGTTTATGATTTATTAATGAAGTATTATGAAAATTAATTATGATCGAAACTGAACACACGGCACAAATGGCAAATGACATAGTTTCCTTCGTTTATAAAACAGAATTAACAACTATCCTAACTAGTATGCTCTTCTAACTATTCACTGAGAGGGCTTTAAAAAAAATTGCATATTTACTATTTATTTACTTGATATGCGAACGTCATCCAAAATTTCTTTTAAAGGAAAAGTCGGATTGTTTTAATTATGTAATAAAATGACGTAATAATCCTATCACTTCAACCTGCAACTTGTACGGAAGAATTCCACAAGGTCCAAGCAGAAGCTCACACCTTGAGTGAATAAACATGAAGTCTCTTGCACCAGAAGCCTTCAGTCAGCATTTTGCTTTCAATGCAATGTTTGACAATTGTCTCACGTGTTACTTTGACCTGTACCTTTTCTGGGAAAGAAATGTATTTCAACATTTACCCCATGTCTGAAACATGAAGCTTGTGCATGCATGCGACGTGGATATTAATGTGTCATTGTCTGAAACATGAATCTTGTGCATGTATGCGACTGGATATTAATGTGTCATTGAAGGAGGCTGATATATTTTAAATATGATACCGTCCATTCAAAATGGGAAGGTTAAATGATACCGTAATGGGGTTAACCATTCCGGAGATTTCAGTGGCCATTGCATTGATTTCAATACTTATTGACTGATTACCTAGTCGATTGATTCACTGAATGATATATGTGGTAATATTTATTGATTATTATCTTACAAAAGTCATAATGTATTATTCATTTTTACAATGAAATTTCTCTGCATATTTATGAAACCATTGTGGCATTGATGGACTCTTGTTATAGCTACAGTTTATAATTATAAAATAAATGTTCACAATAAGCATTTTTATCTGTTATCATTTCTTATACAAATATTTGTATTATTTGTTAGACATGTGATAGATCATATGATGTCAAGCAAACCAGTCATGAACGTAAACGCTGTGCGTTTAAACATTATGTTGCTATGTAGTGCATTTTCATTAAATAGCTGGGTCTCTGCTTATTTTGTTCACAACTGTTTGATGCGTGAATGCGCGCTTGTGAAAATCATTTTCATCATTTTATGAAGAAAGGGGTGCTTGTATTTCGGATTATCTATCCATCTATCTATCTATCTATCTATCTTTCCATCCACCCATCCATCCATCCATCTATCTATTTATCTATCTATCTATCTACCTATCTATTTCTCGCTCTGTGTGTGTGTGTGTGTGTGTGTGTGTGTGTGTGTGTGTGTGTGTGTGTGTGTGTGTGTTTGTGTGTGTGTGTGGTGAGCTGTGATAATTATTTTTATATCAATGAACGCTGGTCTATCTAAACAATTGTAGTGGTTATTGCCAATGGCGCTGGATAATTGGAGAGAGTGGATGAGTAACTTGTGATGAATTTGAAAGTAGAGAGTTGCACAGATTAATAATGTCTTATAATTAATGTTCATTTAATTAAACATGAATTTGGGTGTGTCAGGTGATTGTTTTTAGTACTGTCAGGAGGTAATAATAACAAAATTGTATACCCAGTGGTGTGTGCATACACTCTCTTGTCAAAACACACGATTTAAAAAAATATTATATGTGTATTGCTTTAAAGAATAGGTATTCCGAAATACGAATTACGAGATCTATGTCACACAACCTGTTCAACCTGAATTGATCTTCACTAGCATGAATGGAAAAACCATTGAAACTAATTAGCCACATGGTCTTTTAAATTTCAAGCATAGCATTAATTTGACTTTTTTTCAAAATATATCATTAGTAGTTTGCAGGCGACGAATATTTAGAAAAGAATTCAGGTAAGAGTACTCTCTTATAAGATTTCAATGTGCACCTCGTACACAGATAATTTATAATGATTGTTTAGGGCTTTTTAAAATTTATTTTGTCTAATGTCTTCTAGAAGAGATTTATGATTATATTAAAAGGTAACAGGAAAATAAGTCCCACCTTCTTTATTAAAAGTGTTGCTTGTGTGCAAAGCAGTGCCGGAAAGCACATGAGACATATTACTTAATTTGTCGTGTATTGGAATGGGTTTTTCAATTTTTCTTATGATATTAATCTTAATTTGAAGAACAAATACTTGTATGCAAAGGTTGTGTGACGTGCATGGTTGTTAGGACATATTATCTCCTGATTTTCCTCACACTAGGGGGTTATGAGGTGCAGTGAACACTAGATATAATTAGTTTGTGCATACGCATGAATTTGCGTAAAATCTGCTCGAGCGGTTTGAGTGTCTAATAAAGATCGTCGGTTTCCACCGTGTTTACCTCTCTGCTCTTGCCCGCTTTGCCCTCAATCATGACCCCGCTCGGATTTTCTGCGATAAGAAGATATATTAATGCATCGTCCGAATTCATTCTAGGTGAACTTTTCCTCAGTATAAATCCAGAAAATGTCTTAGTAATACTCTAGGAAACTTAGCGTACTATATATAACTCCAGGAAACTTATCGTACTATAGCTCCAGGAACCGTATCATTCTACAACTCCAGGAAACTTAGCGTACTATAGCTCCAGGAACCGTATCATTCTACAACTCTAGGAAACTTAGCGTCGCTGTTGTCGGATGTGTTGTGGTTGGCACCTTGTTTTGTGTTTGAGGCATTGTTCTGTTGTTTGATTGTTGTTTTTGTCGTTGTTGTTGTTGCTGCTCTTGGTGGGGTCTCTGGTAATGGTGAGAGTGGGCGAGCCTCGAGCGGTCTTGTGTATTCGTTGAGGGCAGCCTTAGTCTTGGTGCAATTTCCTGCTTGGTGCGGTCTTCATTTTGTACGGATCTTTTTTTTTTTCTTTCTGTATTTGTAATCTGTGTGTTGGCGATTTTGAAGTTTTTCTTTTTGTTATCAGCTTTGAACTTCCTTTTCCTCTACGTTGGAAATTTTTGTCTGGATATTTTTTCCTCCCTGATGGTAGTTAGGTTTGTGAGGAAGCCTGTTTGTTTTTGTTGATTCGGGTATGAGTCTGTCCTGAGTTGGCTTTGGTTTGTGGTGGTATTTTCCAGACTATTTACGTGTTCATTTCCTTATTACAGATAATGGTGGGTGCTATTTTGTGCTTTGTTGTCCTTCATTATTGGTTTGACGAGAGTGTGTGTTGAGTTGTCTTTGGTTTGTGATGGTATTTTCCATTGGATGTTCGTTTGAGCTTTACTGTCTGTTGATGGTGGTGATAGTCTAGCTATGGAGAAGTGTTTGCTTAAACTCTGCCTTTAGTAGATCTTCTTGGTATTTTTCTAGATGTTGCATATCTCCCTTTCCGGACATGTCATAGAAGATAATCCATCTTAGTCTGGAGAAATTCGAATTAAAGTACAAGATTTCTGATTCGATCTGGATGTCATAAGCTGTTAATGCTTTATCCTCACTGATCCTTTGTATCAAAGCAGATAATTGCGTAGTGTTTGGTGTTTAAAATTCCCCCTTCCTCTCTATCTAACCATGCTATTGTCTTGTCCATGATTACAACTCTTGCTATAGGTCTTGCTAACCATCAATGAAGATAGGACATTTACTTCAGTGAACTGTCACATCCTACGACTATCACAAGAAAGAATACCTATTTAGTGACATGATTGTAATTATAGTCATGCAACTTTATCATCGCTGTCTACGATCAAAACACAATAATCTGTCAATCCACAAAGATAATTACAAGTTACCTCACGATAAACCTCTATTTTATTTTATTCCAACGATATAAATAGAGAGATTTATATCGCAGATAGCAAGGACAATTAAGGAAATCATTTTCCCATTTGAGTTTATTTAATGCATCCTCATAGTACGTAATAATTATTTAAAATGTACATGTATACTTATATGCTCAAATGCAAGTTTGGTTTATATTCGCATAGTACATTATTTGCATATGTATGTATTGAATGTTCATACACTAGTTTGTTGTTGTTTTATTCTAATAAGTGCATACTATTTTTATTGATGGCGAAATGCTAAGCTGTTGAATGTTACGAATGTTACAGGGATAATCTGCAAGGGTATGATGACGTCTATTACAATGGTCATTTTGGGGTGAGTGAGTACTTCTATTGTAGTTTTAGTAGTTCTGAAGACATACATGTTTAATCCTGCATTAGCTTTTAAATAAAAGTCAGATCGATTGAAAATACTTTTGTGATAAATTTCCCATATAAACTCGATTCAATCGTTAGCGTGGGAAAATTCCCACCAAATATGTACCAACAAAAGTAAATACAACTGTTATTTTATCACTCATATTTATACAACCCTTTAAAAAAACAAAAACGAAGAAAAGCATGTAAAAGTTTGAAGATAAACACAACAAGAATTAATCGATAAGTGATCTAAACAAAAAATTTTCATATATGCACAATCGGTAAAATAACATCACAGAATGTAGATGAAATATGTATTACATGGTTAACATTTTTATAAATAGGTTATGCATTTCTTGAAAGAAAACCCTCAAGAGCAGATAAAATGTGTGTCACTCTTTCAAGCACACAAACAAACTGGCACCGCACGCACAAAATAATATATTTTTAATTCCTTTCTTTTTCTTTTAATAAAACATTTATATTGGTTGGGGAACATGTGAATTTCATTGGAGTTGAATGGTTACACATAGCATATCTGACGAAATTTCAAAGCATGTTTCCTTATTTGATAAAAAAAAAAAATTGGGGCGGAATAAGACATTACATTTAAATTACTACTGAACCAAGAGCTTGGGATTCATTCCTAGTGATGAAGATAATGTCTATATTTAAAAAATATTACTCTACATTAAACAACCGCTTGTATTCAATACCTTCAGACAGAAGGTTACATAGAGAGATTACAGAGAACGTTACAGAGAGAGAGAGAGAGAGAGAGAGACAGAGAGAGAGAGAGAGAGAGAGACAGACAGACAGACAGATTTTTGAGGAAAAGGAGAAACAAAAGCAAGCAATATTTATAAGGGCAAATATTTTAAAGCTTAACTTCACTTTCCAAAAAGGTCATATCTTCTAGCATTATTTCATAAATAGTCTTTTTGTTTTCTTGGCCAAAGGAATATATAAGCCACCCACAGCAAATTTTCTTCTCTACTGGTCGCTCGTAGGCATTACTCTGGTCCCAGAACCATTTAATTCTATATTGTTGTTGATAGAAGACAAAATGCATTGTGTAGTCACTGTAGTGAGTTCAGTTACGAAGATTTAAAGAAATAAAGACATACATTTTAGGAAACTTATTATATTAATTCATGCCAATTTAAGAAAATGGATATCAATATGTGCATATATGTATCTCTGTGTGCATAATTAAAAGAAGGATCATGAGTACGAGAAATTGGGAGCGCCTGTGAGTGATTTAGATAGGCTGATGGAGTAAGAGAAATGTGCCATGAGAAAAAGACAGGAAATAAGAAACGATGAGACCTTTGTTGTACTATTCTCAGAATAGATAGATAGATAGATAGATAGATAGATAGATAGATATATAGATAGATAGATAGATAGATAGATAAACAGATAGGTAGATAGACAGACAGATATATATATAGAGATAGATAGATAGATAGATAGATAGATAGATAGATAGATAGATAGATAGATAAGTAGATAGACAGAGAGATAGATAGATAGATAGATAGATAGATAGATAGATAGATAGATAGATAGATAGATAGATAGATAGATAGATAGATAGATAGATAGATAGATAGATAGATAGATAGATAGATAGATAGATTGGCGGATATATGGATGAATGGAGGGAAGGTTGAATGGAGGGAGGGAGAGAAGGATGAATAAGTGACGGACGGGACAGTGCTTACAATGAACAATCGGACGGATGGACTGAAGAATGGCGAAAGATAGTGACAGATGAATCGTTGCATGGAAAAAGAGTGAATACACTCACTCTTGTATTAAAGGAGAGGTTAATTTCACTTGTATACACCGCTTTTGGTGTATACAACATTATACTCCCCCAAGCTAATAGTTCTTGGAAAGAAAATGTCACTCACCGATGTCTCTTACGACCTTTCTTGTAGAATATCAGACTCCCTAAAAGAATAATTAGGTATACATTTAGTACTTCAACGAAACATGTCTTATAAGCAGTATAAGCAGTGATATCAACCATACACATCTACAGAGTTCTTAGTCTCTGTCAACACTGTCTTTCTGTTACAAACATGATGCATGTATTCGCTAGAATATGCATTAAACCCAACAAATCTATATTTACATTAAAAAAACATGTATTCAGATTTAATCTAAAATTATTTTCCATCAGTCATTTACCAACTTGAATGTATCTATAAAACATAGGAAAAATTATAGAGAAGGCAAGCTTACCAATTATGAATGCTATAGCAAAGATGTTCAAATTAAGTGTTGTAACACACCAAATCATCATTCTTGTGGGGACCACGTTCATTTCTGTTAAAGAGGTGTTAATGTGTTAACGCACTTACAATTTAAATATGCAAATGTTAATATTTTAACGTATATGCATACACACATATTTTCATAATTTTAACTTGAGCGCTTAACCTGACACATTTCTGTCATAATCTAAATACGTATGTATTGGCTTGTTTGGAGTATGTGTGGTGGAGTAAATGTGCCTATCCCTATTTCTATATTACTTAATCTTTAAAACTAGGTTGCCAATGTTAACGTGACCCGACCCTTGATACTGATTGTGATAACATTTTTTGGAGTCAACATCTCAGGTAAAGAATTGTGCTAGAGCTGCTGATGTAATATAAGCCAGGTTTAGGTGGATGAGTAATTTTCATTATCCAATGGTTAAGATTTACAAGAACGAGACCAGCCAAAGGGTGAGATCATGGTTTGCCTGTTGAAAAGAATTTATTTTCTAATCAATTTTAATTTGGAGTGGAAGTAGTTCGATCATGAAAGGCGACCATTAGCTTAATGGTGGCATAACTGACTGATTGAGAGAGAATTGATTTAAACATTTTTCATAAATTTTGCTGTTGATATGTTATACTTGCGTTTAGGGTAGAGATGTATTATGTGAGTAGATTATTGTTTCTAATAGTAGTGAACTATAATGGTGTGTGTGTAGTACGCTAATCACTTGAAATTGTTTCTAGTGAATATTTTCATAAATTATTATTTTGTATACGTGTATAACCTAATAAATACTGTTGCAGGAAACTGTAAGATGAGAATTGAATGTAAGAAAAATGGTGTTAGAGATGACTAAACTGGAAACTTAGCATTTGCTCCCTGATTCTATTTTACAGGGAGGACGCAGCCTTTTGTTTTCACTAGATACCCAGTTTATTGATTTATAAATCACTCTGACAGTGGTAGATTCGAGAGGCCTCTACCTCCAGTGTGTAAGCGTAGGGATACACTGCACTCTGTTGATGTATGGATGCAAAGTATGCTCGACTACATCATAGAAGCTACAGGAAATTGCTACATTGTTGTTCTGCTTAAGGAACTAATATGGAAAAGGAGCACCCAGATTAGTCTCTAGAGTACAGCAACTGATAGAACACTCTACAGTTTTCTAGAGGACATGTGAAACTGACAATTATATTGTGACCAAAATCTTATGGCTTTGTAATGTAGCGTCAGAAAGGCTTTAGTGGCATTGCCTAGACAAGGTTATGGAAAAACTATTATTATCGCGATAATCTCTATAATTCCATTTATGTTCTCTGATAAGATATTACTATTGTGATTTATATTGACACATCTCTGTTGAATTGTGTTAGGATATTATTGTATAAACAATGAAACTATTTGAACCTGGTTCGTGGAAATATTGATGTCAAATAATCTACTCATTATATTTGCCACATGTATGTTTGATTGTTGATTTCATAAATTTGTTGTTAAATTTATTGACCTTCTTACACATATTGATAAACGTATGTTGGAGAAGAAAGTGGGTGGAGGGGGGGGGGGCTGACTAAATACAGATTAAAAGACGGATTGAACTTCTCCTTTGGTAAGACGTTTTCCACCCAAAGAAATATTGTGTGACAATGCATTTTTAATTTACTGTTGTGGAAGAAAGAAACAACTTTGCAGCATGCACATATCCGCCAAGTGAGAAAGACGAGTGTGTCTTCTGGAGAATTATTAATAACATAAATTAAGATTCTCATCACTTGATATTAGCTGGTGATGTTTAATAATAATTATAAACATAAACATTAATAATTATATATATGCATTTTGGTGCACTGCACATCATGATATTCCATGCATGCATTTTGTATACGAAACGCTGAAACCAGAACCAACACAACCAATACGAAGTATGTTGTTTCTATAAGGTCATAATGTAATATATTCAAAATACTTTAGTTGTAATGACTTCTGGCTTGACATTAATCCTTAGTCTCCTTGGTATCATTTATAAAAGAAAATAAAATGTTTAATAAAAATATTTGTTGTTGCTGTTCTGTTTTCCTTCTAAAATAAATTATCACCTGATCTATATCAATTTGTAAGCTGTATAATTGGACGTTAACATAATATTAAACGTCTTGTATAGATATTTCAAAGGTTCCACATTCCACAGTGTGCAATGGGAATAGGATTAAGTGTTTTGCAAGTGTATAACAATTTTTAGAATAGTACATTTTAGAAGGGAGCGGCAGCTGTAAAAGAACTGGATAAAAGTGAACATCCCATTCTGAAATCATGTTTAGACGGCTAGTAATATTCGAATGAATGTGTATTACTCTGGATGGTTGTTTGCAACGAGTCAAACTTTTTAGAAATATACAGTTACAAATCATACCATAAACATATCCCGAATATATTTCTTAAACACGCAAGCCACACACACACACACACACACACACACACACACACACACACACACACACACACACACACACACACACACACACACACACACACACACACACACACACACACACACACACACACACACACACACACACACACACACACTCACACACACACACACAAACACACAAACACACACACAAAAACACACACAAACACACAAACACACATCCCACACACATAGCGCTGGTCCAGTAGCTCCTGTCTTTCACCCAACGTCTCAAACAACATAACGCCTGCGGGACACAGAACGAGGAAAATAATAACAAAACAAGCGAAGGCGTCCACAAGGCGCTTGCTATCAGGGTGTTGACTCTGGACACAAACTTCTCTAATGTGAAGTGCTATCATCAAACACATTTATCAAAATCATAGCTTATCTGTGTTGTGCATGCACAACTCATACTTTTTATAATTAGCCCTTTACATTTAACTGTATTCGTCCTGGCAAACATTTCTCCATATCATCCGTCCACGACACAAATTTCCATTAGACACTTAATCTGCACCAATCAGTAAAATTCAAAATATTGTTCGGCTTATTTCATTACGAAATATCAGATCTGCTAGAGACCTCATTAAACAATAACCAAAACATTCAAGAAAACTGTTTAAAGTGTAATTATAAAACACGAGAAAGAGGAAATGAGGATAAAACAGATGAGAGGTACGACGTACCCATTCCCAAAACACTTACCGGTGAGGAAGAATACGAACATGACGTATGCAATGACGACATTGCAGAGCACCAGCAGTACCATTGCGGCCAACATGAAAAGCTGTAGACGCCCAATTATTTCCACGAAAAGCCGCACATAAAATGTACTTATGGAGGATGAAAATGATACTGAAAAGACAAAAGCGTCTTAATTATATACGCGGGCGCACAACTGGGAAAGTCGAGAGAAATCCGTAGACATGTGTGTGTGTGCGTGTGTGTGTGTGTGTGTGTGTGTGTGTTTTATTATAGAGAGAGTGAAAAGCAATAATATTTTCAGAGTAACGCCAAATGTTCATCAGGTGGATGACTGATATTAATTATTTGTTACTAAACATGCCATATATTAATGTTGATAAATCGTGTGGTAAATGACATATATTTCATTTGTAATTGTAGCGATCTGTGTGTGTGTGTGTGTGTGTGTGTGTGTGTGTGTGTGTGTGTGTGTGTTTGTGAGGTGGATCTGACACATGTGATTTGAGTCATTAGTTTTCTTCACTGAAATCCCCGTGTCCACGGACCCCAATATACTACGTTGTTTGAACGCATCAATTGACTAGGAAGGTGAAAATTTCATTGAATTATGTTTTTAGGATGCTTATGTCTGAGATAGGAGGAACAGCGCTTTAGGATCCGTTGTTCGTAGGAGAAAGTTATTGATTAGAATAGGTAGAATTATTGTTATTTGCTCAATATTTATATTGTGCAATAAATATATGTAGATGTGGCGCTATAATAGTTCTGTGTGTCTATCTGTCTGTCTCAGTGCTTGAATGTGTTTGTCTCACAACTTATCTCTATACACAGATGATTAACATGAACATATTTATATAATTATAACTGGAACTTAGTAAATGCACGTTTGGCTTCCATATAGTTGAAACAGGAACTCTATACGTAGATCGAATAATTTCTGCCAGAGTAAAACCTAATGATGTAAACACAGCTACATCTTTTAGCACACGAAGAAGCCCTGCCTATCCTCAGTATCCCTGCACCATAAATGACGTAAACTTTTGTGCACAATATAAATCATGTATTATTTTAAGTATAAACTCTCAAAAAATATGTTCACTCTTACGCCCACACTCTCTGGTGTTTCTGTTTGTCTCTTTCAGACACACTAGCACACATGTTCCCTAAATTTTGTTTGTCTGTCAGTTATTATGATTGTGTACTTCTTCATTAATTTATCAGTGAGTAGAACGATTCTGGTTACTGTAATACTGCATTACCTTTTCTTCTTTGAGAAAGTGAAGAACTCTCCAACGGATTGTCTTCTTCCTTCAGTTCTTTCCAAGAGATCCGTCTTTTCGCCTCCTCTGACATTTACACATAAAAGACATTATGTGCAAAGTATATAATTGTATAGATAAACAATTAAATCATTTATCACACTGTCACCGACTATATGCAAATATTTAAATAAGTATAGCATGTCCTACTAATCTAATCTCCTTCTTTCTCAATCACTTTTCAATCCGTACGTTTGCGTTTCATTAATGGGTTACGAATAATCTTTACTAGTCGTTTAATAACTTATACAGGATACGACTCAAGCTTGTGCTTATAGCCGTATTTATGTTTAATACTGATATAAATAACTAAATATTATTAATAATGCATCGTGTGTTTCTTCCTTAGGTACGAGATAAACATAGAAAATTAAGTGAAACTCCTAAACTTCACTTTCAGGCCATATGGAAAAGTTACTGTAATTTTTAATATCATGGATTGATCTTCAGTGGCCCTAGTGCAATGATGCAGGGAAGGACTGAATGTCTTGGTACAGACGTCATTTGAGAATCAGAACTTCCTGGAGCCTCTTCTATTGCAGTTCTACAAAACGTGGAACATATATATTTTTTCTTATCTTCTGCAAGCCAATTTTTAAAGCAGATCTAACCTCCCAGTCGGGATCCATGTCATGTAACTGCCGAGCGGCTTTGTGTAGTACAAGAATATCCTGAAAGTCATTCTCTTAGTAGACGTTTTCCTCAGGCTCTTCTAAATCATTGTGTTCTTACCCAATGTTTAAGCGAACTCGTTCTTCAGCAGAAGGAGGCAGGGCACACCTCTCCAATAAGTCAATCTCGACATATAGTCAATCTCGACAGTCATGTCAATGTCGACAGTCATGTCCAGCTTCTTGCGGCAATCTGCTTATCATCACTTGTAATCATTTTAAACCATTTACACCTGTTCAAAACTTTGGCAAGAGTTGAAGCAATCAGACCGTAACAGTTTGCGCCACACGTCATTCAAACAGACGAATTTTTGCAGCCTTCCAAGTTGCACGTGTATTGTTAATGCCCTTCTGAGTGTTTAGCGCCTGCATTATTTATTTTACAGAGATGTCTGGAGTGTCCATTGCTCTAACGTCTCTTGAAATGCTTCAGGTAATTAAGTGCAATTATATGTAGTTTTGACCCCTAGATTCATTAACTTTGCAGGGGAAGTAAGTGCATTATATGTAGTTTTGACCCCTATGTCCATTAGCTCTGCGGTGGGGGGGGGGTATTGAGAAACTTTGAAAATGAACTCATACTTAATGTCCTTCATATATGGTGGACATCCAGAGGCGTTATCTAAAAGGAATATAGTTTTTCATTTAAATTATTTTTACCACAGTAGTCAAAACTGTGTAGACCTGCTTTGTTTACTTAACTTGCGCGTGCGTGCTTGCTTGCGTACATGTATGTGTGTGTGTGTGTGTGTGCGTACATGTGTGAAATACAGAACTATTTCTGACTGGCATTTTATTTATTTTTATTCCAAATTCATCAATGATTTAAATGTCTGTAGTTAATACTTTATTAAAGTCTTTCTTCCTAAGATTAGTAGTAATTTAGTGTATTAGATTATGCTTGGCATGTGCCCATTCGCCGATGCTATTGTCCTTACCCCAGAACTCAGCACTTTGCATGAAAGCATAAACAGCATCCGTCGGGTCTACTGCAGAACTAACCATTTTACGATCAACTGTAATTCAAAAAGATAACAATTATTTAAGTTTATACATAAAATTTGAAATGAAACATCTTCATAAAATTCCTATCCCCTCTCTCTCTCTCTCTCTCTCTCTCTCTCACACACACACACACACACACACACACACACACACACACACACACGCACAGAAACGACTAAATTGCCTCCGTTTATTGTTTCATGTATATATGTGCGTGTACAACTCCACATATGTCATGTCTTTCCATTTATGAATCCGTTTCTCTCTCTCTCTCTCTCTCTCTCTCTCTCTCTCTCTCTCTCTCTCTCTCTCTCCCAATCTATCTATCTATCTATCTATCTATCTATCTATCTATCTATCTATCTATCTATCTATCTATCTATCTATCTATCTATCTATCTATCTATTTTTTCTATCTATCTATCTGTCTGTCTCAGAGTTTGAATGTGTTTGTCTCACTTACAACTTATCTCTCTACACACAGCTGATTGAGATGTACGTATTATAATTATAAATGGAACTTAGTAAATGCACGTTTGGCTTCCATATAGCAGAAACATGAACTCTATACGTGGATCGAATAATTTCAGCCAGTGTAAAGCCTAATGATGTAAACACAGTTACATCTTTTAGCACATGAAGAAGCCCTGCCTATCCTCAGTATCCCTCACGCTATAATACGTATCCCTCACGCTATAATACGTATACCTCACGCTATAATACGTATACTGCACCATAAATGACGTACACGTTTGTGCAGAATATACATAATGTATTATTTTATCTCTAAAAAAATGTGTTCTCTCTTTCGCCCACCCCCTCTTTTGTTTCTGTCTCTTTCATATACACTAGCACACGCGTTCCATAAATTTAGTTTGTCAGTTATTATGATTGTGTACTTCTTCATTAATTTATCAGTGAGTAGAGCGATTCTGGTTACTGTAATACTGCATTACCTTTTCTTCTGTGAGAAAATGAAGAACTATCCAACGGATTGTCTTCATTCTTCAGGTCTTTCCAAGAGATCCATTGTCTCGCATCCTCTGATATTTACACATAAAAGACAGTATGTGAAAAGTACATAATTGTATAGGTAAACATTTAAATCATTTATCATGTCACCGACTATATGCAAATATTTAAATAAGTATAGTATATCCTACTAATCTAATCTCCTTCTTCTCAATCATATCTCAATCAGTAAGTTTCCTTTTCATTAATGGGCTACGAATAAGCTTTACTAGTCGTATAATAACACAGTCATGTCAATGTCGACAGTCATGTCCAGCTTCTTGTGGCAATCTGCTTATCACCACTTATAATAATTTTAAACCATTTACAACTGCTGAAAACTTTGGCAAGAGTTGAAGTAATCAGACCGTAACAGTTTGCGCCACACGTCATTCAGACAGAAGAATTTCGCAGCCTTTTATTTATTTATATTGCAAATTCATCAATGATTTAAATGTCTGTAGTTAATACTTTATTAAAGTCTTTCTTCTTAAGATTAATAGTAGTTTAGTGTATTAGATTATGCTTCTGTAAGCTTGGCATGTGCCCATTCGCCGTTGCTATTGTCCTTACCCCAGAACTCAGCACTTTGCATGAAAGCATAAACATCATCCGTCGGGTCTATTGCAGAACTAACCATTTTACGACCAACTGTAATTCAAAAAGATAACAATGATTTAAGTTTATGCATAAAATTTGCAACATAGCTATGAACTCATCTCTCTCTCTCTCTCTCTCTCTCTCTCTCTCTCTCTCTCTCTCTCTCTCTCTCTCTCTCTCTCTCTCTCTCTCTCTCTCTCTCTCTCTCTCTCTCTCTCTGTCTCTGTCTCACACACACCACACACACACACAAACACACATTAACATGCACACACAAACACACACACACACACACACACACACACACACACACACACACACACACACACACACACACACACACACACACACACACAGAAACAGCTAAATTGCCTCTGTTTATTGTTTCATGTATATATTTGCGTGCACAACTCCACATGTCATGTCTATCCATCCATGAATCCATCCATGAATCCGTTCATCTATCTATCTATCTATCTATCTATCTATCTATCTATCTATCTATCTATCTATCTATCTATCTATCTATCTATCTATCTATATATGTATGTATCTATCTATCTATCCATGAATCCATTTATCTATCCATCCATCCATCCATCCATCCGTTCAATTACCTATCTATCTATCTATCTATCTATCTATCTATCTATTACTGAATTTTAGTCATCTGTCTCTACTTGCAAATACATTTTTCTTGATAAACGCTTTTGAATATGTAACTATCTTTCTGTTTCTGTGTTTATAGTTTTACACATATTTCTGTGTATGATACGTATTTACAAATATGCATGTATTTTGCTTTATTTTTGTGTCTGGGTCTGCCCTCCCTTTATCCGTTTCAACACGCCTCTGTCTATTATTCTCTATGTGTCTGTATATCCTTTTGCCAATCCATGCAATTAAATATGTATTAATCTTTCTCGTTCTCATTCTAAATGCTAATTCTTCAATATTTCGCTTATTCATCTACTTTAATATTTATCACTGTCTTGCATGCTTTTTACTTTTATATCTCTGTGTCTTTTAATACACACTGATCTTAGAAATCGAGGGAGGCAGCCCGGTAATTGTGCGTTGTGCTTGTCCAAGAACTCTAGTTCGTTTGACCCCACCACTTTAGTCAAAGGTGACTTCAGTCCGTTTATATTACATGGGCAGATGTCGAACTTGGCAGTCATATGCCAAGAAGGCCACATACAATTTCTTTTTTTTTTAACCAGTACAATACTACGATCAAAGATTTCATTTAAATCTTCAAACGATTCACTCTGTCAGAATTCTCGTTTTAACCTATAACTTTCAGACCAAAGCAGTTGACATTTTGCCTACAGTTTTCTGATGTGGTAGGAATACTAAAACTACAACGTCTTAAAATATAACAGCTACAAGAGTACGTTCATTAATCAAGCACTTTCGTGGTGCATTATACTTAAAAGGAGAAAATAATTTTAAAAATTACAATTACAAGAAGCATGCATATTATTTCTTAAAATTCACATTGGTAGACTTCGAGTAAAATAAATAAATGGTGGGTATAGAATCTCCTACTTTTAAGGAATAAATGTTTGCCTTGCAGTTTATCGGAAACCATTTGTTGTACAGCTGCACTTACAGTGGTCGTGACATTCTGAGATGATTCTTCTGGGAATGAAATATTATACAAAACGTGTGTCTGTGTGTTGTGTACGGAACTGCTCATCTCCATTTTACTGCATAAAAAGCATTTAATATATTCAATCAGCCACTTTTAAATTGTTCACTATTTCTAAACAATCTGGTACACTTTTTTTTGTGTAAGTCTAAAGTTCGAAAAGCATTTTCTGATTGTAAGTACTCTTTATAAAATTCTGACTGTCCACTAATCAATTAACACCCAGTGTTTCTGTACGTGCGTTCATTCAAGCGTTACCTATATTCTTGGCAGGTTTCTCATCGTGACATCCCGAGGGCGGGTCTGTCCCAGAACTGAGACCTGCAATTTAAATGTTATAAATACATTGATAGGTAAATTACGTTTTAAGTAAGCTTCACACCACATCTGTTTATCAACCACTATTTCTATTTCTGGGTTACGCTAGAAAATGTATAAATATATGTATGTGTTTATATGTTTGTCCGTCAGTCATTCTATCCATGCATCTGTTTATCCATCTATCAATCGGTATGAATGTGGAACCGTATGATCTATAAATTAATATATTTCTCACTGTATTAGTCAGATCCGAAATCTCTTATTAAGCATAGACTGTACCTTCCTTCTCTGGAATACACGAAGGCTCCTGTACGGTCACCATTTCAGTCTGTGCCTCTATCTTTGGATCCACCTTGACTAAATATAAAATGTTGCCAATTTAAGGTGCATTTTGTTTAAAGAGCATTAAATGTGTGACGCCTACGCCACCTAGTTAATGATTATTATTATTAATTATTCACCCATAACTAATTACAAATGATGACAATCTTAATTTATTTTATTAATAACTCTCTAGCAGACAACACTCTCTCACTTGGCAGATATGTTGGCGCTATAAAAGTTTTATCTCTTTCAAAACTATGGGGACAAACATTTACGGTCACACACTATTTCCATAGGTGAAAATTTATTAATAATAAAGGAGAAGACAAATCCGTCATAATCTAAATTTAGCGAGCTCCCATCCACCAACTTTCTTCTCCAACATAAGATTATTAATATGTGGAAGAAGGTCACTAAATTTAACAAAATAATTATTAGATCAACAATGAAATATACACATAGCAAGAACAATGAAAAAGATTACTTGACATCAATATTATTATTATGTATTATTAGTGAGATCCAAAATCTTTTATTAAGAATAGATTTTACCTTCCGTCTCGGGAATACATGAAGGTTCATGTACGGTCACAATTTCAGTCTGTGTATCTATCTTTGGATCGACCTTTGCTAAATATAAAAAAAACAACAACAACAACAACATGTTACCAATTTAAGGTGGATTTTGTTTAAAGAGCATTAAATGTGTGACGCCTACGCCACCTAGTTAATGATTATTATTATTAATTATTCACCCATAACTAATTACAAGTGATGACAATCTTAATTTATTTTATTAATAACTCTCCAGCAGAAAACACTCTCTCACTTGGCAGATATGTTAGCGCTATAAATGTTTTCTCTCTTCCAAAACAATGGAGACAAACATTTACAGTCACACATATTTATTCCATAGGTGGAAAATTTCTTAATAAAGGAGAAGACAAATCCGCCATAATCTAAATTTAGCCAGCTCCCATCCACCAACGTTCTTCTCCAACATAAGATTATTAATATGTGTAAGAAGATAACTAAATTTAACAAAATCGTGAAAGTATTTATTAACATCCTCAAACGCTTAGTGTAGCAATGATATGCGTGCAAGTCGGCTGAGAATTGGATGCAGTTGTTTGAGATATTTCTCATTTACATTTTGATTGAATTCGTATTGAATAACTTAAGAACGATTGTGAGAATGGATTCCTTTCCGATTGTCATAAACATGTACTTAATATACACCTCAAACCACGCTGAGAAGATTTCTCAGTGAATGAATGAATCACATAAATAAATCCCTTTCTTGAGCTTCGTGAGGCTGCAAGAGTTCAAATAGCATCGTGGTTCTGTTGGCGTCAGGAGAACTGCTTTTTGTTGTCCACCATAAACTCTTACATTATTTGTCATGATTCATTTCGTTGCTTTTGAAATTCGTACTCATTAAATTTGTTTGAAACAATTTAGATTGGTACCAAGTGACCTGTAAGTGTACATCGAAATTGCATGCCTTGAAGGTCATTGGCATCGCTCAAAATATTAAGCTGTTAAGTTTTCTTTAGTGTATTTAATGTTTGTTTCCAGATACACTATAGGTGAGAGTAGGTCAAGGGTCAATACTTGTCACGAAGACGTGGATATTAGTCTACTTGATTCTAACGTTGTGGATGTTATTAGCATAATTGAACTTTGAAGAGAACAGAGCTGAAACACCTTGAATAGAATAGAGCGGAGACGTGAAACATAGTACGTGGTGCTATCCTTGATAGGGATTGAGCCGCATGGATTGTAAGTTTCAATCAAAGACAAAAGTACACTATAGCAATCCTTCTTCTAATAATGTTTTAACGATTATTAAACGAGTCACCCCGTTGTGTAGCTATTAGTCGACGATTTATGATTACCCGTTACCTTACCTTTATTGTTTGTAGTAGTTGTGGGATTTATTTTGGTCATCTGATGAGTCTGTGAGCCTGCTCTATAGGACGTTTTGCTGACCTGCGGACCAGTCGGTGAGCCGGTTTTAGAGGACTTTTTTCGGGCCGCCTGTCTGGTCTGGGAATTTGATTTACTTGACTTTTTTCGGGCCGCCTGTTCGCGCTTTGAATCTGATTTAGAGAACATTTGTTTCTTTACTCATGAACGCGAACAAGTAATAAAGAATGTTAGAGTGAACGTCAAGCAAACATATTTAAATGTGCGTGCATGTATTGGTGGTCGGGTGCATATACAAATGTATCCACTTTTATTTTGAACGCTTTTCTACCTATTTATTTGTCTAGGGGACTGCTAATTTCAATCTTCCACTCATCCAGCCATCGTAGAAGTCCTTATTACCCAGGTTAAGTGTTTGCTAAATATTTCCTTTATTTGAATTCACAATTTATTTTTTCCAGTTATGTTATTAGAGATGCGCTGCTACTACGCTTGCAACGGCTACGAGCGAATAACACTTAACAGTAACTAAATATGACTATAGTGTTACTGACAGCAAATCGAGACGATGGTAAGATAATCGAATGATCCTAAGTGGGTATCTATTTGTTGTGCTGCAGAAAGAACACATTTATGTTCAAGGATTTTATTTGACACATCTCGTAAGGGATCACCCGACTCATGCAGCACGTACCAGATGGCCTGTCCAGCACACAATTACACGACAGAAGACACAGGCGAATAACTGTATCAAAACCTTTAGGAAATGTGGTATGAGTCACAGGCCAATACAGCGATGAGGTTGTCTCTCTGTCTCTGATTGTCTCTGTCTCTGTCTCTGTCTGTCGGTCTGTCTGTCTGTCTGTCTCTCTCTCTCTCTCTCTCCCTCTCTCCCTCCCTCTCTCTCTCTTCCTATATTAGCTTTGTACGAATTTAAGAGGTTCAAGGCACTGAGTTTTGGCATAACATTCTACAAGTGAAACAGCTGCTTAAATAATTTATACTTTTCTGGTTTGGAAGCGCTGTAGTATGTGAAAATATCACATTTTAAAACGGTTGTTCTGTATGATGTTTTTTTTTAATCAAATGCGGTGTTTTCTATTCGTTTCATTACCTATACCGCATGCGACCAAACATATCTGTTAGAATGTAGTTTAATCAGCAACGGGATCGACAAATTGAACACTGAAGAATGATGTAATAAAATGAATTTATTGTGTTTAATTATAATTGCTTAACGTACTGATAAATTATAATTAATATTTGAATGACAAAACTTGAAATTTAAGAGTTATGTGAAAGTTAAACTTGCTTGTATTCTGTTGCACATATATGTTTACTGAATAGAAATGCTCACTTCCAGGTAGATGAGTGGATTTTTACAGGGTGCATGTGTGAAAGGATTTAGTGTTAGCTGGAATAAGTATTAGTGAAGGGGTTTAGCAGACTCGTTGTGGCATGCAGACCTGAAGGGTAGTGAGGCATTAACAATAACAATCACGGATACAAGAAATTAGACCAGCGCACACGCTTGCGTGTATCTAGCTGTTGGCAAATTTGCTACATTTAAGTGATCAATGAATTAACTGAGAAAGAGGAAGTAGACATGGCCGAAAGTCAAACCTGCAAGAAGCAAGTAACTTTGCTTTGCGCAAAGCTGAACCCTCAGATAGGCGTGTGGGTTAGCAAGACACCATTTAAGCTAGAAGACAGATATTTAAAGACCGTGTGAAATGAAATCTACGTCAAACTTAGTTTGTGAACGAGATTTGCCCCGTTACTAAGACACACAATCGCAAGTCCTTGGGGTAAAAGCAGTGACGTCACGAATGATAGTCAAATTAACACCAATGTAATTTTCTCTGGTACACAGTACCAATTCGTGTTGATGACAGCGAACGTTTTTTCTGATAGTAGCTCGCATACCATTTCTACAATAAAACAATGATTGAGGATGAATATGTCTGGTAAGTTATATTTCTGATAATACATAGCAACTGTACTACATGCCATACATTCTTGTCATCGCTAAACTACATTTCCTACCGATATTTATTACTATTAGTGATAATATTTACAATCAGTACTATATTATTATATTTTCTAACAATGAACTATATAGAGAATAACAGTATAGTCTTGTTTTTAACTGAGTGATTTATAAATATGTGATCTGCCTACGTCTTTTACTATTTATTTGTATAAATAAAAATAATTTAGCCATTTTCTCTCTTTCTATTATCTTTATTGTTGTTACCTTTGACATATTTCATATTTCAATAGTTTTTTCCTGTGATTTTAAGTGTGGTTTTGAAGGTTGTATACATACACAGATCAACTTAATGCTGGTTTTTAAAGCAGTGTGTACCTAAAGCTGGAAGTAGGGTTATATATCTGCATGTTTGTGCATAAATGTTTTATTTTATTTATTTGGTATTGTAAATTAAAGGCTTTTAAATTTAACAATTACTGGCCTGTGTTATATTAATTTAATAGTTGGAAAAAATTATAAAGCTAAAATATTTGCATTTCTTCTTATTAT
This sequence comes from Sinotaia quadrata, assembly GCA_028829895.1. Taxonomy (NCBI): domain Eukaryota; kingdom Metazoa; phylum Mollusca; class Gastropoda; order Architaenioglossa; family Viviparidae; genus Sinotaia; species Sinotaia quadrata. Next base: position 119,567,347 of record CM054179.1, read on the forward strand.
TATTATAATTAGTAGTAAATTGTGTACACATGATCTAAAGCAACAATCAAGTACATTTTTTAAAATGGCTAGAATTCGGTGTGAGTGTGTGTGTGTGTGTGTGTGTGTGTGTGTGTGTGTGTGTGTGTGTGTGTGTGTGTGTGTGTGTGTGTGTGTGTGTGTGTGTGTGTGTGTGAATCCTGCATATGCGCCAACTTTTCTATCCTATAACGCTTTTTCCTAATTCAATGTTATATTGTTTGGAAATAATGTATATTTGTTTAAGGATACTTTGTCTTCCTCTAACTATTCAACAATTCATTGTAATAAATATCATTAGACGTTATCAATAAACACGCTTACCAGAATTACTTTCATTTATATTGAAATTTGGAGTCAGTTCGATGATGTCCTGGCCTTTGTGGAATATGGTTGCAGATATTACTTCTGCATTTTATTTTTGGATAAAACAATAATACATATTAAACAAAACTGTGAAGGATACCAAAGAAATAAAGAAAGAACGAAAGGAGAAAGAAAGAAAGAAGGAAAGAAAGAAAGAAAGTAGGAAGGAAGGAAAGAAAGAAAGAAAGAAAGAAAGAAAGAAAGAAAGAAAGAAAGAAAGAAAGAAAGAAAGAAAGAAAGAAAAGCAAAAAAATTAAAGGAAAAAATGCAAAGCAAAGAAAAGAAAAGAAAACAAACAGAAAGAGTGTTTGGATGTTGCATATGAAATAATATACATGCATTATTTTTTCTTTTAATTCAGTAAGCAGAAAATGTTATTTAATTTATTTTTCAAACAAGTTTAATAATACTACACGTCAATTAATTATCAATTAATTATATTTTGTCTTCTCTGTCACACTTACACACATACACACAGTGGTATTTATTAATGAAGAAATCCGCAATGTATTAGCGGCCAAGCAGAATAACTAAGATAGACTCCACTACAGGTGAATACATTCTGAGAAATAAAAGTGAACAAATAAAACTATTAAGATGGTGGCGACTGGCACTTTAATAATCCAGCCCGGACTGATGCTAGTAAAGATTACGATGAGGCGCTGATATGTTATTCATTTGAATCTTCATGATCATGAATTACAGATTGGTTTGACCTATGGATGTTTCTCTCAATTCGTCAGTGCCTACACTATGTACTCCGATGGAGCTTGAACCACCACACTTGGCCTGGCTTCTACTGATTTATGTCACGTTGAGGCAATCAATTAGGAGAGAAGACAATACAGCGTAACATCACATTCACGAGACAGTCAACGAAGAGAGAAGACAATACAGCGTAACATCACATTCACGAGGAAATGCAATGAAACAAGTGAGACAGACTTTTACGACTCATCGAACAAAACTGATATTCAGACAATCATATCCAGTTCCTGATGTAATAACAACTTAATAAGTTGAAAGTCCAATAGGAATTAGATCAACTACAAGGAAAGAAATAGAGTATTGGATCATGTTATAGGAAAAAAGCAATTAGTCTACAAATCACGATACATCGAATATACAACAATGCCGACAGTATATGAAAAATAAACTATTAGACGTGCCGTATTAATCATGCTGTAACAAAATTTCGATTTTATCTCTTGAAAGTATTCACTTTTAGTGTGCTAATCTTCTGTAGTTTTCATCACTAGTTAAATATCACATAATTAAAGATTAAGTTAGTACAAATGGGCAAGCACATACATAAACGACTATAGTAAAGTCCGGCTGTGACAATACGATATACGGCACACATGAAGGCTATATGTAACCACATAACCACATCAGCATAATATATATATATTCACTTCTCGAGTAAATTAACATACCTAAATATTACCTCTCTTTCCTGCAAACATATTAACACGTTAAACATTACATTAACCGTTTCTTGTGCTTTTGCCTCCTGAAATTTCTTGAATTGTCTCCTCACAGATGGATTGTTTCACACCAAACAGTCCAATTTCCTCATACCCGAGACAAAAGGTGCGGAATGGTCTACCAAATAAATAGTGGTCTGCCGATTTCTGAGCATCAAGACGGGCAGTGTGGATTCTTACGATGGGCGATTAGATCTGACAATACATTTACTACAACATGAGCATGGATTATAGTGACAGGAGAGTAGGTTTAATAACACATTCTGTGTGTGGATTCGAGTGACAGGGGAGTAGGTTTAATAACACATTCTGAGTGCGGATTCGAGTGACGAGCAAGTATGTCTGACAATTCTACATTTTGAGCGTGAATCTCTGAAAAAAACCCACATTCTCGATTAAACTTAAAGGTCACCGATAAATAACTCCCTTTTGTCGGTGTCCATTATTTCGTGAGGTGATCGAATATATGTTTTTAATTCTAGTCAGGGTCGCATGCCTTTGAGTGAGGTGTGATAGAAATAATTAAATAGGGTTGCTGGTGAGTTTGGGGCTTGGCAAACTAATCCTGTGGTTTACCTTTGTCACATGACAGCCTTTGATGTGCCAGTCACGTGATGACATCTTCTGCTTGGAGAGTGAATAGTCGGCATGTTGAGGGCGTAGAGCGAGTATTACTGCAGTCCTAACGATCTTTTGCGTGCGAGAGTACCTACCTCGGTCCGCTGGTGAAAGAGTGCCTTCCAAGCAAGCTTATTCACAACGATAATTGAAAGTCACGATTGAGTGGGCACACTGGTTACTATTGGAAGGAAAGCGTAAATATCATTGGGTAGATTCACACAGACGCACCTCTATACACGCCCCAACCACCCGTGCTGAGAATGGCAATTATGGCTTCCGGTAAAAAAAAAAAATGTGTTGATTCTGTGACAAAACTACCATACACCATAGTACGTTAGTTTACTGGACAATGACACTTGTTATGCAAATAATATAATATATAGATTTTCACTAAAATGATAAATACTTGAAAATGCAATTTAATTGTTTCCAGACTGACGGTTGTCGCTAATTACTGAATCACGATCAATGCGGACGTACACTTACCTCCTTTGTCGTCTTTTATCTTAGCGGCTCGAGTTTGTGTGATGGCCGCCTTTCGAGGACGCGAGTCTATGTCGAAAATCAGGTCGTCCAGCAGCTCATCCAGCTCATCTTCTATATAAACATACAAACACATATGAGACAATGTAATGCCAACTTTAAGCACAATTAGAAATTCGTACGTATGCATTCACCTTCAACATAATTATATATGACACTTTACAACTCGTCACCCTGACAGTTTATTATATTTGATTTTGTTTCTATTTCTACAGGTTAATGGTAAAAGAAAATGAATTCCTACAATGAAACGCATGCGATATAGACACATACAAGTGTTAATAACTCAAGTTACTGATCCATTTCTCATGAAGCAAGAACGTTAAAAAGCGACCCTATCATCAGTTGCGTTTGTCAGAATAGTATTAAGTGACACGGAACAATGGCAGAAATTCAAAGAGTCAAACATAAAACATATCACGCGATATAAATCAGTACCTTGCACCGTCACTTTGGCGCTGCTTGACAAGCCATTGACTTCAACTCGGTACGTTCCATCGTGCGAGAAGTCTGCGCATTCAATCTTCAGGGAGTGCTTTCTACCAAATGACTCTAGCCGAAAATCTGGAGAGTTTTGCAGAAGTTCAAAGCCAAAGTACCACTTAACGGGCACGCCTGGACGTGTCAGTTTACATTTAAGAGTGATCGGTTCCTTTACCTTTACTATTACATCACAAAGTGGACGAGTGATAAAAATCGGGAAATCTAAGAGAAAAAGAAGAGACTTGCATTTGAAAATGTACTAACGATCAAACGGATTTAATTTTATGTATTTGGGAGAAAATACTTCAGAATGTATCACGTACTTGGATCAGTATACAAAACAAGATATATAATAGGTAAGCTATGAAAAGAAGAGTTACACATAGCGTGTTAAGTGCGGCTGAACTCTGTTATTTCCCCTGGATTGTTGACTATCGTTTCATGCAGTTGTATCTAACTTTATCTGCTGGACATTGAGTCGCTCTTTTTAATATAGTTAAATGTTATTGGATCTTGTTGCACACTAATGAATATAGCTCAATGTTTTTTGGACCTTTGCTACACACTATTGAATATAGATTTATGCTGATCGAACCTTTCTTCAGAATGTGAACCCTATTTCTATACTGCTGAACCTTTCGTCATACCATTTAATTTAAGTGAACCTTGTTGAAACTTTCTTTACCTTGTTCTATTTCTGCAGAATATAGCTTTAAGTTGTTGAATTTGGCATTAGGTTGTGGAGCCATTTTTACGTGCCGCTGAATTTGTCAAAGTCTGTCTAATTGGTGCTCAGCCTGTCACATATTGATTATATATCAGTTCTACATTCTTTTCAATCTGTCACATGCTGGTTGAATAGGTCTACTCGCTAATTGGCATATTGTCCTTCTGCTAAATCTTTATTCTTCCTGTTTAGTTTTGAAAATAATTTACCTGTTTGCATTCACTTTAACCATTCTTCAATGTAGATGAAACTTGCTTCCTGTTGTTCAAAAAAAGTTTTTGCAGCTTTACTTCATAAAGATTAATCGTTGCTCGCGATACACATTTCCACTAGGAATAGACTATCTCAACAACTAGGACCATCCATGAACTTTTTAGTTCGGTTTTCCTATCGTAAGGGCTTCGGCTTTATTGTCGTAAAGTGATTCTCTCTTTTCTTAAACAGTCAGCTGGCCAGACTGCTTTCCGCGGTACACGACATCTTTTACAAAAAGTACATTGCATTCCTTGAAACATTGGTACTTTTTTTCTAAATTAAATACTTTTTTTTTTACTACAACACATTTGCGTTGTTGAATACCGGTTGCATGTCTATGATATATTGTTTACACAGAGACATGTGTAATAATTAGTGTTTGCAGAATTGCACTGCTGGCAGGAGAAGATTAAAATAGCCTTGAAAGTTTAAAGACAAATGTGTTAAAAATAAAATGTAAAAACTAAATATGAAGAAATTGATAGCATATTTATACCTTGGCAATTCCAGTATTGCTCTATTTACTTTAAAAACTTAAAAGAAGGAAGAAAGAAAGAAAGAAAGAAAGAAAGGAAGAAAGAAAGAAAGAAAGAAAGAAAGAAAGAAAGAAAGAAAGAAAGAAAGAAAGAAAGAAAGAAAGAAAGAAAGAAAGAAAGAACGATAAAGGATGCTGAACGCCAATGGATAACGTGAACTCAGGGGCACAAAAGTAATAAATGAATAGAATAAATATATAAGTAAAATTGTTTCACAATACATACTAAGTGCAAGGTAGATGATGACCAAGAAGGGAATGAAGATAACAATCGCTGACGTAATCAAAACCGCATATAAATAAGTGAACCACCACGGGAAAACTGTTAAGCATTATTGTAAAAAAATATAATTCACCACATAAATACATTTTAAGAGCGTCGTTTAATAACAAATTTCAATACAAATTATATAAAATTGCCAGCGTCACACAGGTAATAGTTATCATGTTGTTATACTTTATCATTAAAATTATGTCTTTCCATTATATTTATATAAATGCCTCAATTAGACTACCTTGCTTAATATAAACTTTGTGAAATAATAAAATAAAACTTAAAGATGAACTCGAGAGAGAGAAAAAAAGAAAAGAGAGAAAGAAAAGTCAATTACTCTGATAGATAGATAGATAGATAGATAGATAGATAGATAGATAGATAGATAGATAGATAGACGGTCGGACGGACGGATATAGGGACAGACACACAGAGAGACAAACAGATAGATAGATAGATAGATAGATAGACGGTCGGTCGGACAGATATACAAACAGACAGACAGAGAGACAAACAGATAGATAGGTAGATAAATAGATAGATAGATAGATAGATAGATAGACAGACAGACAGTCGGTCGGTCGGACGGATATACCGACAGACAGACAGACAAACAGATAGATAGATAGATAGATAGATAGATAGATAGGTAGGTAGGTAAGATAGGGAGAGAGAGAGAGAGAGAGAGAGAGAGAGAGAGAGAGAGAGAGAGAGAGAGAGAGAGAGAGAGAGAGAGAGAGAGAGAGATGTAAGTGATCATTCTAAATAGTAATGTAGATATGTAGTCAGAAGGATAAGTAGGTGATTAGATGATATAATGTAGATTTGATAGGCAAATAAGCAATCTATCAAGCAGAAGCAGAGAGAGAGAGAGAGAGAGAGAGAGAGAGAGAGAGAGAGAGAGAGAGAGAGAGAGAGAATGACAGACAGAGAGACAGAGTTTGTGGGAGCGAGAGAGAATACGTGTATGAGGAAATAACTATGTACAACAATTATTCCACTTGTATTCCTGCAGGTAGTCAAAACAGCACGTATCTTCATGAAAACTGTAGCACAGAAAACAGTGCAGAGCCTACTATGCACCCACCATTCTTAATTCTGTAGAATTGTGGGAAAACATAACTCCTCGAGTTGTCCAAACATATTGATTTAAACATCAAATATGATCCATCGTGCTTGGGGTCAGTTGTCATCTGCAGATCATAAACATAAAAGCCCTCTTTCACACTGCTGCTCACACATCTTTCCGCCTGGTAAATGGTTTTGCTGGTGTTGTCATGATTGGAGTAGATATGATGGCACAGAATCTCATCTTGACCGCCAGGCTTGACCAAGTACATCACAAGCTGGTTGTATATGCCAGCATCACAAGTCCCGGCGTTTTGGACGTTGGCGTTTAGCTCCACACGAATGATGGTCGAAGAAAACAACTCGAACTCGGGGAAGTTCGGGACATTCAGTGCGGAAGCCCAAGATTGAACTGCGTTAAAAAACATATTTTAAAATGTAATATCACACTAGCGCCATCATCGAGTCATCTTTATCTTTAGTACAAAATCTAACATCACCACTAAAACCACAATCACTACTACTACTACTACTACTCCCACTACAACCACTATCACCGCAATCATAATTCATCATCGCTTGTACTACTCTTATTACCGCTATTGTTAATTTAATCACTATCCCATCACGACACTCATCATCATTATTAACATCATCATCATCATCATCAACATTATTATTATTATTATTATTATTATTATTATTATTATTATTAATTGTTGTTTCACGGTTATTGTTCCTGTTTCAGCACTCGCCGGATGCAGAAATAAACTGTACACTTTGCTCCCCAGTCATTTACATATTTATCCATCCATCCATATCCATCCATCTATCTATCTATCTATCTATCTATGTATCTATCTATCTATCCATCTATCTATCTATTTATATGTGTATCTCTATATTACTATAGATAGATCGAGAGTGAGATAGATAGATATACTGATTTCATTAATCTATCTACTTATCTACTATCTATCTATCTATCTATCTATTTAATAAAACTTAGTTTGGTTTTATTAATTATTTTTCATTTCAAACCGGAGACTACAGTAAATATAACCATTAATAATACTACCTATTATTGTATGTCACCCGTTCCTACCTAACTTAACAGAAGAACAACCTTCAGATCTGCTGTATGTTAATGTATTCTCCAAAGCTCCATCGCACGAAATCACACATTCCCATGACGTGTTCTCGAGCGAGCGATCCTTGAGGCTGACATTATGCAATTCAAATATGTATATCCCATTTCCTTTCCCCTTTGTGCACCGACAACCTGGAGAAAGTAAATAGCTACTGCATGTATAACTACTGCCAGAACCCAGACTGCAAGCGACTACTGGAGTTGACTGCTCAGCACTCCACTGGAAGTCCACTCTGCCATTATGTCCCTGTATGCAAGATTTCAGTCGCTCTGCATTAATAGTACATATTAGCTTGCTTTGACCTGTTGTCCAAAAGTAGGGACACACTACCGTGACATCTTCCGCATGAATACTTACTGAAATAGAATACAATTTTATCGTTTAGATTCTAATATTAATCATTTAATGAACAGGAAACGTTTTAATATTTTAATAAATCTAAGCATACTGTTAAACATGTTTACTATTATTATTATTACTACTAGTTCCATTATAACAACAACAACTACTACTACTACTGCTACTAGTGATATTACTAATACTACTAGTAATAATAATAATATTGCTGAAAATGGTTGTGATTATGACGTTGCTTATACTGCTGGTGATGGTGATGAAGAATACAAGAAATTTGATAAGGGTAAACAATACCATCATAAAATCTACTCTAACTCTATTATTACTAGAATAAAATCTTATACAACATTTCTATGTTATTTTGTTCGTGTACGAAAAATAGCCCGAACGCTTCCCATTTGCAAACTTTAACATTAAATAAAATAGCAGGTCAATGACCGTGCTCATTTTTGAAGATACAAGAATGAAGAGGAAAAAATACGTTCTGCGCAACAAATGTTTATGATTCTTTGGCAAGTCAAATTAATTATTATGCCGATAATTAAGTTTGCCGTAGCATACAGAACATTTTTTGGTATATCTACTGCAGCAATAATCTTACACATTTGTTTATTTACTTACGAAACAAGCAAACTCCCAGCATAACTTTACTCATACTTCAAGAGGGTCTTCCTTGCGTCATTTCAGACGCACTTGTACACCTCATCAACTATCGACAACTCATGCATATTACGTCATTTTACTTGGCCATGCTATCTTCGCCACTTCACGTTTGTACATCATACTATATGCACTTATCTATCTATATATCAATCTATCTATCTATCTATCTATCTATTTATCTATCTATCTATCTATCTATCTATCTATCTATCTATCTATCTATCTATCTATCTATCTATTTATCTATCTATCTATATCCATCAGTCTTTTGCTACTAAAGATGAAAGGTCTGGCGCTAAATATATTTCTGTCAATCTTTAGTAACCAACAGTTTTAATTAATATTTGTTTTGAAGGAAGAAAAAAAAATGCAATTAGTTTCTTTTGAATTTTGTGTTATGAGTTACTTAACACTTTACATTAGTGGACTCATAAATACTTTTTCTTAGTGATGCCCCCGCCCCCTGCCCCTCTCCCATTTATATCTTAAGGAACTCACTACAACTAGATCTTACAGAATAAATCTAATGTTACATAAAACCCTGGCAAACGGACGTCATACTAAGCGTTGAGATTGTCGGTTTAACAAAAAATAATTGATATGAGCACCATTCCAGTTTTCGTAAACCTTTTGAGAATTTATATTTCATTTCACGTTAAAGAACATATTCTTTTATTCCCGACTCTATCAACTCTTACAATTTTCATTTCGATCTTCCCTCTTATTAAATATTAGATGAGCAGTACTGGCTGTAAAAGCTTAAAAAATTAGAACACACATTTGTTGTAGGAGGAGTAGTAGTAGGAGTACATTTTTAAATCATACCGATTTCCCATTGAAACTATCTTGACTATTTTAACTTTAGAACAGCTCTGTACTTATTTGCGGTCCAGATGAGTGGGTTGGTTGTTTTAGATGTTATGATTTAACTTAATGCATGTTCTACTTAGTGAAGTGTTCTGGTATAAAATAATTTAATTTAATATTCGTGAATTTTACTGTGCCGGTACGAGGGGTGTCCTAACATTCCATTAATTTTTAGATTTTCAGGGCTTCACATTACTGATAGGCTCATCAGAGTGGGACTGACATTACATCTTGCTCTTTGGTTTCTAAATATTAGTCTGGAAGTCTTGCTCTTTGGTATCTAAATATTAGTCCCTATCTGTCTGGAAGGCCCTGGCGATATTATACATTCTTGACTGACCTAGTAAGAAGTTGTAATAAATTGCCAAATATTTAACCCGAATGGCCGCCATTTATCGACATGGTCCGTCTTTGTGCGCGCCAAAATTGGCCCCAAAATATCAGAATAAATTCTGCCATCCTCCGAGAAACTGCCAGAAAAATTCTCCCAGTAAATTCTCCACATGGTAAAAAAAGGAATATGCCAAGTACCTACCAAACTGTTGAGCGATCTTCAGACAGGTCATAGCCGACTGAATCTCTTATAGATGCAAACTCCGATGCTAGCTACACACGTTTGCTGACCAGGCTGATGTGAGAACCATCACAGTTCGACATGGTCAACTTAGCAGCCAGCCTGGGCAAGATAAAAGAAAATATACAGCGACAAAGACTCTTAATCTGTTATACAGTGGCCGCTAAACAAATATGTAGCTACCAATCTCACATCATCTTGATTTTGTAACTTTTCTTTCAACCACCATTGCTTCATTTCTATAAATCTTTAATTTACCCCTAAGTATTTACAAGTATTTGTGTTTTCCTTTTAACTAATGTCATCGTTTGTATGTCCGGTTGGGATTGGGGGTTCAGGGCCCTTATTTTGTGATTATTAATACTTAGAATATCTTTATTTTTCAACTACTTTGCAGCACCTGACACTACGGAAGTGTGAGAGGACATGTGGTTGACCATGTTATGTTTTAAATTTAATTCTTTTCAAATATTTCTTTTCTCAAAACATATCGCCACAGACTGCAGTAATCTAAATCCTGCACAGGATTAAATACAAGAGCAAACAGAAATCACCCAGAGTATAACAAATGGATGGCTAGAGATTGACTCACAACATGCAAAATAGAGTTCAACTTCACAACTTAACTAGATATAGCGGCGAATTCCGTGCACAAACGAGAAACCCTTCAAGCATTACATCTTGCAACTTTATCCACGTTAAACTTTAGGCCCTAACGTCTATAGTTACTGAGAAAAGTGACAAATGAAAACAAAGACAAGCAAGAATATATATGCGGGTGTCGGTGCACATGTGTTCCATGTAGGTTTCAATTAAAGACGCGTATGAACTTATTTCATTCGTTGCGTAAATATGGCTTTTCAGTCAGCTAATTAGTAGATATACTTTAAGCAGGCATTATACCGGCTTCTGCCTCGTCTTCTTACAGTTGATCTGAGGTGAAAGCCAGTCAGTACTCTAGTTACAGCAGATAGGATATGTTTACTCGTATGGCGTGAAAGGACTATGGCTGTTTTACCCCGCATTGTGGAATTAGATTGACTTGATGATTTCAACAACAAATGTATCGTCTTTACTCTGCGGGAAATCCATGGAATGTAGGAATGTAAGTTAAAGTATGTCCTCTGTGTGTGTGTGTGTGTGTGTGTGTGTGTGTGTGTGTGTGTGTGTGTGTGCGTGCGTGCGTGCGTGTGTGTGCGTGTGTGTGTGCGTGTGCGTGTGCGTGTGCGTGCGTGCGTGCGTGTGCGTGTGTGCGTGTGTGTGTGCGTGTGCGTGTGCGTGTGCGTGCGTGCGTGTGCGTGTGTGCGTGTGTGTGTGTGTGTGTGTGTGTGTGTGTGTGTGTGTGTGTGTGTGTGTGTGTGTGTGTGTGTGTGTGATTGAGTACTAACAAATATAAGAATCTTTGTTCTTAAAACATTGTGCATGTGTTATTAAATATTTCGTAGCACCCTTTTATTTTGTGCTAGATTTAAAAAAGCATAGTAAAATAATTTATTGTGAAGACGTATTATTCTTTAATAAAAAAAGTATATAAAAAATCTTAATTAAAAATAATAGTATTTCATTATTTTTTTTGTTAACATGCATTCGTAAATTATTATAGAATTAGTAGTAATAGTAATATATAAGTATGTATTAATTTTTATTATATGTTCCTATTACTTATGTTGGAAGCTTGTTCATGGCAGATACTTATACATAACTATCCTTTAACTGGGTCTGTGTGTGAGGGTGTGTGTCTTTTTTCTTTTAAAAGAATAAAGATTTTTCTTGTCCGTGTACTAATGTAAGAAGAAATATTTATAGAGGTTGTTTTAAATTTGTAAGATTGTTCACGACATGAACTATTTACAAGTAGAGTGTTTTGTGTTTATTACCATTTATTTCACAATGCTTATATATGTTTATCACTTCAAGAACATTAAATCAATTCTTTTCATTTTTTTATTAGACTAGTACCGGAAAAACGGTCGGTACAGTCGAGAAAAAATAGTTCAGCATGTTGCCTCGCGGCCTGTTTGAAGAAAAGAACATTTCGAATGAGTGTTTCGTTGGTTGCATTCGGGCACAAGGTCCGTCAGCGACATCTTGGCTTCTTGCTGCTGGTGTTGACCGTCTGCTGTTTAAGTGTGTATATGTTCCTGTATTATTGTGTTACTCATCACACTTCCTTGCTGACTCCGCTACAACTGCCGAAGGCAAATTCTATAGAGCTAGCCTTTGCAGAGACATTGCGCAAAACAATTTTAAACCAGACCACCCTCCCTTTACTGACGCTTTTCACCTCGTGGTCAGAAAAATCATGTTTAATGCTCGTGCGAAATCTGACTCTAATCAACTGGGCCCAGCTAAAGCCCTTTGTGGTGCCAGTCCTCTTCACGAATTCTTCGACTTTAGCCAAAGACGCGCGTGCAGGTGGTTGGCACGTGCTGCCAATAAGTCGCGCTGCTGTTGGCCTGCCGCTCTTGAAGAACATGTACCTGGATGCCATGTCAGTGTTCAACACCACAGCCTACGCCTTTGCTAACGGAGACCTGCTGTTCACCGAGTCACTTGTTGCAACGCTCACGGCGGTGTTTGCGGATCCACAACTGCCCCTGGACAGGACTCCATTACTAATCATTGGAACCAGGACAAACGTCGAGAACGTCACCCGACACGACGCTGCAACATTTGCTAACATCAAGCGCGTGGCTGGAGAACGTGGTGGACAGTTCATGCTGGAGTCGCAGGACTATTTCATCACTGACAGGTAAAGAGAGTCATTACCTCAGTAACTGTGCAGTGTTTGAAGAGAGGTGTGGCAGAGTAAATTTGCCTATCCCTACTTCTAAATTTAATTGTTATATACATTGTTAAGTTGTCAAAGTGACCCGACCTTGGGCACTGCTTATGTTGATAATATTTATGTGTCAAAGTTAGGAGTAAACAACTGTTGATGCAATCCAAACCTGTTCCAACTGGGTAAGTAGGTATTTTTCTAATAGTCTCACACTTGTTCATAACAAATTCATCCAAAGGGGATGGACCAAAGGTTTCTTTGTTGAAGAAGTACTCTTTTCTAATCACTTTTAATTTGAACATAACTCGAGTCTGGTAATAAAGGCAATCTTTAGCTTATGAGAAAGCATTCCTTTCCCCTTTTGTTTCAGGCAGTAATAACTACTGTACCCTACCCACCTATTTTGGTGAGTAAATCCAACGATGCCATCACCTTATCAGTAAAACGTGTTGCTGTAAGTTGATTCTGGTGAATTCCATTCAAGGTCCAATACAGCGAAAACGGTGGCTTGAGCTTGGTCTCGAGAATTCATGAAGATTATTTCGAATGTTATTCGTGGTGTGTTGAGTATAGCATACAAAATTTCGAGAATATTCCTCCTGATGTTCTTAATAGAGCATGTGAAATTCAGGATGATTCTCTATGGTATGCTTTGTGAGCTCATCGAAGATTCAGGAAGAGTTGTGTAACATGCCTAGAACGGGTACATAGGACCATTGCCTGAATAAGAAAGGCAGTGCCTTGTTGCAAATCACGTGATCATGAACATGTGCCGGTAACAGCTGCCCTCTTTGAAAAGGGCACATGAGCACTGAATTTAATTATTTCTCTGACACTTTACTTTCATTTCCGTGATGATATCCGCAAGCATGACTTTATATTTACGTTGATTGCTGATGTCTATGATAGGATAAAGTGAACAATATTGCAGTATTAATTGAACATTGTTTTGAAGAGATGTAAATGTCCAAGCTTTTTTTTTTATTATATTCATATATTTGATTGATGATTTAATAAATATTTTGTTAAATTATTGATCTTCTTACACATACTGATAACCATATTTTGGAGAGACAGTGGGTGGGTTGGGGCTCACTAAATATAGATTAAATGACGGATTTGTCTTCTCGTTTGTTAAGATGTTTTCTACCTAAGGAAATATTGTTCGATGGTATATATTTGTCGGTAATGTTGTGGAAGAGATAAAACGTTGACAGCACCCGTATATCTGCCAAGTGAGAGAATGAGTGGTTACTAATAACGTATATTAAGAACAGAATGCAGCGAATCACACGACATTAATCCTGAATTTGCTCCAACACTTTCTGTAATACAGTACAGAAATGTGTATACTTACTGTGGTATGTTTGCATTTCACCATATTTCAATCATACTTAGCAATCCGATTACAATGTCACTATCGTCAATACAATGAAGAAAATCCTCAACCTCAGTATGTATAACTTGGACTACGCGTATAGTAATTCAGCTCATAAACATATAAACGAAAGATTGTGAGACAGAGAGGGGGAGATTATATAGGCGTGAATATTTAAATCGGTGCAGACAATAAATAGATACATCTATGACCTAAAGTGTGTTCGATTGTTCTTATTCTTATGTCTCCTAAGTGATAAAGACATAGAAAGAGCTGGACTTATTTTGCCCTGTACAATGTGTCAGTCTTATGTGTATGCATGAATTTTATCTGGCCGCTTGGTATGTTACAGGCGTTTTGACTGGGACAAAATACCGGAAGTGGTAATTGGACTTAAGGCATATGACAACTGGTTGGTAGCAAATGCCTTGCATCAGCGTTACACTTTGGTTGATGCAACGCCAACGCTGCTTGCTGTGCATCAGACTATGAGGTGAGATATACATTGTTAATTACTCTAACGATCAGCTTTTGAAGAACAGTAACATGTATATGTTTTATTTAAATCTATTTAAATGTATTGAATATACAATTTGGAAGCAGAAAATTAGTATCTGAAATAGGAAACGTTCAATATGTTTCAACACTTTTATTTATTTTGCACACGATTCACTGATTTAAACTAAATTGAAGCATGGTGCTCACTTAAAATGATCGAAATGCAA